>CM047806.1:71368291-71968291 GCA_026214975.1 Gentiana macrophylla
AAGAAGACACAATAGTATTTGTCTTCTTGTACACGTGTCTTACGTCCAACGGACGGTACATGAGGACTCCCCGGATAAGAATTTCTCTTGGAGTAGAGTAGGTGGTGGATAAGGTAAGGTAAAGTGGGGTGGTAGGTAGGGTAAGGGTGGTGGGTAGGGGGTAGGCGTACGGGTGTGTGTATGGTAGGGTAGCGTAGGGGTGGTAGTGGGTAAGGTAGGATAGGATAGGGAGGGTAGAGTGAGGTAGAGTAGGGTTAGATAGTGCGTAGGGTAGGGTAGCAGTGGCTAGGGTAAGGTGTGGTAGTTGTGTGAGGTAGGTACGTGGGGTGGTGGTAAGAGTAAGGTAGAGTAGGATAGAGTAGGGTGGGGGTGATGAGTAAAGTTAGGATATGGTAGAGTGAGGAAGGACAACGAAAGCAATAGTGGCACACCCACTTATGCATCAAAAAAAAGAGTAGGGTGGGGTGATGGCTAAAGTTAGGATGGGGTAGAGTGAGGAAGGACAACAAAAGCAATAGTGGCACACCCACCTCTGCATCAAAAAAAGGGTAGGGTGGGGGCGTGGTTTAATAAGCAATACTCAAACACTGAAAATAGTGTAAAACATGTGAACTTCCAGATAATAACCAAATTTAAATATAGAAGCCATATGGTACATCTCACCAAATCATTAAACTATGCCTCTTCACTTAGTCAATGTAAAAATGACACCAATTCAAACATAGGGGGGCTTACGATGTAGCATCAGCCACAAAACATTGGACAGTCTTATTTGTCGAGACTTCAAAACCAATAAACTTGTGCATGCTGCTTTTGTTTTTGTTTTTGTTTTTGTTTTTGTATTTGTATTTTTTTTACTTCTGAAGAATTCCAGTTATTAGATGTACCTCAATGTATCTTCCAGCTCTTTCTCATCCGCACAGTTATAACCCAATAGGTAAGCTCGAGCTGCATGCACACATAAAAAAGTTACTTAGGATACCATCAAAAGATGATACGGGTGCATCGTGTCCATCCATTTCAACTTTCTTTAACATAGTAGATGTGTGTTTGAGCGAACGGGTGTAGTCGAAATGCATAGACATGATGCATCAATTTACTACAACTTTAGACAGCTATTAACTCAAATGTAGTAAAGCTTTGATTATGGCACGAAAAAACAAGTACCAAATCGACCAGATCCCATAAATGGCTCTGCTTCATCTGTGGCACCACATTGTTGTACTTCCTACAAATACACAAATATGGAGACGTCACAAGGAGACGCAAGTATTTGACATGATTCACGTAAACGAGGTTTTGTTGAACCTAATGACCAAATATTTCGCCAATTCTAATAATAATATTATTCACAGCTAATGAACTTATAGATCACGAATTCTCAGCTCAGAATAGAAGACAAATTTCGGAGCATACGCAAAATATAAAATAAAAAAATTAGCCAGATCTCTTCACCTGGGCAAAACAGATAATACCCAACAAGAGAAAGAAACCACACATATGACATATCAAGTGTCGGCAAGGCCAGCCAAAAAAAGCATAAGCATTGGTCAACATGAAAGCATCCTACCAATGCAAGGTTCGGGGCATTTAGGTTGACTGTACGCAGCCTTGCTTCATATTTATGCAACAAACTGCTTAAACTATTCCAACCCGTGATCCTCGATAACACGACGAGTCGATGCTTGGGGTTAACATAAAAGTTGCAAATGTGCAAATATGAATCATTAACATCGACAAAGAATGAGTACCACCAAAGACTTCTTACCGTATCAGGTTCCGTATCAGACTGAGAAAGCAAGCTGTCGAAACAGCGCCCAGAGATAGTACAAACCAGAAGTCCATCCGTAGAATCAACAACCACTTCTTTGCATGTATCATCACAAACTGCTCAAGCAAAAGAAGAAACGAGAAGTAAAACATGGCCTAAGAAATCAGCCTAATAATATCGAAAAATTTGTACTATAACAGTAAAAAAATTAAGATAACCACATATACCATGAACATTTCCAGTCTTCTCACAAACAAATGCATCGCCGATTTGGTAGTAAGAGCATGTGTCTCCAGAGCATGCATGATTCACAACAAACTTATCCGTCAGGCCTTTGCTGTTCTTCCAGATAGAAACTTGATCAGTCACAGTCTTGTCCAGTACATATCGTTCATCAAGCACCTTCAATACAATCACAGCATTTGATAAGCATATTGTTACTGATCTGTGATGCAGAGATCTGTAAGCGAAAATTGAAACGAGCAGCATATTATCTAGAACCATAGGACAATGCAAGGTCAAGACCATGTCGGCTTGACCAACAGATTTCCTTAAAAACTGCCTAGTGCATACAAGAAAATCATAAAGGCACATCATGTAAGACTAAAGTTCCAGCTTACTTGAGAACGATGAGGTGCTTGGCTTCTTTTTGCAGCCTGCATTTGTCTGTAGTACATTTTAAATTCTGATGGGCAATCCCTAATCATCTCCACCGAATCCTTTTCATCTCGCTGCAGAAAGTTACGTATCAGTCATGTATACAACCAATTTGGTAACCAAGCCCTCTTATTGTATTAAAAATCATGAGCACAAGATCTAAAGCTGAAATCGAAATAAAAAGAAAAATAAAAGTTATAGTATCCAAATGTGTGATCCCTTTCAAGCTTTAATTTCCCTAGAGATGATATAATATTTGAGAATACAACAAACAAGATGATCTTAATATGACGAGAACACAAATGATACATACTCATGGTGAAAAAGACAAATTCCAAAGTCACCTGAATATAAAGATTTTTCCAAGCACTGTCACGTGGCTTCCTGTTGGGTGGCAGTAAACCCCATCGCATAAAGTACCTACATAATTGACATATTGGGAAGAAAATATCAATGGTCTATGCGCCTTCTGAGCCGTAAAATAACTAATGACATAAAATCATGCTGCTAAACAAAAATGCAACCATCATCTTCGACTATTGAGGAGTCTCTCTCTCTCTCACACACACACATACAGTGGCAACAGGCATCTTGATAGGAATTATTTCATTGCATGAATCTCTCTACAAAGAACTGGAGTCATTTTTATCCCTTCCCCACCCCCCCACCCCCTCTCCTAATCGGGAAGAAGAGCTAAGACCGTGAGTAAGTCATATATCCATATACGAAGATACTTAGCCATGAACTGCTTCAACTAATTGGATTCCTGTAAATATAAGAAAAATAGCAGCACACTTAATTCAGTAACATTCTACGAGGTAACTATCATATATCGAACGACGTGAATTATATACCTCGCATATTCATAATATAGCAAAACGTGATGAGAGCACACATATTAAGCACATGCAAACAAACACAGATATAAAGGAAACCCAGTGCATGGAAGCATCCCCTATCTGGCTTCCAGGCAAGTGCATAGAGGAAGCACTAAGGATCACGACACATAGTTATGGTTCCTGCACTTTAGCACATAATTAAATTTTCGAGCGTATGTTGAAACCCTATCCATCAAATTCCAGTATAGGCAAATCCAGTTGCAAGGGAGAGAAGATTTGACATGAATACTCCAATCCAATCACGTTCCCCACAATCTTTTGCTCACGATAACTTTTTAAATATTTAGTTTAACATTCCAACTTCTGGTGCTTTAAGAAGAAGAAGCATGTAATATTACATATACTTGGAAGCTTATAATCATTACATCTAGCAAACATAGTAACCTATTTGCAATAAACCATATTAAAGTTATGGTCAGTTACAAAGAAACGAGCATACATAAACACATTTTCGGATATATGAATGAACTAGCATGAGAAGAAAGGGGGTTCTCACAGGCGGCGCCACAAAGACTCATCAGAAGCAGCGAAATTGAGGAATTTACACACCAAAGAACACGCAACAAGATCCTGCAATAGAATACAACGAGACAAGAAACCACCTTACTGACATTTCGAAAACTTTAGAAAGCTCTAACCAAATAAATAATCACATGGAATACAAACAAGTAAATCATCACCTCAGGTGAAAGAAATTTGAGTATGTGGTGAAACAATTCAGGGGGGAATTTGCTGAAAATCCCAGTTTCTATCCTCCAAAACTCAACTAGAACATTGTTACTAGTTCCAACATCATTCTCCACAGTAGTATTATTTTTCTTTGAATGCAAAGGTTCAACTGGAAATATAATTGATCTTGACGATAATGAGGTACATTCGTTAACATCCACATTGTCAACTTTCCTCCTCTTTACTTCTCTCTCAGGATCTACCTCCTCACCAAAGACGACCCCTTCCTCGATCAGCATTTTATTCACTTTTTTGTCCTCCTCCTCCTCATTATCTTCCTCCTCGTTCCTCATCTCCACCTCTTCATTGATGTCCTCGTCTTCAATCAACCTTGTTCTGATTCCCTGTTCTGTGACCTCTTCTTCTAGCTTTTCCCGTTCATCCTCCTGCAAAACCTAATCCCCTTTTATACATGACACCATCTGAAGGATAATTTAATAAAAATGCCATTTTCAATCATACATGAAAGTCAGATGGATAAATACAATTTCAGGATGTGTTTTTTTTCCCAGATTAATAAAAAATAAAAATAAAAAACAAATTCGTCGCCTTTTTTTTTTCCATCCCTCTATTCAATCGTATATCAACGTGAAACGAGGATTCAATCTGCTCAGAAGAACAACACAAAAAGGCTACAGCAGACTATTTCATATATCAGTGTATTTACGCCAAAGAACAACGTAAGATAATCAATCAATTAATAAATTCAATATCAGAAAAGGATTCTACGATTATTCGGATTACAAGTAATTACAAAAGCACCTGATCAGAGATTTCAGAAAGGACTTCTGATTCAATAAATGCGGCAAGGCTTTCGCCATCGTCATCTGAACCCATAGAGAGAAAATTAAAAATTAAAAATTAATAGTCATACACAGCCGGCGACCGGTGATCGGCGTCGGGAGATCTGCTTCAAAGTATTTTCCTGAGGGACGTTGAGGAAGAAATTAGAGGAAGCTTGAGGATGGACTAATTGACACGTGGCAGGTGGATTGCGTAAGATTATATTTGTGTGGAATCCGATCCGTTAATAAATTCTCAATTTACATTCGTTGTGTATGTGTTTTTGGCTTTTTCACTTTTACATCAAAACTTTTCGGCCATTTTTGTTTCCCAAAAATATTTGCGAAATAATTGGGCACAAGTTGTATACTTGACGGGAATTCTGAACCTTCTTAAATCAAAATCATAATATAGATTTTATAAACTTTTTTTATAGGAGAATAAGATTTTTATTACGTCAAGTCCGTAATGGCGGCAGAAATTATATTATGAGGAGGGGTTGTTTCCTAAACAATGCGGTCAATGTGACCTAATCCATGTCTAGCCAATATATGCGCCGGAAAATTACCACTGCACTTGACGAATGTAAATGTGGAAGAGACAAAGGACGGAAAAAGCGCAAGACAATCACGCGTTAGACAACTAAAAACAGACAAATTTTCCGACGGTCACAACAATGCCTGCACATATGGAAAACAATCAAACTAAAAGGTGACTGCGGAAAGTCCCAGCCGAAGAGCTTCTTCCATTGCCAAGAAAATCGCTTGCATCTTGAAAGTTTCCGAACTAATACCAGGGTCAAGATGGAAAGAAAAAGCAGCCACAATCGAGCCAAGCACATACCTGAAGAGCAGACCTACCCCTGATCCCGAGTCTATGACAGAGGCATCATACTTACATTTCCAACTACCCACGAGAGGTGCACTCCAAATAACCGGGTAAGCAGGACCCTGAGAATCCGTGTGAGAAGAACACATGGCCTAACGAAATTCCACTACCCCGGCTAACGAAGTAAAGACCACACGGGATACATAAATGGTCACATCATCAAAGACCGCACTACATCGAGCTTTCCAGAGATTCCAGAGAAGTATGGAAAAGGTAGAAACCTCATCCAAAGTGTAGCGCACCATCAACGCTAAAAAACGCTCCTTAAAATTCGACCCCGCTGTCCACCAAATGGTGAAGCTGCCAAGATCTCCCTATTGTAGTCACAATTGAATAGTACATGCCATAAGGACTCCATCTCACTGCCACAAGCCAATCAAAATGCCTGCACCCATATTTCGCTTGGCATGTTGCTCCCTAATCGGCAGACAATCCTGTAGGCATCGCCATAAGAAATGCTGAACACGCGGCGGCACATCGACCATCCAAATATAACGCCACACTCTAACCGGCCCAGAAGATGAAGATGACCGTGTCAAGTCAGATAATCCGCCGTATAAGCGCATGGAAAGAAAATACCTTGACTTTACTGTATACATGCACCTGCGATCATAGTGCCAAATCAATTTATCCTGATGCGAATTTCCTATAATCGGAGTCTGAAGAATAGCGTCCACCTCCCAAGTCTGAAAAACTTGCATGAGAAAAGGCAAATTCCACTGTCTATTTCCAGGTAGAATCAAGTCTTGCACCTTCTATCCGTCGGTAAGGAATGGAACGAGTGAGCTAAAAGAAAGGATGGTGGTCTCGATACCCAGGCATCATGGAAGACATAAACTGAGCTACCATCTCCTATTCGCCACCGTAACCCTACATTAACATATCTCTACCTTCCAGCAAGCTTCTCCATAAGAAAGAAGGTTTGCTCCCCAGACCTGCTGCCATGATCGTTGTACCGAGATGGTACTTGGCATTAAGCACTCTACTCGCAAGGGCGGCAAGACAAGTAAGAAACCGCCATGACTGTTTGTCTAGAAAGGCCGAGTGGAAACATTCTAGATTACGAAAACAGAGGCCCCCTAGTTTTTTGGGCAGGCAACAAGTAACCCAATTTCGCCAGTGTACCTTCCGTTGGGTCTCAGTGTTCCCCTAGAAAAAACCGTGAATATATTTCTCCATTTCGTGAAATAGTGTGGTAGGAACTAGGAACCTTAAAACATTGCATGATGAATGTAGGTATAGCTTGCAGGCTTGATTTAATCATGACTTCCTTCCCTGCAGGGGAGAGAAGCTTATCATTGCACCAGGACAACTTTTTCCATACCCTCTTTCGGAGAAAATCAAAGACATGTCATTTGTTCCTTCAAGTGACAAATGACATGCCCAAGTATTTGCCCGTACCATTCCCAATCGGAATCTGAAGAAAGTCCGAATGTACACTCTGTCCTCTTGTTGAATATCCCTACTAAAATATAAGCTGGACTTGTGAAAATTGATTGCCTTACCAGACATCATCCCATACTAAATGAATAGATCCAATAGTGTTTCCAAAGACCCATCCATGTACTCAAAAAATAGCATACTGTCATTCGGAAAAACAAGTGTGAAACCTGAACCTGTGCCTTCCTGTCAAACCCGCAACATCCTGTTAGGAAATCTTTGCGGGAACGCATCGGAATTTAAAATTTATTTCTTTTTAACCAGGATTGACTTCGTTTAAACAACGAGCATAAAAGAAATAGACTAAGAATTACCTTGGATGATGTAAAATAGATCGTCGCTTTGTCTACGGTTGTAGTCCTGCATGAAGCCGCCCAAGTGTTCGGCCTCTACCGCTAGTCCACACGAACAACCCGCTAGAATCCTATTGCGGATTGCTACCAGAAAAACTCAGTTGCTAAACCGACCTTTTCTCTCTCTAAAAAACTCTCTCTAGGAAACTCTCTATTTTTCTAGTAAATTAGAACTCTTCTAATTGTGATTGACAATAGAGCTTGTCACATACACTATATTTATAGTGTAATGTGGCGCCTGTTTCTAGTCTCAGTCTGATTGGGAGAAGCTTCCTAATGGATTAAGGAGAAAAAATATTTTACTAGTCAAATAAGGAAAGTATCTTTGATTGATTTATCTTATTTAATTTAATATCTCATATTAAATATTTCCAAGATATTGTCAATATCTAAGATTGACTATCTTTAATGTATTGTCATAAATCAATTTACACAAGTTTGTAAATCTATACTCATTAATATATAAAATTAATATCTATATATAATACTATTAATTAATTTGCAAAATCTATGTTTATCATATACACATCATAGGCGCCCTATATAGCCAATAATTGGCTTCTGGAATATTCTCAATTAATCAATATAATAATATCATTAATTAATTCGCAAAAAACATGTATATCATATATAAATATATATTTCGACATACATATATAATATATGTATATTTAATTAATCAACCCAATTAATATCTTGTATTAAATTTATTCATAATAAATAACTACCACCATATTAATTTATCACTATAACACTTTGTAGTCGAGATAAATTTTCCATATTTGGTTATCGCATAACCGCATTTTAATCTGAATAGATGTTCTTATATGTATGACCCGATAGACTTCCAAATATGTTGACCGTAGCCACAAAGTGCATTTACTAAAATGCCCTTCATACCTAACGATCACAAAATAGCGTCTAGCAACACATCATGACCCCCAATCATCGGAAGAGTCAAATGCAATGACTAATACCCTTCATGTGAAACGGTTACCGTGTAAATCCAATCCTATCACTGTTACAATATCCATACGATCGTATCTCGAGTGTCAATACATTAAAGACCGTATCTTATAATCTGGATATCATGCTCTCTCGAAGTAACACATTTACTTCCACTTTGCAAAGATTCACGAGATTAAGACATTCCTTATAAGAAGGCCCTTTCGAATATTTATTCCTAATCATAGGATACGCGATTTACAGACGAGCAACATGTATCCTACACATGCTTCAGTATCATACCCAATCACTAACGCATGATCCCCTCATGGCTAGGGGAAATCTCAATAGTGTCAAAGCATGACAATCTACACTGTGATGTCATGAAGACTCTGGTCTCAGGATAATTACACAACCGCCATATAGTGCTACACTTAATAAAGTAAGTGGGTCAGTATAACGTACGCATTCTCTAATACACGTCCACGTACAGTCCAAGTGTCTCTACACTTGATAAATGAGATTTATCCCTATCTTCATAAGACAAAATACATCTAATACGTGTTAGTATAATCATACTATCAATATCCTGTTTGACAGTACATACTGCTGGATATACAAAAACCCGAATCCGGATCCGATCCATAATTGGATCATCAGATCTGATTCACAACACCGATCGAGACACTCGATCTTACACAGCGGAAGCTACGAATAAATTCTCAGGCGATTTTACCACGATTTGATTCGCATAAATAATTAATACAATTATAAGAAGTTTGAAGATTTACCTAAACGGAGAGGGATAGTAAATCGAAAAAGAGGGAGAAGCCATGATCTTCCGGATTGTATCTCCTAGCGACGACTGGTGGACGTCGATCCTCGCCGTAGAACCTCCTCGAATATGCACAAGAAAAACCCTAGTTTTTTCTTCTACTAATGGCTAATGCAAGAAACTAATTTTTCTTCCTTTTTATTTGATGTGTGGCGCAATTTGTGAATGTAAATTGTGTTAGGAGGAACTCTTTTTATATAGGAAAAGAACTAGTCAAGAGAGTTATCTTTTTCACACCACAATTACCTATTCCAATAAGGAAAAGATATTTGCCAAAAGATAAGAGATAATTCCCAAAAAATCAATCTCTTTATCTCTTTTCCATTAATTATCTAACAAATAAATAAATAATTAATTACACAGGTGACATAATCTAGAAAAATTCTTTTCATAATTATCTCAACATGGGGCGCCACCTTTTAAGCCATTTTAATAAAAAATGTCTTTTCTATTTTAAATATTTACCAAATAAATAATATTGCATATTAATTAAATAGACCAGCTATTTAATTAATTCTCGAGGTTCCATAAAACGAGAAAACGCTCGCGTGTTAGGAGCCAACCCGGGGACCATGGACCTATAACCAGTAGCTACAATAAAATGAAAAAAATATTCATCGAACAGAATATTTCTACTCAACACATTAATTCCGGAATTACGCCACCATAAATCCGAAATAGAACTCTATCGATTATAGATATAACTTATTCTCAAAACGTCGAGTCGAGTCGATAAGTGTCTGAAGAGAGTTTGAGAATGTGTTAACACAAGAGTAAACTTCAACTTAGTTTATTCATTGATATGAGAGGTGTATAAATAGATACAATTGAGAGAGAGACTAGCTAGCTAGCTTGGGCGGCCACTTGAGTATGTAGATGTGGGCGGCAAGCATGCAAAAAGTAAAAGTAAAAGCTATGTCTATGACATAAAGTAAACTAGAGTTTGACATATTAATTGTTTATATGTATCACAATTAATATGTCTTTTACAAATAAATAAAGTGTACAAATAATATCATACACGAAATAGAGATCTTGAACATGTTACTCAAATAGAGGCATAAGAGCACCTCTTTGAGGCTGCACCTCAGAGGTAATATTTCCACACCCCCTCAAATAGGTCAGATATGTTAATGCAAACAAGTTTGCTACTTAGTCTCTTTGAACATAAGAGGTGGAATAGCCTTGGTAAGGATATCGAGATTCGATCGATCTGGCCGAGGAACATACTGGAGTTGAATAATCTTGGCATCAATCTTCTCTTCCTTGAGAAAATGTCTCACAATGTCCACATGTTTTGTTTTGTCATGATGGACTGGATCCTCTGCCATGCATAGTCTTTGAGTTATTATCACAAAGCAGAGTGTGATAGGTTCTCAAGAGAAATCTTTGAAGTTCGATAAGTACTCTTTTGAGCCAAAGAGCTTCACAAATGCCTAAGACAAGTGCTCTGAGTTCAGCTTCAGCACTGCTTCTAGACACAGTAGGTTGTTTCTTGCTCCTCCAAGTAACAAGATTGCCCCATACATAGGAACAGTAGCCTGTGGTCGACCTTCTATCTATGTGGCATCCAAATTGATCGACATCGTGTAGACCTTGATGGATCTATCACAGACTTGGTGAAGTGTAACCCTTGGCCAGGAGTGGACTTTAAATACCTCATAACCTTTTCACAACATCCCAATGGTGGTCAAGTGGAGGGCGTGCATGAACGGGCTAACCAGATGACACCATATGCAATATCCGGTCTTTATATGGGATAGGTAGATGAGTTTCCTACAAGTCTTTGATATTGTTCCTTTCTTACAAAGAATGTCACCATGTAGCGAGGTATGACCTGGGTCTCACTCTGGGATACAAGAGAGTTTGCACCCCAAAGATGCCGCTTTCCTTCAAAGAGTCCAAGACATATTTCCTTTGGGAGACCGAGATTCCTTTGATGTTTCTAGCTACTTCCATGCCAAGAAAATACTTAAGTAAACCCAAGTCTTTAACCTCGAAATACCTTTGCCGCCAGCTTCTTTCAAGTGTTGGATCTCAAAGCAGGTCATCTCCAGTGAGGATGATATCATCCACATAGACAATAAGAATAGACCTCTTCTCGTTTGGTTGTCTTGATGAACATAGTGTGATCAATTGCATTGGTGATATCCAGCAGCTTTGACCACGCTTGTTAATTTTCCAAACCATGCCCTTGGTGATTGCTTCAGCCATATAGAGATTTCCTCGGTTTGCACACCTTGCCTTGAGTATGAGGATTGATAAAACCAGGAGGTATAGTCATATAAACCTCCTCAAGAAGGTCCCCATTTAGAAAAGCATTTTGATGTCCAATTGATGAAGAGGCTACCAAGTTGGATTGCTAGAGAAATTAGTACCCTGACAAAGTGTTGAGCTTTGCCACCGGTGCAAAGGTTTCTTTATAGTCAATGCCATAAGTTTGAGTGAATCCTCGCTACCAATCGCTTTGTACTTGTCAATAGTGCCATCACCGTGTACTTGATAGTGAATAACCATTTGCAAATGATCGTCTTCTTGCCTTTTGGAAGAGTTGCGAGATCCCAAGTATGATTATCCAGAGGCGAGTCATCTCTGCTTTTAACAAAGCAGACCTTCCACTTATCATTTTGAAGGGCCTCCCGAATATTTCTAGGGATAGAGTGGGAGTCCGTGTCCTGTGTAAACATGGCAAAGATAGGAGACAACCGATCATAAGATAAATAAGTATGAATAGAATGATCGGTGCATGATCTCTTCCTTTCCTTAGAGCAATAGGTCCGCATCCACTTCAAGAGCCGAGAGTCGATGGCCGAGGTCCAGCAGACTCACTGGTTCGATGAGGTTTGCTTTGTTTAGGGTCGCCCGAGCCTCTGTGTCGCCAGACTTTGAGGTCACCATCTTGAAGGTTATGAGTCTGGCGGGAGTAGGCCTTGATGGTCGAGTGAGGCTGCAGGTCGCCATCTGCTTGAGAGTTAGGACTCGAGGTAAATAGTTTGGTCAAGGAACGGACTTAGTTCAATCTCAATCGTGTTTCCATCGTGGATCGGCTCAAGAGGGTTTCTTTGTAATATGGAGTCCTTTCAAAAATTTCACATCCATAGAATTGTAAAATTTCTTTTCAGGAGGAGAGTAACACTTGTAACCTTTCCCCGTCCCGTATGTATCCAAGGAAAATGCACTTATGAGCTTTAGGATCAAGTTTACTTCTGTTGAGCATGGATATACACAAACACAAAGATACAACCAAGATCTTTGGAGGCAATCGGGAAACAAGATGATGGCAGGAGTGTGTGGTCATTAGAGTTTGGAGTGGAGTTTTGAAACCTAACACTCTGCTGGAAGTCTGTTGATTAAGTATGTGGAAGTCAATATAGCTTCACCCCACATATATTTTGGAACATTTGTGGTAAACATAATAGACCTAGCCATTTCAAGCGGATGCCTGTTTCTTTCTCTCAAAGAACCCCATTTTGTTTGAGGGGTTTCAACACAACTACTGATATGGACAATCCCTTTATCCATCAAGAAATTACTGAGATGAGACTCATAATATTCAAGAGCATTGTCAGTCTTCAAGATTTTGATCTTAGTGTCAAATTGAGTGGAGACCATGTTGTAAAATTCTTGAAAGATGGGTCCAACTTCGACTTATCCTTCATTAAAAATAACCAAGTGGTTCTCGGTGTGGTCATCTATGAAGGTAACAAACCACCTCTTTCTGTTATGCTTTTTACTCTTGAGGTCCCCATACATCACCTTTGTGAATTAGGGTGAAAGGTGAGGAGGGTAAGTGAGGTAATTTAGCATACACAGATTTGGTGAGTTTGGCAAACTGACATATATCACATTGAAGATCATTAAGGTTGCATCCTTTAAATAATTCAGGAGTTAAAGTCTTTAAATAACCAAAACTAGGATGTCCTAATCTATAATGCCATAACATAATATTGTCTACAGCTTTGAGAGCAGGCTCTTGAGGCGATTCGGTCTTTCGTGTTTCGTCTTCAAGAGGTGAACAATAAACGATCTGAGCAAGTTTTGGCTCTTTCCATTACTTCTTGTGAATAAGTATCTTGGAAAATACACTGATTGTCTTTAAAAGTGACTGTCCAATTTAGGTCCTTAGTGAGTTTACTGACTGATATGAGATTACAGTCAAGCTTTGGAACAAACAGGACATCATTCAGATAGATTTTATCAGTAAGTTTAACAATTCCAAAACCTTGAGCATATGAAAAAGATCCATCAGCAGTTTTAATTTTATGAGTCTGCTGACAGGGTTTGAGGTTATATAACAGGTTTTTATTTCCTGTCATATGAGATGAGGCCCCAGAATCAACTATCCAGGTGCCATTACTGAGTTGGGAATAAGATATACGTGTCTTGGTATGAGTGGCAATGCCTGTGAGAGAGTTATCAGTCTTCTGCCATTTGAGAAACTCTTTGAAGAGAGCTAACTGAGAATCCATAATATCACCAGTGATTCCAGTCTGCTGAGAGTGTTTGGACTCAGACAAGTCTTCCATCTTGCTTTGTCCTGAGTTATACTTTTTCATAGATCTTGACAACCCAAGATTATTGTTGTAATCAAGTCTGTGATTTGTATATGGAGTGGAGTCAGTAACCTCAGTCTGTTGAGATTTACTTAATGAGTAGGATGCTTCAGATGAAGACATTCTTGATAAAAAAAAAGATACTGAGTTTTGCAGCGGAAAATTAGAACTCAGTAGTCTCTGATACCATATTAGGATCAAGCGCTTACCGTTGTACTAAAACCAATTGGTGTTAATAAAGGCGCTACTATATTTCCTTATATCACTTTTAACAAATATTACCTCAGCAGGGTGCAGCCTCAGCAGGGTGCTCTTATGCCTCTGCTGAGTAACATGTTCAGCAGTCTCTATTTCGTGTATGATATTATTTGTACACTTTATTTATTTGTAAAAGACATATTAATTGTGATACATATAAACAATTAATATGTCAAACTCTAGTTTACTTTATGTCATAGACATAGCTTTTACTTTTACTTTTTGCATGCTTGCCGCCCACATCTACATACTCAAGTGGCATGAAGCTAGCTAGCTAGTCTCTCTCTCAATTGTATCTATTTATACACCTCTCATATCAATGAATAAACTAAGTTGAAGTTTACTCTTGTGTTAACACATTCTCAAACTCTCTTCATGGTATCAGAGAGGGAGGTCATGGGATCAATCCTTGCTTCCAACATTGTTTCCCCAATTATATTGTGCAAGTGTTGGGCCTCTTTGTTGGCCTTATGTGCCCTTTATATGCCTTTGTGTGCCATGTTGGCCCGGGCTTGTTATCGGCCCACACTTGAGGGGGCGTGTTAAAAGTGATATAAGGAAATATAGTAGCGCCTTTATTAACACCAATTGGTTTTAGTACAACGGTAAGCGCTTGATCCTAATAGTGTCCATTGATATAATCATTACATATAAACTAACCTCGATGGGTATAAATAATTCCACCACCTCAACGGTGGGAGACAACCCATCTGCGCCATCCTCGGCATGACGAAGAGATCGCAAAAGGCGGCCATCAGTCTCACCTCGCCGCGACCAAAGCATTTGCGGTCCCAGGCAAGTGAAACAGATCCTGTGGATCTCATCCGAGCAAGTCAGAAGAGGCGCCAAGGGGCGAGGCCGGAAAAGGCTTGCTCATGCGACCTCGGAGAGATGGCGCCGATTGATCCAGATCTTTTCCCCACTTGTATCTTAGATATTTAAATCTTTCTTAGTATCTAAGTTAAACCTAGTTTGTTAGTAAAATATCTAATAGGTTACTTATTCCTAAGTTACCCACCTCTATAAAAGTGTGTGGTCATTGTAAACTAGAAGGGATGAGATATACACTACACTTGCAAGCCAAAGCTCATCCATTCTTATTCCTCCATACCGCCACCCGCCGGTATCACACCACCTTAATACAGCGGATATCCACCGTCTATACACCGCAAGGACACAGTGACGATTTATACATCATCGATTGGCTCCGTTACCGGAAACGAAAGCTTCATCACTCATAACTCCACACAAAATCAAAAAAGCGGCGATTTCACGACCGGCTCCATCATATAAAATTACATATCAGTTGCCGGGAAGTCCGACTCAAGGCAAGTCCTAATCACAAGTATAGTCATAACCTATATTTGGAAGCAAAGAACAATCGAACCCCCAAACTCCTGCGAGGCGTTGTACAAACACATATACAAGGCGATGTCGCGGTAGAGACACAAGAGATTACATAGCGGGTGGGGAAGGATCACAAAGGGAGTTACGCCCTAGCGATGCCCGAAATTTGATAAATCGAAGGCTAAGTCAAGAGAGGTCGTAGCGGCATTGGATGGGAAAATCGAGAGGATCATCTCGATCGCGACAAAGCCGAGAGATCAACCCCTGTGGCGAGCGGATCTCAAGAGGATCCGGAGATTGCGGAAATAAGGAATACGCGAGGTATCGGAAACTATGTACCTAGCCAATTCCCGTCTGGTAGCAAAGGCCAAGCTCCAATGTCGATCGACCCCAAATCCCCAGAGATGAAATCGCTCCCGCGGCGGTGAATAAGGGCGCGAGAGCCAGATTCACGGGATCGAGATAGAAGAAAGTGTACGCTCATCAGGCCGCAAAGAACCCAGGAAAAACGTTGTCCAGACTTCGGTTCTCCCAGATCGCAATCATCAGGAGGAAAAATCACACAAAAAAGGTTCGGCTTTCAAAAGGTTGGGTGAGAAGGACAAGGCCTCGGCCCCAAGTCGTCTCAGCCTTCCCGAGGGAGGATCTCTTCCCGACGAGACAGGGGCGCACCGGACGCCCGCATGATTATCCGTGAAAAAGAGCTCGTCGGGAGAGTCGGAAGATCGCGGGAGTCGAGCGCAGGCGAAGAAGGCTAATACACAGTATTATTGTGCAACCTTGATTTCGACCTGTTTGGGCGAGCAGATGGAGATGATGAAAACGAGCTCGCCGATTTGAAAAAGTCAAGGCCCGGCCGAGAGAGCCCCCAATCTCAGGAATCGACGTGCTCGCCAAGAGAATTACGGAAACATTGCCTACCGGTCGCGAAAAGGTTAGCTATCCCAGCTATAATTACTACAATGGAAATTCTTGCCCAAACGACTGGCTCACCGCTTTCCAAGGTCGCATCACCCTGGCTACCCAAAATAAATCTGCCTGGTGCATCGCCTTAGTCGGAAGCATGCAGGATAGGGCCGCCTCTTGGATACGTGGACTTCCCCGTGGCTCAGTAAAAGGCTGGGAGGATCTCTCCGAGAAATTCGTCAGAGAGTTTGAATCGGCGAGTAGACCAAAGAAAACTATAGAGGACCTATACGAAGTTCGCATGGGAGGACATGAGTCCGGAAAAGAATATTATGAACGTTTCATCAGAATATACGATCAGACAAGAAACATTCCGGATGATCACGGTTGTCACATGTTTCCTCACGAGGATCGCCAAGGGTCCAATGAAAATCGAGTTCAACTGCGGCCCCCTAAAGCGGTCTCGAGGAAATGTTGGAAAGGGCTCGAATGATGGGAGTCGTGACGCCGTCCTCGAGGGGCGAAGCCCAAAGCGAAACGACTTCACAGAAAAGAGGATCGCGCAGAGGGCGTAAGAAGGAAAAAAGGCGAGATCTGTCGACCACGACCGCGAGACAAAAAGCCTTATAAATTCAATGAGGACAATTTTACCCGCTTTCAACACTAAAGCATCTCAAATATTGTTCAAAATCCGTGAACATTTTGACAAGCCCAAACCTATGAGGGTGATCCCGATAGTCGCGACAAATCCAAATCTGCGACTATCACAAGGACCACGGTCACATCACGCATTTAATGTTTCACGTTAAGGCGAGAGATAGAAAGGTTAATCCGCGAAGGACCAAATACCAAGTATAAGCGAGGCGGGAACAACGGTACCGACAAGGTCGCCACCCCCGCGTCTATCGAAGGAGGTCCAGGTTATCCATGGGGATATCCCCAAGCAACAATCAAGCGAAATCTCGGATGCACCAGATTACACGCGGCTTTGAAAGCGAGGTAGTATTGGGGAGAACGAAGGGGAATCATGTTCACTAAAAGCGAATTGGCCTGGCGAGGCCCCATGGAAGTACCTCTTATTCTCAAAGTCGGGATAAGCGACAAGCATGGTGTCAACAGAGTAATGATTGACACAGGGGCTGGTCGCGACGTCATCTATTTCATTTGCTTAAAACAGATCGGATTTGGAGAGGCTAAGTTGAAACCCTACCTCGGGTGCTCGAGGTTTTACCAAGGACACCTTTATGCGGGTTAAAGGCGGTCGACCTCAAAGATCACTTTGGGTGACTACGAGCCATGCAGAACCGAGATGATCACCTTTCTAGTCATTGATCTCCCCTCATACTACAACATTATCTTGGGGATCCCAAACCATGAAAAATTTCAAATGGTGGCGTCCGTTTCCCATCAAAGGTCAAATTTCACATAGGGGAGGAGATTGGGGTCGCCATCACCGACCGGATCTTTCCTCGATTATATGACAAAGAACGGGGTCAACTCCAAGCGACCCAGTGGAGGTTTTTGCCTGGTTCGGGATCAGTCGCCACGTTGAGTGAAATGCCGGAAGGAGCGGTGGAGGTTGAAACATTGCAAGTTCGAGGGCGAGCCCGACTTCAACTGCCGAGAGGGCGAGTTGGTCGAGGTCATAATAAGCGACAAATATCCCGATCAAAGGATAAAAATAGGATCGCGGACCACCGAGGAGAAAGGGAAGAATTGATCGGGCTTCGAAAGCCAACATGAGCGCCGGCGTGGGAGGTATGAGATATGAGGCGTAGAGTCGAGGTCGCTTTGCACTATCTAAGTGCCGACCCCAACTTCAGGCCGATCTGACAAAAGCGCGACGATTCTCTATGGAAAAGAGATCGCAATAAAAGGTGAGATGAAAAAACTTACGCGTGGGCATAATCAAAGAGCTTGATATCCCACCGGTTGGCAAACGTAGTGATGGTAAAGAAACATAATTGCAAGTGGCGGATGTGTGTCGACTTCACAGACTTGAACAAAGCTTGCCCCAAAGACCCTTCTGCGCCGCCTCGAATTGACAAAATGGTCGACGGGATCGCGGATTCAAACGCTGAGTTTTACGGATGCATATTCGGTTATCACCAAGTCAAAATGGCGATGAAGACAAAGAGATGACAACCTTTTAAGGCGGCGAGTGGACTCTATTACTACGAGATGATGCCTTTCCGTCTCAAGAACGCAGTTCGACCTATCAGAGAATGGTGAACAGAGTTTTTAGCACACAAATAGGCAGGAACATGGAGGCCTACATTGATGATATGGTCGTAAAATCAAGTCGCCAGGATCACCTGGTGGACCTTCGCGAAACCTTCGCCAATATAAGAGACCACTCAATGAAACTAAACCCTGCGAAATGTATTTTTGGAGTCCAGGTAGGAAAATTTCTGGGCTTCATGGTGAGTCAGAGGGGGATCGAGGCAAATCCCGAAAAAATCGAAGCCCTAATCAACATGAGCGAGCCCGCCAGTGTCAAGGAAGTACAGCGGATAAACGGCAGAATCACAGCTTTGGGTAGGTTTGTCTCAAAATCTGCAGAAAGAATGCCTTTCTTCAAAATTTTGAAAGGGGCGGGTACCTTCTCTTGGACCGCGGAATGCTCTCAGGCTTTTAAAGACCTTAAAGAATACTTGTCAAGCCCGCCGTTGTTAACCAGCCCAAAACTAGGGGATATTTTGTTTTTGTATTTGGCAGCCTCAGATAGGACCGTAGCCGCAGTACTTGTAAAAGAGGAGGAGGGCTCGCGAGGAAGCTTGATTTTATGTTTCCAAGGCTCTAAGCCCCGTAGAAAGTCGTTATTTTAATATTGAAAAGTTAGCTTATTGTGTTGTTATAGCTGCCCGCAAATTAAGGGCTTACTTCTCATCGCACACCATCGTAGTCCTATCGAATGCATCGCTAAGACAGGTTCTTCATAAACCAGACTTGTCCGGTCGACTGCTCCGGTGGGCTATCGAACTTACAGAATTCGACATCCGTTATGAGCCTCGGAAGGCTATAAAAGCCCAGGCTCTCCCAGATTTCATAGTAGAAACAAGCTTCAACGAAGAAACAACGGAGCAGGTTTGCCCCAAATGCAACCAGGATAAGGTAGCCGCAGAGGACGAGCCTTTTAGGCCAAGTCACTGTTGGCAACTCTACGTCGATGGGGCCGCCAGTCACAAAGGGTGCGGCGCGCAGGATAATCTGTTAGAGCCGGGCACATCGGAGGAAATCGGCGAGCTCACGAGATTCGATTTCACCGCCTCTAATAACCAGGCAGAGTATGAGGCCGTCATCGCTGGTTTAAAGCTCGCCAAAGCCATGAAAGTCGAAAATATACAGGTATTTTGCGACTCACAGTTGGTTGTGAATCAAATCAATGGCTCTTTCGGCATTCATTGCGAAATATTACAAAGGTATATCAACCTCGTCAAAAAACTCAAAGCGACCATATTGCCGAGTTCAAAAACATCCCTCGAGAGGATAATCATAGGGCAGACTATTTATCCAAATTGACCAATGAAGATGCGTCGTGCGATCCTAGCATCATGGTCGAGCATCTCTTTGAGCCCGCCATTTCTCAAATCGAGGTCATGGACTTACAACCCAGGAATACGTGTTGGGTCGACATCATGAAATCTTACATTGAGCTAGGGGAGCTTCCCAGTGATTCGTGCGAAGCTAAGGCCTTGGTAAAAAGGGCTGCAAGATATATGATTATGGACGATGTGCTTTACCGTCATTCATTCTCAAAACCCCTTCTGCGATGCGTGCGACCTGAGGAGGTAACGGGCATTCTCATAGAGCTACACGAGGGAATGTGCGGCGGCCATCCCGCCAATCGAACGCTAGCACAGAAAGTACTCCTAGCCGGATACTATTGGTCGAAATTAGCAGAAGACGCCAAAGCATATACCCAGGCATGTGATGTTTGCCAGAGGTTCGCCAATATCCCCAGGCTACCCTCAGTCGAACAAAGCATAGTGGTAGCGGCCTGGCCCTTCGACATGTGTGCAATTGACCTCATCGGACCTTTGAGGAAGGGTCGCTCGGGATGCGAGTATGTGGTCATCGCAGTGGATTATTTTACTAAATGGGTCGAGGCTAAGGCCTTGGTAAAAACCAACACCAGGGATATAACGTACTTTTTGCTCGATCAAATATGGACAAGATTCGGAGTTCCGAGAGTTGTGGTTTCCGATCACGGACCTCAATTCAGAGACGAATTCGACAAATTTTGTGAAGAAAACAATGTTAAACATTGGCAATCATCCGTGTGTTACCCACAAGGAAATGGGCAAGTTGAAAATGCCAACAAACAGGTCCTAAGTGTACTAAAGAAGTGCCTGGGAGAAAAGCGGTCACTTCGGCGGATTACCTTCCAGCGGCTCTATGGGCACTCGGGGCGTCACGAAAAAATAACAACGAGGAAACTCCTTTTGCCTTAACTTATGGATCTGAGGCTATGGCGCCAAGTGGAAATGGCCTTACCAAGCCCTGGGTCGTTTTATAACGAGGTCAATAATACCGCGACGCACGTAAACTCGAGCTTGATCTAGTAGAGAGCGGCGCATCCAGGCATACAGACCGTTTAGTCAATTATAAACAAAGCGGCGGCGTCATCACGACAAACGTATTCGCGGGCATCACTTCGCCGTGGGAGACTATGTTTTGCAAAAAGACAAGCCACCGCCACGAGGCCAAGAAGGAAAACTATCGGAAAAGCCGGAAGGACCAGAGAGGATCGCTCGGATAGTCAAAAAGGAACTTACGTACTAAGTGACAACCAAGGTCGCGAGTACAACCGACCACGGCATGCGGACAATCTGAAAAATATTATATGTAAAGCGTATGTATGCCCGCGTCACGAGCAGGGCATATGGAAAGGAAATCGAAATAAAAGAGCCATCTTCGTTTATTAAGAGATACAATTGTTTCCAAAAAATCTGCGGCCTACCATGCTTTGCGATCTCAAGCCAAAAAAAAAAAAAAAAAAAAAAAAAAAAAAAGTTACACACTCTATCTAATGAGTGTACCTATAACGATCCATGAATGCTTGGCACCCTCGCTAAAGCCGCATAGCTTCGTTATTAATGAAGCAAAAGGGAAGCGACGATGTCGGTCCATAGAAACCGCAAAATTAACCGCTTCCCGATGAATCAAGATCCCCCAATCAATATCAACGCGATGATCGCGAATAGCGTGCAAAAGCAAAGCTTCGGCTTCACTAACAGCCTCGTTATCCGTGGACAAGAGGGCGCGCGAGTTGATGAACCTTTTCCACTCACGGTTCTTGCGAGAAGATCGAGATCACGAGTCCCAAAGACACGAGGCCGCTCATAATCAGGAAAGAGCTCGCGAAGGGCTCGTCGCAAGCAAGATTGTCTACTTGACTCATCGGCAAGGTTCCAAGCGAGCTCATAATGGGATGAGGGGTCGATAGCGGGTATACCCAGGGCACCATTGATGGATTCTGGAGTAAAAATGACCGCGACGCCACGAAGGGTAATGCAGCTGGCAGTCCCCTCAGAAGCAACTTCGGACAAGATGGAATAGAACTCCCTCACTATTGAAAGATTGGGAAGTATTGACGAAGGTGGTGCAACAAAATCTGCCCACCCAGAAAGACGTACGCGCAAAAGAGAACCGTCACCCTCGACCTTGCTCTGATTTAAACCCCTCTCCTTCGCAGGCTCAACCCACTCAAAATAGCGCCAGAAATGATCTTTAGCAACGTCAGAGGCAGTAAAGAAGAAAGGGGATACATCACGAATAGGACGAGCTTTCCATATCCGAACCCGGCTGCTTTCCCCTGGGTGAGACATAGCGCAAAGTAAAGGGGGGATAAAACAATAAAGAGGATAATGAACAAATTGCAGAAGAAAGAAAGCAAATTCAGTATAAGGCAAGAGGCAGAATGAGTTCCATGGTACTCCCCTTTTTTATACTAAAAGGAGGATATAACCAAGGCAGCAGGAACGCCAGACCATAAAGAGACCGAAAATTATGGCTACAGTTACACCTGACACCTATTTACTAGGGGTCATAACTCTGCGTTAATGACACGGTCAAAGGCTGCTCTGAGAGGCTAAATTTCTGACAACACTGCTCGTAGGGCGCGAAATCTTGACAATTGACACCGCATGCGCGACCATGGTCGAGGACAAGACGACGACATTTACGTGACCGCGTACTCCAACAAATTATGTAAAAGACCTCGCATAAATCAAGAGGACCGCATCGAGAGAGGATAAAGTAATGCCTATCACGGCCTCAAGCTAAAGACCGCCAGAGATAGTCAACACAAATCAGGGACGGGAAAAAAGCAAATCTTATCAATAGAAAATGCAGAGAGTAAATTGTCAAGATATTACAACTCAAAATTCAGGCAAATCACAAAGATAAATAGTCAAGGTTACAAGTCAAATTTTAAAAGGGCTCGCAGAAAATCCAAAAATCTAGAGATCATGAGGGGTAGGTGGGGTGTCGATGAACTCATCGCCTTGCTCGAGAGGGGCGGCGGCTTCTTCAACGCCTCAAAGTTCACGAGGATTAAAAGGAGCGGGATCCCAAACAGGCTCGCCACGATCGAGCCGTTCGATGCATGACGAGTAATAAGCTCACCGGCATAGGGAATCTCCGGGTGAAAAACCACTAAATCAGGATGACCTTGGTGCATGTTCACCCACCGCAAAGATATCTGCCAGAGTAATGTGCTCTCCGCCTCGGTCACCCCGGGGATCTGCCGAGCTAAGTGACTAAAACCCGATCAAAGCTATGCTCCATGAGGTCAAGGAAGTCATCCCGAATTCTTGTAGCGGCGACGGCCCAGACTTGGCCTCCTCAACGGCCTCGGCGATTTTCTTCCACGCCTTCTCTGCGGCTCTCTTCAGCGGCTTCTTCAAAGACTTTTCTCAAGACCTCTTTAGCAACTGCATCCGCCTCAGCGAGCTTACCCCTCAACTTAGCGATCTCCTCCTGTGCCCCCGCAAAATCCTTGGTCAAAGTGGAAACTTTCTCATTGATTTCAGCATCCGCCAGAGTGCTCCTCCAAGATTGATCTCATCTTTTCCACCTCGCCACCCAGCGTGCCTAGCTTTCTTTTAGCGATAATTCTTGCACAGTCGCGCGCCCAAGCTGCGCCGTCACCTTTATTATCTCTGCCTCGCGCCTCTCAGCGGCCTCGAGCACCCTATTCAAGCGAGCGCCGAGCTGGGAAAAGCAAGGGGGAGTTAGCCAAAAAACAAAAGATAAAAAAAAAAAAAAAATTGAAGAAGAGAAGAAAGAGGTGGTCTTACCATAGAAGCAGCAATCCCAAACTGGCTGCTCAAATCTCTGATTTCGGCGATCTCATCTTAAGGCGGAGTATTATCTTGAGCCGCAAAGCGGGCCAGTATGCCCCGACCAATCTCCACCTGAACATGATCAGGATAGTCAAGAGGAATCGGCCCAAGAGGAATCACATCAGCAATTGCTTCACCAACCCGACGAGCTTTGGATAGGTCAAGATCCTGGGTAAAGCTCGGATCCAACCAAAGGGCCTCTCTCCCAGAGTAACCTTGAGGCAAGGTTTTTGTGGCGATGTCTCGGTGGGCGCTCTTTCTCCACCGGAGCTTCAACCTCTTGCACCGGGCTGTGAGCGGGCCGTTTGGGTGGGCGATCATCCTTCGCCTTCTCTGGTTGGGGTCGCTTTACGCCGTGCGACTCTTTAGCAGGGGAATGAGTCTTTTGAGGCACCACCGACTGGGCTCGCAACAAGGGCGCGAGGAAGTCGCAACAAGAGCGCGAAAGAGGTCGCGACTTTCGGGTTATATGTCTCGCGACAACCGAGGCATCTACGCTCGGGGCACTTTCCTAGAGCTTTCTTGAGCCTCCATCGAGCATTGGCTGCCTTATGCGCCTCCGCATTAAGCTTGTTTCGTGAGCCTGCGAGCATTTGGATCCATACCTACAAAAGGAAAGCGGTTTAGAACCCAACAAAACAAAAGGAACATATACAAATAAATACAAGTGGACAAAGAAAGTTACAAAGCGGCCTAAGTATAGGATCGCCCCACATTCGGACACTCGGAGGGAAAACATTTGTTGATATGACAATCCCCAATCCAGTCGGATCGCAACTCTCGGGACCCATTCGTACCAAGGGCACGGCATTCCCCTACCTACTAGGCCCGCCATACATACAAAAGGCTCGGCCAGGTCAAGAAGTTCAACCAGAAACATTTCTCCGCGATGGCGCCGCCCATCCGGATAGAATTAACGTCATCGCCCCTTTACATAGCGCCGCTCACTCACGTGGGGTCAAGGATTAAAAGCGTGGATTTGCCTCCGCGGACTCTCGCCTACAGGAAAAGGCCAATCTACCTTCGACTCGACTTTCAGTACCCACTGCCCCCATTTGTGAAACTTATTGGGAAGCGGGAATAGTAGGCGGGGAGTCCTCGTTCTCAGGGAGATTTGTCCAGGAACAGTCGTCCCACAGAAAAAATAAAATTGCCCCAGCAAAGTTAACGTCGGCTCAATCTTCAGAATCCGGCACATAACTGTGAAAGCCATCAACTGGATAATAGCCCCGACGGCAAAATCAGAGGGAAGCGCCTATCTTCACAAAGAAAGGATCGAAAGGCGGTCTCAGACCCGCATGCAAATGATGGAAGTGAAGGATAAGGGTGTCCTCGGAGCGGCACGCACATACGTAATTCTTGTGATCCCCGGGCTTAAATTTGTCGGCCTCCTTCTCATAATCGAAAAAAGAAAACCGATACACACTGGTGTCGATTCCAAATATACGATTTATGGTCCTATTGAGATCGCTGCCCTTACACAGTCGGGACCATTTCTTCTCAACATCCTTCTCATACGCCGTCATGGTCGCAAACTCCCGCATGGCTTCAGGATTGTTAGGTCGAGAGCTCTTCGGCTGGGTAGCGGCCGCGGCGGCTTCACCGACTGTCATGGTTTGGCTCGCAGTTTTCTTCTTCTTCGGCTTTTTTGCGGGCACCCAGATATCCTTCCGAGGCAATTCAGCATTTTCATCCTCACTGGACCCCATTAACTCATGAACTGCGGCGTCCTGAACATAAGCTTCGCGTGGTGGTCGGGCGCCGCTAGTACTTGGGACCGCGGTTTGTCCTTCACCGGGGCGCGATTTTTCAACCCCGTGGCGGTTGGAGATTTTCGAGCCCGCTTTCTCTTTAAGGCTCTATCTACGCGCGGATTTACGCGCGAGATAAAGGCCTCCAACTCAAAAAGTCGGCATCCATAGTAGCGACCTCATCGGCGAGTAATCTCGCCAACTCTGCGCGAGTACTTTCCACTTCTACCTGCGTCCAGGTAGATGCGCCGATCGAGGCCGCAGATAATATGGGGTCATCCTCGGCATAATCATAAATCTCCTTTCCGCGAGAATCATCGCTGAATAATCATTCCCCGACATCCTGCAAAAACAAGGGAGGAAAAAGGTGGAGCTTTCAGACCTGGTATAATAATAAATTAGCCCAGGAAGGTGATCGCACCCACTTCAATGCCGCCTCCTCCGTTTTTGCAAGAGAGATCGCAAATAAAATTACAGAGAGAAAGCGAGGGGCGGGTGAAACCCCACTTTTCCCAGAAAAGCTATAATCTCTCCCAGAAAAACCCCATTATTAACCGAGAAACAAATCGAGTTTGCATTCCCGTTGCGAAAGAAAGATGAAAATAATGCCTATGGAAAAATGGAAAAATAACGCAGGATGGATGAATAAAGAGTTAAAAGATAGGAATTCTTACCCAATTTCTCGAGGAAAAGAGGAAATCCGCGCGTGAAAGACTGGAAATGCTCAAGAAAGTGGCGAGAATCTTCAAAAGAACCACCTTGAAATCCTAAAACCTTCAAAGCTCCGCGCAAAACCTTAAGAATTCGATCGATAAACAAATGAAGGAAATAAGGAATGCTAAAAGTGTGAGGAGGTTGAGGGTGAAAACCTTATATAGGCAAGGGGCCACGATCGAGCGGTTGGGAACCCTTCATCCGACGGTTCGATTAGGGCGGCGATTATCGGTTCGAATTCAAGAGGCGTCCCATCAATGCTCACGTGCAACTGCTTAGGCAGTTGCAAAGGCGGCCGCATTACTCAGCAGAATGACACCTGGAGGACTGACGTCAGCCACGATTGACGATCTCGCCCTACAAAATCGACCCGAGTTGCTTGAAGGCGCGTGCTTTGAAAGCACGGCCCTTAGTGAACAAGTCGCATCGGGCGACAAGGTCGCAAAAGCAGCCCAGAGTTGCTTCAAGGCGCGATGCTTTGAAAGCACGGCCCTTAGTGAACAAGTCGCATTAGGCGACAAGGTCGCAAAAACAGCAGACCCAGAAATTGCTTGAAGGCGCGTGCTTTGAAAGCACGGCCCTTAGTGAACAAGTCGCGATCGCATTTACAAGGTCGCAAAAGCAGACCCGAGTTACTTGAAGGCGCGTGCTTTGAAAGCACGGCCGCTTAGTGAACGAGTCGCATCGAGGCAGCAGTGGTCGCAAAAAGCGACCTAAAGTTGCTTTGAGGTCGCTTGCTTTAAAAGCACGGCCCTAAGTGTACAAGTCGCATCCGACGACGAGGTCATAAAAGGTGTTGATAATTACTCCATCCTTCATATCCTCAGGGAATATCATTAAAGCACGGAGTAGGGGGCCATTGATGGGTATAAATAATTCCACCACCTCAACAGTGGGAGACAACCCACTGCGGCCATCCTCCGGCATGACAGAAGAGATCGCAAAAAGGGCGGCCACTGTGTCTCACCTCGCCGCGACCAAAGCATTTGCGGTCCCAGGCAATCGCAATGCAGATCCTGTGGATCTCATCCGAGCAAGTCAGAAGAGGCGCCAAGGGGCGAGGCCGGAAAAGGCTTGCTCCTTGCGACCTCAGAGAGATGGCCGCCGATTGATCCAGATCTTTTCCCCACTTGTATCTTAGATATTTCGTCTTACTTAGTATCTAAGTTAAACCTAGCTGTTAGTAAAATATCTAATAGGTTACTTATTCCCTAAGTTACCCACCTCTATAAAAGGTGTGGTCATTGTAAACTAGAAGGGATGAGATATACACTACACTTGCAAGCCAAAGCTCTGTCCATTCTTATTCCTCCATACCGCCACCCGCCGGGGTATCACACCACCTTAATACAGCCAGATATCCACCGTCTATACACCGCAAGGACACCTGTGACGATTTATACATCATCACCCTCTATAGGCTATCCGTAATGAAGCGGGATTATTTCCGTAAACCTTCTTCAATACAACTTATCCTTATTTAACATTAACCCACTAGTGATTAATTAGTTCATAACCAATACGAACTCCGCGGATCGATCAGTTTCTAGGATTAACAAATAAGGGGATTGTGCTCTTACTTCCCGTAGGAAGGAATGGATTCTATATATGTGAGACACACACTTCTCACTCATTCCCGAATAATGCCAACGTGAAAGTGATTCAGACCGTGCCTCTTAGCGTTCCTTAACGAACACATCAAACCCTATCCTGAAACCTGTAGGAGTATGCAATCACTTCAGGATTAAGGTTAATCCATATATGATCATCTTGTGATTTAATGAGATTTCTCAATCACGGAATTATAGGAGAAATATGGATTATATCGGTCCAGTCCTATATGACTACATCATATATAAATGCCCCACTTAGATAACCAATATCGACGGTCCGGATAAGACGGTCACACCATAAAGTGTTCTGGGCGCATTAATGGTGGTTTAATCAATAGACCCCATACTTTGATTAAGTTCACCACGGACTAATAGTTCAAGTGTATCACCATAAACTTAATACTCATGTGTGACACACACTAAGTTATATGGCTACATTTGATACGACTTGGGGTTTTCAGCAGTGTATTAAATTTAAGCACAAAGCAAATAATAAGATGATAATAAATCTGTCATTTATTAATTATAAAAACAATTACATAAATTGTCTTTCGGGCACTACTTCCAACACATACGACTTGAGACTTTTAAGTATCAAACTATTAAAGTGATTCGAAATCTCATCAACCATAATCACTCTTATGATTTCTCTATCACATCTTTACACTAGGGACGTCATCATATAACAATATCGTAATTGGTCCGTTGAACGAACAAATATATAATAACAGAAATCCATTTAATATATGTATAAACATAAACAAATAGTAGAAATGATCCGACCCGGTCGGATCAGGTCCAACCCGATTGGGTTTAGGACACTATTTCAACAATCTCCCACTTGGCCTAAAGCCAATCACTCGTACACAGGAGACCAAGTTGAAACACAAGAATCTCATGCAATACTCACAACCAACCCTAGCGTGAATGGTTCACTATCCGTGGAGACTCGGACTATCTTCATATCATGCTCCAAATGACCAAGTCAAAAGGAACCGCCTCAACACACACATGAATCTCTGACGAGACCCTAGTCCTTTCTTCAAGCAATAAATCCACTTACTATATCAGCTATATAGAAAAGCTGGAAGAACCATACAAGGCTCATGAATGAACCTTTTAGATCCATGTACTGCTCCCGCTGTGCCTTTCAGGCAATACTGTGTTTTGGTTCAGTTGTAGAATTTACAGTGATCACTTGCTAAGAACATTTCCAGCTCACTGTATCACTTAGTAAAAGTGACTACCAACTCAGACTGTAGCTCCCACTATCTGTATATCTACGTTTATTTGATTCCAAGTTTCAATAAACTAAGAACCCATCCTTAACACTTTTAAGGACATTTTCGACATTCACCAGAATCACTTTCATACTTACTAATTACTCTTCATGGAGTATGAACAACTAGTTTAACTCATAACATTTATGATGGATATTATTGCAGCAGCAAAGGGAACCTTCCATAAGTTTCATCTTTCACCTTATCTTCAGGACTGACGTCCTATCATAGATAGATCCCGAGAGTACTAGCTAGCATTAACCCCTTGATGTGATCTATACTAAACTTTTTTATCATCTCATCTAAGCAGGTGAACTGTGATATTCAAGCAGTATCTAAATATATCAATATAGATTCTTATTTCCAGAATAAAAATTGCTAATTCCAAGAACTTTCATAAAGAACTTGAACTACAAAACCTTAATTGACTGTGACATGGGGTGTTGATACCTAGAAGGATATTCAATACCTTGCTCAAAAACTGTAACACTCCTACTAACCTATTTTCACATTAGGCTTATCTTTCTTCTTGATGGAATCAAACACTTTTGATCTATCAAAGCAAAAAACTTATACAGAGGAACTTGTTTGAGTCCATAAATGGATCTCATAAGCTTACATGACACGTTATCGTCTATGAACATAAAGCCATTGGCCCAATGTTTTCAACACTATCATATATCCATGATATGAAGATACAACAAGCACTATCTCAATAGACTTAAACATAGCCAGTAGCATAAAGGTGATTACAAGGTTTACACGCCATAGCCTTCAGCCATCACCTTAGCTTAACTAGTAATCGTATTACTATCCATGTCTGCCTTTCATAAAGACCTTCTACACCTTTCAGAGACATTCCCTTCAGGTAAGTCAAACTAGGTTTATAACCCGCTTGTCAATCATGGAATCTACTTCAGACATTATAGCCCCATGCCATATCTCTTAATCTTGCCTTTCAAGAATTCCTACATAGTTCATCAGATCTTCATTTTTCAGGATGAACACACCCGTAGCCCCTTTCAGGATTATGGTGATCCGTAGACTCACATAATACTTGTGTGCACTGAGCAGTGTCCTGCATCTTGTCAGTTTGCGGAGCCTGCTCTTGTTCCAATGGTTGAATATTTATTTGTGGTTCTCAAACTCTTTTGAGATCTTAATTTACTCCTACTAGAAGATGGCACATTCGGAGAAACAGTTTTGCTCCACGGGTAAGTAAATAATATCTAGCGTACTTGCTAAAATATCCCACAAAAATTTCATATGTCATACTAGGCTCCAAGCCTTTGGACATCGTCTGGCTTATGAGAAGCATGACAACTCTAAAACAATGGTTAAGATGGATTTGATGTCTTCGTCTTCCATATCTGACATGGAATTCATTCAACCTTATTCTTCGGAACCTAGTTAAGTATATAATTCGAATAAGGGCACTATCTTGAAATAGGTAAGAGATACTTCTCATGGCCTACATAGCATCCTTATCGTATAAAGGGCTATTTCCATTTAGAAACAAAATATTGCGTGTCCCAAAAATGGTATCCTTCAGGGGAGAATCTAATTCTCTTTTCAGACAACTTCTTAAACACCATTCAGGTGTTAATTGCTTCAATCCAATTGAAGATTAATTCCTAAGTAGTTCATCAATCTCATATTCATGCTACCTCGAACTTTTCGGGCTTTCCGAATTGTTGTACTTCACTAAGTACATTCAACTATTTCTAAAATAGTCAAAGAGAATAATAAACAATTATTTATGGCATTAATTGTCATAAGCCAATAAAAATTGGTATGTTTAGGCTGTAGGCAATTTTTTAAACTTTGTAACCTTTTCATAAAAGGGTATTTTAGTCATCTCTAGATAAGATACTTATTACCATATCATTCATATTCATATGGTTCAGACATCATCTGATTACACGTTTCTCTTCCACAGAGACTATGTCTAGAACTACCACAAATATCAAGGATAACAACCATACAAATATTTGGTTGAGACTTCATCACCTATATCGACTATATAGTGACATCAATCTAGTATGTTAGATTCGGCGACTATTCAACTTTATCGGAATAACACTCATTCCTTACAATTGAATTTGTCTACTAGATCCTAACAAATAACTGAACTCATGTTCTTCATAAGAACTAGAACGCAATAACATTTATTTAGCCCCTTTATCAATTTACTAGAGTCAGAATATTATATAGTAAATGCTGCAACATTGGCTTCACTTTCCATATCTTAGATATTCTGTATTTATTCTCTCTAATTCAATCACACTCGTAAGACGTCATATATCTTAGAGTTGACTTGAGTTTAGATAGATTCACCTCAACTTAGTTGCTTAGAATAGAGACTTCCATAAGTTCTCTTATTAAAGCACATGCCCTAATTTTCCTTTTAATCCATTAAGTACTTGCGAATATTTCTTACTGTAGTCATCATAAGACTCAAGAAAAATCACAAGAGCTATGTATTAAATTTTCTTTCATAAAGAAAATCCAAAGTTTATTAGATAGTTTATTTGACCTTTTGAATCATATTCAAAAATGAACTATTTAATTAATCTTCAAGCAATGATTAAAGAATTAATTTGATACTTAAATCCTATAATTTAGAAAACAACCTTTCCAAAATTCATCGCGGTTATTCGCATTCAATGCATCTAATGTTTGAATTAATTTGTCATCGTATGACAGAATGACCTATTGGATATCGTTATATCCAATATATGATTAATTCGTTGAAACTCATTCCATGTGGTTTAATGATATCATCAGCTTCCGTTTTGATTAATAATTAAAGTCTTAGAGCACTCCATCAAATATGTAGTCTCCTTATCTTTAACTACTATAACGTAGTTGCTTGTGGCATCGCTTATTTTAAAAGGATTAAAATTACTTAAATTTATTTGAGAACGTTTCTCAAAAGGTACAGTCATTAATTTGGTTTTAACAATTGAGAATAAAAACATAGAAATAAATGTTCGCTGAAAATCTGCAACATAAAAAATATAAAGATAAAAGGGGTGTTGTTGTTTATACATGCAAAATCAATAATGCTCTTTTGTTTTATGATTTTGCTCTGACTAGTCAACTACTCCCAATCGACTTTGAAGAATTTAATTAATCCTTTAGTGGATAGGACCCAATCTAGTCGCCTCAATTCCCGATGGGGTTGATCAATCAGACAATTTCGAAAGGTAGTTACTCCTACCAGTCGCATCATATGGGACTCCTAGTGGTTGACTAGTCAACTCTTTGACAATGTGCATCTCTATGTGGTAATCAACCCCTTGTCTCTAATGTCAGACGGCCCTGACGGTGGCCAATCACCGAAAGACTTTAGTCAAGTCATAACCCAATGTTTGTGAGATCTCATACGATCATGTCTCAATAACAACGATATACCCGAGATAGGTCAACTCCCGACGGTGGTCGATCAGTTGGATCTGAACAAGGGCTCTTCACCGTCGTTATAATATCGGGAGACAAAATTACGACTTAATTTTTGTTGTGGGAGTATTTTACAAATTAATTCACTTAATTAATTTTAATTACGGTCTCATCAAATATATCTATCTCTATAGACATACATCCTACACACTCATCTAGATCGTGCCTAGTTATGCATCTATCGTATCATATAAAATAAATACATGCACAAAATAAATAAATGTGTAAAGTAACCGGTATGATCATGAACTTTACCTAAGTGCGATTTTGAATACAAACTGACGAAACCGCGGGTCAATCAGGCTTATGTTGTTTAATTGATTCACATCTATCCTATTGGTCGAGTCCATGGTCAATCGGGCTCCATATAATCATATCATATCAATCACAATATCTAATCCATAAAATAACATCTTACGAAAAAGATAAAATCTAAAGTTACCAACTTGCGTCTTAATTAATCGATTAACGTTTAATCAATTAAATAATTTTATCCAAGCAATTAACTAATTAACATTTAATTAATTAAATGATTTTAATCAAAATAAAATTAACGGTTAATTTTAAACGATTTCAATTTTAATTTTTATTAATTAGAACAATTCCAAAAAAAATCAAAATTAAAATTAGGTCTCTTTTGTTTCTTTCCTTTTGATACCTAATCAAAAGGGATGCCTTTGGTTTCCAAAACCAAAATACACCTACATGGGCCCTTTCCAAAATCAAAATTTAGAAAAAGGGCCTCGGCCTGGGCCATTTCTAAAATCAAATATTTTGAAAAGGGTCTAGACCTATTCCAAACTATATTTGGAAAGGCCTAGGTTTATCATAGGTCTATAATTATGGACCATAAACCCAATTGTGCCATGTGGCATCCCAATGGTCCAAACTATTTGAATAATTAGTTAGCCATATGACATTAACTAAAAATAGAGAAATTACGTATCACAAGTATAAACCATATTGAAACACAAATACACAAAACAAAAAGAAGGGACCCACCGAGCAGCCACCAGCCGATGCCGGTAGCAAGGAGGCTGCTGACGCCGCCAGTCACCAGACTGTGGTGGTGCCACCGCCAGTCGGCTGAGCCCCACCCGAATCTATTTTTTTTTTCTTTTCATGTATAGTTTTGCGAATAAAAATATCTTTCAACTTTTAATTACGTGATTTAAACGATAAAATTAACTACATAAATTAACATGCTTATTGCTTAAGCTCGAAGCTCTCTTTAATACCACTATTAGGAAATCTATGTGGGAACGCAGTGGAATTTAAAATTTATTTTCTTTTTAACCAGGGACGATTTCGTTAAAGCAATGAGCATAAAAGAAGTAGACTAAGAATTACCTTGGATGATCTAAACTAGACTGTCGCTTTGTCTACGGTTGTAGTTTCTGAACGAAGCCGCCCAAGTGTTCGGCCTCTACTGCTAGTCCACACGAACATACCGCTTGAATCCCATCATGGATTGCTATCAGAAAACAAGGTTATTAGAATCTATTTTTCTAGTAAATTAGAATCTTCTAATTATGATTTACAAAAGTGCTTGGCACCTATACTATATTTATAGTGTAATGTGGCTCCAGTTTCTAGTCCCACTTTGACTGGGATAAACTTCCTAATGGATTGAGAAGATAGAAAACATTTTACTAGTAAAATAAAGAAAGTATCTTTGATTGATTTATCTAATTTAATTTAATATCTCATATTAAATATTTTGAAGATATTATCAAATATCTAATATTGACTATCTTTGATGTATTACCATAAATCAATTTACACATGTGTGTAACTCTATATTCATTAATATATATATGATAATACTATTAATTAATTTGTAAAATCCATGTGTATCATATATACATCACATGCGCCCCAATATAGCCAATAATTGGCTTCCAGAATATTCTCAATTAATTAATATAATACTATGATTAATTAATTCGTAAAATACATGTATATCATATATACATATATATTTCGACATACATATATAATATATGTATATTTAATTAATCGACACAATTAATATGTTGTATTTTTCATAATACATAAATACCACCATATTAATTTATCACTATAACACTTTATAATCGAGATAAACTTTCCTTATTTTGTTATCTCTATAACCGCATTTTAATCCGGCTAGATGTTCTTATATGTCTGACCCCACAGGCGTCCGAATATGTTGGCCGTAGGCACAATGTGCATTTAGTAAAATACCTTCATACCTAACGATCATGAAATAGCTTCTAGCAACACATCATGAACCCCAATCATCGAAAGAGTCAAATTCATTGACTACTACCCTTCATGTGAAACGGTTACCGTGTAAATAGAATCCTATCACTGTTATAATATCCATACGGTCGTATCTCGAGTGTTAATATATTAACGACCGTATCTTACAATCTAGATATCATGCTTTCTCAAAGTAACACGTTTACTTCCACTTTGCAAAGATTCACGAGAGTAAGACATTCCTTATAATAAGACCCTTTCGAATATTTATTCCTAATCATAGGATACACGATTTCCGGACGAGCAACATGAATCCTACGTATGTTTTAGTATCATACCCAATCACTACCGCATGATCGCCCTATGGCTAGGGGAAATCTTAATAGTGTCAAAGCATGACAATCCACACCGTGATGTCATGAAGACTCCGGTCTCAGGATAATTGCACAACCGCCACATAGTGCGACACTTAATAAAGTAAGTGGACTAGTCTAACGTAGGCATTCTATAATACACGTCCACATACAGTCCAAATGTCTCTACACTTTGATAGACGAGATCTATCCCTATCTTCATAAGACAAAATACATATAATACGTGCTATTCCAATCGTACTATTAATGTCATGTTTGACAGTACATACGACTAGAGACATTTAAGTATCAAACCATTAAAGTGATTCAAGATCTCATCAACCATAATCACTATTATGATTTCTCTATCACAGTTTGACACTAGAGACGTCATCATATAACAATATCATAATTGGTCCATTGAATGAACAAATATATAATAACGAAAATCAATTTAATATATGTATAAACATAAAAAAATATTAGAAATTATCTGACCCGGTCGGATCCGGTCCAACCCGATTGGGTATAGGACACTATTTCAACACATCCCACCACTCACAGCCCGATCCAACAATGTTGTCAAGCCCTCTGTGCCGATAATGTAAAGGAATAGGGAGAGAGGATCTCCTTGCCCAATCCCTCGAGCAAGGTGATGGCCAATTCCTATGTGTCCAATCTAACCGGCAGTACCGGGTCGATTGTAGTCTAGTATGGTGAGTCAAGGTCGAATCCACGGGGAAATCACTTGTGAGGTTACACACTAAAAAGCTTATGTTAATTCGATCTAGGTCGCAAATTGTAGGATGGTAATTGATTGCATAAATAAATAAAGTTCTTGTAATAACAAAGATGATAAAATGACAAAAAGAAACTAACCAAGACAATGCGTAACCTAGCCATCCTCTTGTAGCATCATGGGAAAGATCTCCTACCGTCCTACCATTGGTGTTCGAAAGTGTGAAACGGTGCATTCTTAAGCAAGTAGTTTCCCCTCATACGAGTGTACAAAAATACTCTCTACCTCCTCCTCGGTTTAAGGGTCCTAAACCTGATGAATTGGTATGCTACGCACGTGAATGCAATGACAATGCCAACTATCCCCGGATAAGAAATCGAATACCACGAAGGGTCGATTTTACCTTCCGGTTCTCCTACCCTTTTCCTACGACTAACATCTCCTTTCGGTCTCCGTCAAACGTGTAAATGCTGGCACTAGGCAATTACTCCAATGCATGCAATCAATACAACACAAGTAGGAAAAGCTTCACCACAATCAAAACTAGCAACACAAACAATCATTCCCAATCAACACAAGAGGAAAACTAAAGTTACAACATAATATTGGCTAGATAAATCTAGCCACTCATGTCTACAAATATCAATATCTCAAAATTGATATTTATAACCATAAGAACAATTGATTAACAAAAAAGATTAAAGATTACCAATTCAAATGATTAAATTCGAGTTGGTGCTCATCCAACTTCCAAAAGCTTCAATGAACTAACACTAGTGTGTTGAATCCAATCAAGTGATAGAGTTAAACTAGAATCCCTAGCCTTTACAATCAAGTTCAATAGCTAATTTCTACCAAAATTTGGCTATAAGAGCCTGGGGGGTGGGGGTGCCTTCAAGATGGAAAAGTTGAGGAAGATGAAGTGTGTATGTTATTTTTTTCAATGGAAGAATAAAAGAGATCAATCTTTGCTGACTCTGCAAATTTGGTGCAGGTCAAAGGTAACCGGCACTCGTCATTTGCCATTATGGTGTTGGCGTAGGTCACTGATCTTTGGCGCGCATCATGTCCAATATGTAATAGTTGGCTAAATGACATTCGCATTAATTGCTTAGCAGAATGTGTAACTTTACTCGGCACGGGTCAAGGTCACATGGCGCATGCCAGTTGTAACTGAAAGCACTATGATCAACTTTATTCTTCACTTGGCATGGATCGAACACTTTAATGTGTGTCAGCGATCCTCGTGGGTTGAAATCCTTGCCTCAATTAGTAAAATCATCACTCAATAATCCATGGCACTAAAAATTCAAAAGTCCACGCTCCCACCATGATACATGTGCTGCAAAATAGACATAAAGATACCACGCGTAAATCTAATAACAAAATTGGCTAATATCTGCTAAAATAAAAGTAAAAGCGTGGTTTATTTTTGAAAGTTTCTATGTACCCAAAATGGTTCAAATCATCGTAAAATCTGCTCAAGTTGATGTCAAAATACCACTAATTGCATTAGAAAAAGGGGTGAATCATTGGAAATTGTATCATCAGGTTGACTTACATCACATGGACAATCCATGGGCCAGGCCTGTCATTCACAAGGGTCCTATAAGTGACAGAGGAAACACGCCGCCGTAGTAATTCAATAAAAGCTCCCAGAACATGCATCTAATGTATAACTCCCTAAAGATAGTTCCACTCCATCCGATCAAAGGCCTTGGCCATGTCTAGTTTGATATCAGTATGGTTATGACAGCCATGCACACCTACCTTCATGGAATGAAATGCCTCAAAGGTGACAATGAAATTATCTGTGATCAGTTTACCTGAGACAAAAGCGCTCCGGTTGCCTGAAATGACGTTGTTAATAACCTGCTTTAGTCTGTTGACAATGACACGTGAGAGCAGCATGTATGTTGAGTTACTTAGTGCAATCGGCCTCAATTATCCACCCGGGTGGGGAATGCCACATTAGGTACCAACACAATATTAGTCTCACACAATGAACCCGGATCCATGCTCTCATTAAGGACAACTAAAATCACCTGCAAAACCTCACAACCTATCACATGCCAATATTTTTGAAGAAAGATAACATGCATACTATCTGGGCCAGGAGCCTTCTGGCCAGGGAGCTGCTAAAGCACGTGAAGAACCTCAACCTCTGTAAAAGGCTTATTGAGACGTGAACCTGCATGTCCGTCAGAGTAGAAAATTCCAGACCCTCAAATTCCTGTATTGGCAACTATGCCGAGGTAAAAATATTGGTAAAATATCGAGATACTACCCCTTTCAGATCTCTTGGCTCAGTCATTCACCACCCCATCCTCATCAAATAAAAGATCAATAGTATTTCTGGTTCGGTGACCTGTCGCTTTATGATGGAAATAGCTTGTGTTTCTGTCCATACCTCATAGCCAATCACTGCGCCATAGTTGCCTCCAATAGTCTTCATCCAACGTATATCGATGGTCTAGCTCCCTCAAGCGACCCCTCTCATCTTCTATATTATAGTCAGGCGCCTCTCGGAACATGCGAAGTTCTTTCTCTTTAGCCGCAATATACTTGGCTATATTTTCATGTTTATGCCTACTCCAGCTCTTGAGGTCGTGGCCTAGTTTTAGAATATTCCGGGAAAAAGAATCGGGAGCCTCATACACCGAGGATTGCCACCCTTACAGTTTGTCATCAAATTCATCATCCTTAATCCAGAAGGGGTCATATCGAGGGATAGAAAACCACTTGACCTTCCCCTGACGAAATGGATTGGTCTCAAAAAGCAAAACTAATCCACGGTGTACGTCACTCTACTCACGAAATACTAGAAAGAGTACTAGATCAATCATAGCATAGTGAGGGCGAGTTAAGGTCGATCCCATAGAGACAATGCAACATATATGATGATTCATAAATCTACCAAGAAGACAAATAGTGGTCCCGAGACTAAAATAAGAACAGAAAAGTAATTGGTGTATCCATCTTCATCGATCTCCTAACTTGCTGTAATTAATCTTTATGTCTTTTTTCCCTGTAATTACCTAATTCAACAGAATGTGTTTCTGCTTCAGTTTTAAGCTATGGGTGCAATCTCCTAGTTTTATCTACTACCATTGAAATGAAAGTAGACGTGTATATGCAGTTAACCTCCTTCATTGGTTGTATTAAGTCACACGCAATTTCTTCTAAAAAGTTCCGGCTCAAGACCAAGAACCTCCCTAAGGGCTATCGTGGATTGACTAGTACGTTCCTAGGGATTGATCCAGACTATGTCCTAACTAACACTTCACTTTATCGTCATTCATGTTAATTTACGATGTATGACTACCAGATTGGCCAGATCTAAATAATTGCTAGTTAAACTTGTCGATCAACATAGCTGACGCCGAATCATCAAATTCAGGTGACCTAAAAGGTGTCCCACAGCTGCGATATAGACCGTCGCCGTCGTGGTGGCGACGGTTCCTAATTATGAAATTACATCATGATGTTCTGGTTAATTAGGGTTAATTAGAGTTTGTTTAGACATGCAGATTAATTATAACACATTAATCTAACTTAATCTACTTGCTAAAAGTATAAAGGAATGTTCAAAACTTCAAACCTTCTTCGATGGCGGATCTAGCTTGATCAACTCAATCTAGTTCATGGATTGGAGAGGATAACCATGAGAAAACACACACAAAGACTCAAAGAAACCTTTATTTCATAAAAGAGGATGATAGTTGTGGTACATTCAAGTATATGTTACAATAGATCTTATCTAGGGTATTTATAAGCCATAAAACTGACATAATAATCCTAAACCTAGCCGAAAATCATAATTTATGGCTCTCTAATTTTGTGTTGTCCAAGGCTTCATGGCTGCGGCTAGGGCTTCCACAGCTTCAGGCCTATTTTCTCTTCTTTCTGGTCCAATAGACTTCGTATACACATTTTTTACTTCGGCCCTATGTCCTCTTTTCATCCGAACTCACTCCTTTTCTGAACCATAATACGGTATTCCTGAAAATCAAGTAAAACGATGTCGAACAGTACCAAATATCGGGATAAAACACAAAGATGCAGAATTAACGACATGGGAACCGACACTAGGCAATTGACACGTATTTCATGCAATAATCTAACTGTCACTTATCAATTGAGCATAATCCGGGGAAAATTAAGGCATGATTTATGACACTAATTTCACTATGATCAACTATCACCCACTTAGCTTCTGGTCGTCCCGAACAAAAAGGCGAAAGAAAATGAACCCGGACCAATATACAAGTTAATTAAAAACAACTAAGTGTCACAAAAACCGTGATAGGAACCATCCCAATTCATATCCATAAGAAACGCATTAAACAATTCTCTACTCATGACCCGGTGTGTGTGTGCAATGACCCTCAAACCATAGTAGTATAGACAAAATCACATCATATCAACTCATAGTCTAGATAGTAGTCTTGAGAATGTTTGTTCATTTACGCCATTTTTATGAGATTTTATTTATTTTAGCACGTAGGTCAAGTCAACTGGGCAAGGTGGACTAGAAACCGAGTACTACTCAAAGGTTCGCATTTATCGGTCTATTTATTATGCAAGGGTCGTGCGTCTTACACTACAAGTTTGCTTCCTTCTTGCCAAAGAGAAAGAAATAGCTTATATACATAATAATAAAAATATTTCATTCTTTTTCTCTTATATTGGCGGGTGAACACTCAAAAATCTATCTATCCTCAAGGTCCACTCTTTGAGAAACTACCGAATCTGTTTTTCCTTAGCCTTTATAAGATCCACAACTTGACCTAAACGACCATAGGAAAAACAACACTCGGAAAACTAGGGTTATCACAAGTCAAAATAAAGATCATCCAATTATCTACTGAAGAACGTGGGTCATACGTGCTTAAAGGTGGTCCATAAAAAGAAAATGCGGTTAATTCGCAACTACTTCAAATGTGGCACGACTTTTTATTTCACTCGTGAAACAAAGATGTAATTAATTAGCTTCAAAAGGTCAAAGATTTCATATCCTTGCAATCGCATTTGAAATCGACTCAAAAAGACTAAGTGGTGAAAAATACGTCATAAAGAGTCATGACAATTCCAAAAATTGATGAAATTCATAGTCAAAAGCTAAGTGATATTCCTACACCCCACTTAATCGAACCATTTTCCCCAATGATGAAAATATTATGAATAAAAGGAACTTAGCTTGCGTTAAGCATGGAGCGAAGCATAGGAATCCGTATTTAGCACGTCTCGGGCAAGACGTCAACTAAAGTCCGCGGAGATCTGTTATAAAATTCTAAAATACAAAACAGAGCCAGAAAGCGGAGTAACACAATAAAATATGAAATGGCAGTAAGAAAATTAATTTAAAATGCAAACAATTTAAGCCATGCAAAATATTTTAAATTTTCTGAAAAATAAAGAACCGTACAAGTGCAAAGTCGGGAATTAAAAGAAAGAAAAAGAAAACGACAAAAATGGAATAATAATGCAACAAATGAAATAAAAACTAGGCTACTCTTCGAAGTGATCATCCTCGAAGTCCTCATCACCAGGAGGTGTAGCAGTAGTAGACGGGCCTGTCCCCGAAGAAGATGGACCATGTCTAAGGGCTCTCGGTGGCGGGGCATAAGGAGTAATGTTGTGGTGTGCCATCATGTGATTAATCTCGCCGTGCATAGTCACCAACCTTGTAGTCACATCAGTCTGGAAATCCTGCTAAGGTTTTCCATGTGCTTGTAGTCTTAGCCGCCATCTTCTCCCTCCTATGACGGTAACCGACTCGGTGTCAAGAATAGGCAGTGGCTCGAGTCTCTCATCAACAGCTAGAACAGGGCACTCTAATGCCATCGCCAATGCTTTTGGAAGTAGTGCCCAAAAGACAATTTCTGTAATTGTTTTTATAATTAATAAATGACCGATTTATTCTCATCTTATTATTTGCTTTCTGCTTATAAGTAATACACTTTTGAAAACCCCAAGTCGTATAATATGTAGCCATATAAGTTAGTGTGTGTCACACATAAGGATTAAGTTTATGGTGATACACTTGAACTATTAGTCCTTGGTGAACTTTATCAAAGTATGGGGTCTTTTGATTAAACCACTATTAATGCGCCCAGAACACTTTATGGTGTGACCGTCTTATCCGGACCGTCGACATTGGTTGTCTAAGTGGGGCATTTATATATGATGTAGTCATATAGGACTGGACCGATTTAATCAGAGTTTCTCATATAATTATGTGATTGAGAAATCTTATTAAATCACAAGATGATCATAGATGGATTAACCTTAATCCTGAAGTGATTACAGACTCCTACTTGTTTTAGGATAGGGTTTGATTTGTTCGTTAAGGATCGCTAAGAGGGTGGTCTGAATCACTTTCACGTTGGCACTATTCTGGAATGAGTGAGAAGTGTGTGTCTCACAGATATGGAATTCATTCCTTCCTGCGGGAAGTAGAAAGACAATCTTCTTATTTGTTAACCTATAAATAAATAACCTATAAATGAATCATTCTTTTTTCGTAAAATCTCGTCTCCGAACTAACTCAAAATAAGGAATAATTGATGATTATACTTGAAACTGATCGATCCCGGGAGTTCGTATTGGCTATGAACTAATTGATCACTAGTGGGCTAATGGTAAATAATGATAAGATGTGATGAAGAACGTTTACGGAAATAATCCCGCTTCATTACAGATAGTCTATGGAGGGTTAGTTTATATGTAATGATTATATCAATGGGCACTTATCGACTCAACTCGACGTTTTGAGAATAAGTTATATTTATAATCGATAGAGTTCAGTTTCGGATTTATGGTGGCGTAATTCCGGAATTAATGAATTAAGTAGAAATATTCTGTTCGATGAATATTTTATTTAATTTATTGCAGCTACTGGTTATAGGTCCATGTCCCCGGGTTGGCTCCTAACACGTGTGTTTCCTCGTTTTATGGAACCTCGAGAATAAATTAAATAGTTGGTCTATTTAATGAATATGTGAAATATTATTTATTCGGTAAATAATATGTAAAATAGGAAAGACATTTTCTATTATCCTAAAAGGCATAAAGTGGCGCCATATTATTTTGGTTTTGGGAAAAGAAATTTTCTCCTAATTAATTATAATGTGGATAATGTAATTATTTATGTGTTAAATAATTATAAATAAGAAATTACTTTTCTTATTGGATAAATAAGAAATTTGTTTTCCTATTGGATAAAGGTTTTATTTTCCTAAAAGGAAAAGATAAATGTGTGTGTAAAAGATAAACTCTCAATTTATTAGTTATTTTTCTTATAAAAGATAGTTTCTCCCAACACAAAATAGGGTTGAATCCAATGTGATTTTAGAAGAAAAAACCACGCCATTATTGAGAAAAAAAAGGGACGCACCATTTTTTTTAATAAAAGAGAGAAATTTTGTTTTCTTGTCTTAGCCATTGGAAGAAGAAAAACCTAGGGTTTTTCTTGTGTATATTCGAGAAGGTTCTACGGTGAGGATCGCCGTTCACCAGTCGTCGCTAGAAGATACAATCTGGAAGACTACGGCTTCTCCCTTGGTCGATTGCTTCCCCCTCTCCTTTTGGTAAATCTTTAACCTTCTCATAGTTATATTAATTATTTATGCGAATCAAATCGTGGTAAAATCGCATGCGAATTTATTCGTAGCTTCCGCTGTGCATGATCGAGCGTCTCGATCGGTGCTGTGAATCAGATCTGATGATCCAATTATGGATCGTATCCGATTCGAGTTTACGTATATCAAATGTGTGGTAGAGAGCCAGGTTAAAGCGATTTTGCGATCTTGATTGCATAATTAATTAATAAGGAGTGGAATAGAATAAAATTACATCTTTTATTTATTTTAATTTTTTTTATGCGATTGTATGTTTGGGTTGACGAGTTGGATTGGGGTTTGTACCTGTTTGCCGTTAGATCTATTGTAAACCCGGTTTTTGGGTATAGGATATCATGTTTTTTTTTTTTTGCAATTAATTTTCTGCTATTTAGAGTTTATTTTTAAATCGGCCGCACCTATTTATTCAATGGGACGTGTTTTTTCTTCAAACTTGGAAGCTGGCGCAGTGGTTAAGGCACTGAATCACTAAACTGCAGACCTGAGTTTGAATCCCTTTGGCTATATCAAATTCTAGAAATTTTTTTTTATTTTTTTTCTGTTTGTATTTTTTTTCTTTTACTGTTATAATAAAACGATTTAAAAAAATTAAAAAAATAAGACGATTAAAAAAAAACGAATCAGCTTTACCAACTCGGCTAGCGCACTTTTGTTTAGAAAACGGAGCATAAAATTAAAATACAAAGCGGCGGCGGCTGGACATTGAAGACTTGTAATTTTTTATTCTATGCTTAGGGTTTATTTAATTTACAGATTAGATACGAAGTACTCAACAGCCATCTCAGTGGTTTATTTTTCGCATTTATTTTCTTGTATGATTGATTATTTATGTGATATAACCATGTCATGCATCATATTCATGAATTCCACTCCTAGCATATGCATGTATGTAGAAAATTAGTATTGAAATTAATTAGACATGTATGAACACGATAATTAATTTAGATTAAAAATAAATTAAATTAATTAAAGGAAACAAAATTTTATCGGGATATAAAATTCACATGATAAACTTAATTTGGGATTAAGAATCCTTCGGGGTTTAGGTTATGTAGTGTCTACATAAATTAGAATTTTGATAATCAAAAATTGGAAAAACATGAAAAATTGGACACCAACTAGACGATATTTGGAACCGATAAGTTAGTGATTGTTTTTCTTGATTTATTGTTTTTCGATTTATTGAAAAAATTCTACAATCCTAAAACTATTATTGTGACATATTAGGACTTTTAAATTCTTTGGTGAATTTTAGTTGTGTAGTGTCTACACCATAAATTTCTAAATATTCAAAAAATTGGAAAATCATGAATAAGGTGTCGCAAGTTAGACGGTATTTAGAACCGATAAACTAGTGGGAGCTTTTAATTTTGTGATTTATTGTTTGTCGAATTATTAGAAAAATTCATAAAGTCCTAATGAATCAGGATTATAAAATTCATGGTGAATTTTAATTGTGTAGTGTCTACATAAAGAATTTATAAATCGATAAAATTGGAAAGTCGTGAGTAAATGACACTATTTAGACGGTATTTGAAACCGATGAACTAGTGGGAGGATTAACTTAAATATTCATGATTTATTCTTTTTCGGATTGTAAAGAAATTCTGAAAATCCTAATGAGACTACCTAATTGTCAAAATAACGAGTGGGAGCGGGGAAGGTGACAACCGACCCCTCGGCCTCTATTGTTAACACAAGCACCGTTAAAGAAGGGTGACGCCTCGTGCCGCTTTGATTTCAGTCCTGTAGGAAATAAAATTTATGTTTTGATGATTAATCATCGTATTCACTCAGTAATTATTTAACCCCATTGATGAAGTGTTAAAGCTAGCTGTTATAGTGAAAAGCTAAAAGATGTCTAGAACTAAATGTATCGGTTTTACTAGAGTCTGATATTTTTATAGGTTACATCAGACAAGCACTGCAATAGTTAGAGAGTCGCAAGACTGAAAACTGGAAATCATCTAAGAAACTGGAAAGACAAGTCATCTGAACTGAAACTGACTCAGACTACACCAAGACAGAACTGAAGAATGTAAGTTCACTGAGGGAACAGACTCAGTTGGTTTATTTAGAAGACAGAAGAACTGAGGGACACAGACTCAGTTATAGAAGAATGAAGAACTGAGGGCTCAGACTCAGTTATGAAAGTCGAGACTGTAAAGTTAGAATTCAGGCAAGTTCGTGGTGTCCTGAACTGACTTTATAGATCTTTTATGAAGACCTAAGAGTCAAAAGGACAATGAATTCTTTGAAGATATATGCTTAAGGTGTACTCTGATTTAAATCGATAATAATCCGATGAAAAACTAGAGTACTGATATTTGAAGAAGAGTAAAATCTCAAGTAATGCTCCAAGTCAGTCAAGAAACTGACAACTGACATACTCAATGAAAAACTGATAAGGGAACTCAGTTTTATAACTCAGTCATCCAACAAACTAATAGTACAGTCGAACGTTGTAAAGAAATCAATTCTATTGGATAAAACACTGACAAGTCAGAACGGTCACAAAATATAGCCGTTACAAGATAGACGTTAATACAATTCGAATTCAAGCAAGATGAACATTGGACCTTACACTATAAATAGATGACTTTGCACCAAGGATCAAGACGAACGAATTAACAAGATCACAAGCATTTTTGTGCAAAAGTCTCGTTCATTCGAATTGCTATCATCTCTGCGCTAAAAAGATCAATCAAGAATTTCTTCAAGTGTTCAAGATATACAGAACTTATCCAGATTCAGACACTTTGAATAACCACAAACAAGAATCAATTTATTGATTCTCAGCCCAACTTTGATTCTTAATCAAAGGTCAAGACTGTGAAGCAATCCGTTGAAGGATTTTCCAAGGACATTTGTATCAGCAGTATGGTAGACTGTGTTTATGGTGGTAGCTGGTGAAAAGGCATACGTAACCCTTCAAGGATCAGTGGCTCAAGCACTTGAAGAGCAGCAATCCAACCTGTTCTTTGATTGTTTAGATAGCGAAGCTAGGATTAGACAAGGACTATTGTTTTGGAGTTTTTGTAACAGCTCACCTCTAGAAGTTCTAGTGGAATTTTCCTCTTACACCACAGGGGAAGAGAGGATTGACAGGATTACACCACCTGGAACCTTTATAATTCTTGTTTCATTTACTTTACGTATTTACATTCTGTTATTTATTATTACAACATTTATTATTGTTTACACAGCATACTGAGAACTGATTGTTACACAAAATCACACCTCACAAACTGACATTCACCAGAATTTTGTTTTACACACTCAACTTTCACATAGAATAACAAGATCACGAAAAAGGCTAGAATTATATCCGCTGCCGGTTGACTCAGTTTTTTCATAAGTCAGTTTGACTTAGACTCAGCTTAGTCAGCTTAACTCCACATAAGTTTTAACTGAACCTTAAAAGTCTAAAATCCAGTTTTTAGGGACAAGTTTATTCACCCCCTCTAAACTTGTGTTATCCCTTCCAAGGGACCAACAATTGGTATCGGAGCTGTGTTCCTTTAACAAGTCATTGTTAAAAACTCTGCTCTATATCTCCTCTAGTTGTTCTTATTAGAAAGCTCAGTTTCCAGGTTTTATATAATCAGTTTTCACTCACTCACAATGGATAGCAATCAGTATGCAAGACAAATGCTGACGTGTAACATGGATAGATTTGACGAATACAAACGTCGTATGCAGGCTTTTCTAGCTGCTACCTATGACGAGATGATGGACGTGCTCACTGATGGACCAATCCAGATCACACATATGCAAACTGTTGGTGAAAATCAAGTACGAGTTCTAAACCCTAAGGCTGAATGGACCAGTGATGATCGCAAACGAAACAATCTCAACAATGTTGCTATGGACTTTATCCTCAGAACTCTTGACATCAACATGTATCTGAAGGTCAAAGATTGCACAACTGCTAAGGAAATGTGGGAGAAACTTCAGTTAGTCTGTGAAGGTACTGACTCAATCAAGGAACAAAATCTCAGTTGCAAAGCAGAAGTTTGAAAATTTCAAAATGAAATTTGGAGAGACCTTTGACCAGATGGAGAGAAGATTCAGTGCTATCATAGATGAATTGGACCTACTCAAGATTGAATATACAAAGAAAGAAATCAACACAAGAATCTTGAAGGCCTTGCCAATGTGTTGGAAGATGAAGGTCACTGCAATGGAAGAATCTAGAAGACTTGACATAGAAGATTCCTTTAAGATCTTCTCAGATCTGAAAGCTTATGAATTCAGCGAAGATTTTACAAGCACAGCTGCAATAATCACAGCTTTGGAAGAACCAAAAACCACAGAACTTTCCACAGCATAAAATGACTCTCAAGAAACATCCACAAGCAATCTTCAATAGTTGGATGAAATGGAAGAACAAATGGCACTTATTATGAGCAGAATCAGAAGGATGAAGAATGGTCATCCTGTAACTCAGAAGTTTATCAAGAAGACTCCTAAAAAGAGAAAAGATGATGAGTATCTTTGTCTCAACTGCAAGAAGCCTAGACATTATAAAGCAGAATGCCCAGATCTGAATGCAAAGAAAAGCTGGAGATGAGTCTGACTATGAAGCTGGTACATAAATATTATCTGACGACACAGCCTTGATGGCTTATATGGAGGATCAAAATGAGGATATATGATACTTTGACAGTGGATGATCAAGACACATGACAAAGAGCAAAGACTGTCTTACCAATTTTATTGCCAAGGATGGACCCAAAGTTAATTTTGGAAGTAAAGATAAACTTGGATACACTAAAGGTTATGGTACTTTGATCAGAAATGGACTCACAATCAAGAACGTATCCTATGTAGAAGGATTGCATTACAATCTACTCAGCACAAGTCAATTTTGTGACATGGGATACAGAGTCACGTTTGATAAAGATTTCTGCATTGTCGTCAGCGAAACAACATTTCAAGTTGTTTCAGCTAGAAGAAGAAAATAGAATATGTATGTTGTAGATTGGACTACAACAGTTGCAGAAACCTGTATACTTGTGCATACCAAATCAAAAGTCAGCTGATTATGGCACAAAAAACCGAGTCATCTTAACTTCGACGACATCAACACCCTTGTCAAGAAATAGTTAGTCATTGGATTACCTGATATTACCTACATAAATGATTGCTTATGTGATGCTTGTCAGCAAGGGAAGCAAACAAAAGCCAGTTTCAAGACTAAGTCTCAGCATTCTACAAACAGAGTTCTAGAACTGATGCATATGGACTTATTTGGACCTATCACACCAATCAGTATCAGTGGAAAGAAGTATACATTGGTGGTGGTAGAAGATTATTCAAGATACACCTGGGTTATCTTCTTAACAAAGAAAAGTGAAACCAAGCAAAGGCATACAGAACTTCTCAAGAGACTTCAAAATCAGAAGAGTGTATCAGTTGTGAAGATAAGATCAGATAAAGGAACTGAATTCCTCAACAAAGTGATTATTGAATACTGTGAAGAAATGGTGTTTTACATCAACTTGCAGCAACATCAACGCCTCAACAAAATGGTGTAGCTGAAAGAAGGAATAGAACACTCAAAGAAGCAGGAAGAGCTATGATCTGTGAAGCAAAACTGCCTGAAAGATATTGTCCAGAAGTAGTTTATACAGCTTGCTACACACAAAACATAACACTTATGAATAAAAGGCATGAGAAGACACCTTATGAAATTTGGAATGAAAGAAATCCAAATGTTTCATACTTTCATGCATTTGGAAGAAAGTGTTTCATACACAAAAATGGAAGAGATCAACTTCACATTTTCAGCCCAAAGCAGATGAAGGAATAATTCTGGGATATTCAAGTGTCAGCAAAACATTTAGAGTACTAAACAAGAGGACACTTAAGCATGAAGAATCAATTCATGTAGTATTTGATGAACCAAATTTTCCTGGAGAAGAAACTGAAAACAGACCTGAACCAGTTTCTCAACCTCAGTTACCTGTTCTACCAGAATCTATTTTTGTTGACTTTGGAAGATTAAGAATTTCAGAATCATCACATCAAGATCAGCCTTAGTTTTCAACTCCTGAACTGTTAGGAAATCTACACGGAAACGCATCGGAATTTAAAATTTATTTCCTATCGACCCAAGATCAACTTCGTTTAAGCAATAAACAATTAAGCTAATAGACGGTGGTTACCTTGGTGGATTCAAAGAACTATACATGAAATTAGGGTTCAGAGTAAATCAAATTAATCTCATTCTACCTGAAGCATGGAAGTGGTGGAAAGAAGTGAATTCCTACATTGATTTCACTCTGATTGAAAATGAATGGATGAGAGACATGATTGAGGAGATTAGAGCCTACCAAGAGCAAGTGGAGAAGGCAAGGGAAGAAAGAGAAAGAAGACAGTAGATCAGCATACTTTATATATTTTATCTCTGTTGTATCTAGACTGTAATACTTTGAACAAATGATTATAATGAGATATGACTGGAATTTGTTGGGTTTTTGTTTTTAATCTTTTTGCTTTGCTGTTAGGTGAGGGTAGTGGCATCATCACCTAAAAGGGAGAAATTGTTGGACTTATTTTTTAAGTTTTAGTGATGAGTGCCAGACTAACTGTTATAGAGCAAAGGCAAAAAGATGTCTAGATCAAATGTATAGGTTTATTAGAGTTTGATCTTTGTATAGGTTTGGTCAAACAAGCACTGAAATGGTCAGCTGACTTATATCAGCAGACTAGTCTAGGTCAGTAGGGTAGTTAGGTCAGTAGACTCATCAGGAACCTGCTGAAGACTGAAGGCTGAGGGGTCAAACTCAGTTAATGAAGGCTTAGGGATCAAACTTAGTAATTAAAGTCAAGGATATGGAATCAGAATTTAGGGAAGTCTGTGATGACCTAAACTGATTACATATACCTTGTGTACAAGGTCTAAGTTCCACAAGTTGGATGGTGATTGGAACTTAGTTATATGCAAAAATGTGTAATCTAACTTCATAAATAGATGTTAGATAAAAGACAGTTAGCAAAATATGGTTCAGCTGACTGATATGTATCTCTGCAGACTTGTAAACCTGCTGATACATATACATCGATTTATTCAAGATTACATTGAAAGAAAACATGGATAAGGACATCTAACAACCTCTGATTTTATCAAACAAATCAATGGTTGAGATTAAAAGGACGTTGGGATGATTCAGGACTTTATCCAATGGTCACAAGTCAAAGGGTGGACAGACTGTACACAGTCAAAAAGCATTCTGACTGTGTCAGTACTATGAACAGTGACAGAAAGCAAGTCAAATGGGACAAAATCTAGAACGGCTATATTTGAATTTTACATACAAGTCACAAGGACTCCTACCTATAAATAGAGGGCTCCTAATTCCGATATAGATGATGAAAAACAAGAATCTATCTTCAGCAATCAAAATTTAATCAAGAAAAACACCTGCTTGAACTTCATCGAGTTTTAAGGTCAGCGATCCAGAGAAAATCTTCAAGTGTAATCTGTATTCAAGCTACATCAAGTTTACACACTTGAAGACTGCAAGTCGCGATCATATCATCCGAGATCAAGTCTTGAATCGAATCATTTACTTGATTCAATCTTTCTTTTACAAGAATCTACTGAAGACAGTAAAGCATCTTTGGGGTGTGAAAGACTGTTGTTTGTGGTGGAGCTGGTGAAGAGGCAATTCTACCTTTCAAGGACCAGTGGAAGACTTTGGAGCAGCAATCCTACCTGTTCCAAGTGTTTAGTTTGTGAAGCCATAGTTATTGGTGAAGGACAAGCAACATAGGAATCTTTGTAACAGCTACATCAAAGATCTCTAGTGAATTACCTCTAACATCACAGAAGAAGAGTGGGCTGACAGGATTACACCACCTGGAACCACTATAAATTCAGTCTATTTACTTCCTGCATTTATGTTCTTCATTTAGTTTATATAACACATCACCCTACTGAATCTAGCAACTGAATTCACACACATAAACTACTGAGTATCTAATACTTGGTATCATATTTAACAACAAGTAATAAGGCTTAATTTTTGATATAATTCCGCTGCACAAATTCAAGAACTCAACAATCGCCGAGACTATCAAGTATCGCAGTGTCTGAAGTTCTTGAGTTTGTTAACTCCAAAAGTTTTAAGTGTTAAGTTTATTCACCCCCCTCTAAACTTAACCAAAGCCTTTTCAAGGGACCAACATAGTTGGAATCGACAAAATCAAAATTCCAACAACCAAAGCTATGAAAATCAGAATCAAGGTTCGGGGAACCAAACTTGGGGCCAGAATCGACAAGGCCAGTGGGGTAACAATCAGAACCGAGATCACGGGAATAGAGAGCAAGGGCAGCAATCCGGCAACCAACAGAATAACCAACAAGCCAAAATTCAGAATTCTGAAACTTATCAACACCCGAATGCTCATAGGCAGAATAACTCCTACAATCAACAAGGGAGTGGTTCGGGGAACCAGAAGAAGCCATCTGATGAAAGCTCTGATCAGTTGAACAAGTTCATGATTGAACAAAAAGTGGCCATGCGTAATTTGGAGATTCAGATAGGGCAGATGACCAAGAACAGAAGACGTTTGTGTGGTAGTTACCCGAAGTGATAAAGAGGTGGGACAAGCGAGCCGGAAACTTGAGAAAGTGGTGCGAAATTCTGAGAAGGAAAAATTTTTTGACTATAAAGGGCCGTTGGAAGAGCAAGAAGGGTTTGATGAAGATGTTGAGAAGAGGGCAGAAAAGGAGAAGATCTCGAGATTGGAAAGGGAAGTGGAGGAATACAAGAGAAAGTGGGAAGAAGCGACAAGGCCAAAGCCGGACACGGTGATCATTGACGTAAAGGAAGAAGAGCCATCGCCACCACTCAAGCCGAAAGGTAATAAAGGTAAAATTCCCCCTCCTCCCCGAGTTTTAATGTGTCCACTTTACCATTTCCTCCTAAAACAGCCAAAAAAGAGGTCTTGACCCAAAGGCAAGCCAAATTTTTGGAAATGTTGAGGAAATTTGAAGTGACCATGCCAATGTTGGATATCATTGCCAACATCCTGTCGTATTTCAAATTTTTAAAGAGTATGCTCTCGAGTAAGGAGAAAATGCAGCAAATGGTGCAATTGAGTTATGAGTGTTCTGCTATTTTTGAGAACAAGATACCTCCCAAAATCCAAGATAGGGGCAGTTTTACCATCCCTATAACCATAGGAGATACTGTTTTCAAGAATGTGCTTTGTGATTTGGGGGCGTCTGTTAGTTTGATGCCAAAGTCTGTGTATGATAAACTGGGTTTAGGGAGATTAGAACCAACTAGCATGACATTGCAAATGGCGGATAGGTCGGTCAGGACACCGCTAGGAGTAGCTGAGGATGTGATGGTTCAGGTTGATAGATTTGTGTTCCCGGTTGATTTTGTGGTTCTGGACATGGACACTGACTCTAGAACACCACTTTTATTAGGTCGGTATTTCCTAAACACTGGGGAGACCTTGATTTATGTTAAGAGGGGGGACATAATTTTACGTGTCGGTCAAGATAGTGTCACGATTAATGTTTATAAGACCATGAAACACCCCGAGGATGAGGTGAGCGATTGTTTTTCGGTAGATGTTATCCACCCTTGTATTGTGGAAAATGAGAATTTGCAGGGGCACAAAGAACCATTGGAGAAATGCTTGATGAAATCATGCAAGGTGATTGACGATAGCCGGGTGATGTGAGTTTATGCCATGCATCTCGAGGCAGGTGAGTCTGTGAAGGACAGCTAGACTAAGAAGCTGGATCTCGGTTCGCCAGAAAATATGCCGAAGCCATCCATTGAGGAACCACCGACTGATTTGGAGTTGAAGCCGCTCCCTCAACACCTTAAATATGTTTTTCTTGAAGGTAGTGACTTACTTCCAGTTATTATTTCTGCTACATTAATCGCCTTGCAGGAAGTAAAATTGATTCAAGTCTTGAAGCAGAGGACAAGAGCTTTTGGACGGAAAATGGTGGATATAAAAGGGATTAGTGCTGACATCCGTAAGCACAAAATCATCCTTGAGGATGGGGTAAGACCGAGGCATCAACCGCAGAGGAGACTAAATCCGCACTTACTGGATGTGGTAAGGAAAGAGGTGGTGAAGATGCTGATTTTGGGCATAATCTATCCTATCTCGGATAGTGAGTGGGTGAGCACCACACAGGTGGTGCCAAAGAAAGGTGGTATTACTGTACTGACAAATGAGCAATGTGAGTCTTTTTCTGTACGTCCTGTTACCGGTCATCGAGTCTGCATCGATTTCCGTATGTTGAATGAAAAGACTAGGAAAGATCATTTCCTCCTCCCGTTTATTGATCAAGAGTTAGATAAACTTGCTGGTCATGCGTTCTATTGTTTTCTAGATGGATTCAGTGGTTATTACCAAATCCATATTGATGTTAATGACCAAGATAATACCACTTTTATGTGTCCCTATAGCACCTTTGCATTTCGAAGAATGCCGTTCGGGCTGTGTAACGCACCCGCGACATTTCAGCGAGGCATGGTTGCCATTTTTGCTGATATGATCAATCAATGCATGGCTGTGTTTATGGATGATTTTACTGTTTTTGGGATAGTTTTGATGCATGCTTGTTTAATATAGATAGGGTGCTTGCTAGGTGTGAGGAGACCGATCTAATCTTGAACTGGGAGAATTGTCACTTTATGGTGACTGAGGGGATTGTACTAGGTCATAAGGTATCAGCCAAGGGGATAGAGGTTGATAGGGCTAAGGTAGACGCTATTTCTAAGTTGCCTATGCCTTCTAATTTGAAAACGTTAAGGTCTTTTCTAGGACATGCGGGGTTCTATCGTAGATTTATCCCTAAGTTCGCCCAAAAGGATACACCCCTTACCTCTAGGTTGAAGAAGGGAGTGAATGTGACTTTCGATGAGGAGTGCGTAGAGGCTTTCAATGATATTAAGAAGCTGTTGACCGAGGCTCCCATTCTGATGGCTCCGAACTGGGAGAAAGGTTTTGAAATTATGTGTGATGCGAGCGATCTAGCTGTGGGAGCTGTGTTAGGGCAGAAGGTCGATAAGCTATTTTGACCCATTTACTATGCCATTCATACCCTTAACCCGGCCCAACAAAAGTATGCCACGACCGAGAAAGAGTTGTTGGCGGTGGTCTTCGCTTTTGATAAGTTTAGATCCTATCCGGTGGGGTCCAAGGTGATCGTGCATACGGATTACTCCGCTTTGCAATACCTGTTTGCAAAGAAGGATGCTAAACCACGCTTGTTGAGATGGATTCTGCTCCTTCAGGAGTTTGACGTGGAGATTAAAAACCGTAAGGGTTGTGAGAATGTCGTCGCCGATCATCTCAGTCGTATAGAGCCGGTTAAGGATGAGGAATCTGAGAGGGTGGAGATAAATGACTTGTTTCCGAACGAGCAACTGTTCGTGGTTGACACTATGTTGCTGGAAAAGCGAGGGAATTTTCTGCGTAGAGGAAAAGAGGGTGCACCGTGGTTTGCCCCGATTGTAAACTACCTTGAGAGTGGGTTTATCGATCCAGAGTTAGATGAAAATCAGAAGAAGAAGCTCATGAGTGAGGCTAAGTACTTTGTCTGGGAGGATCCTTATTTGTTCCGGTTGTGTGCCGACGGTATTCTGAGGAGGTGTATAACCGAGTGTGAGCGGTTGAGCGTGTTATCTTTTTGCCATGATAAAGTGGCCAGGGGCAATTTCTCGGGGCAGAGAACCACGTTGAAATTTTTACAAAGTGGGTTGTATTGGCCCACGATCTTTAAGGATGCCTATGCATATGTCAAAACTTGTGACGCGTGTCAACGTTCGGGCCGAGTCTCAAGAAGGAACGAAATGCCTCAACAACCTATTATTGTATGTGAAGTTTTTGATGTTTGGGGCATCGATTTCATGGGACCTTATCCTCCTTCTTTTGGGAACAAGTTCATTCTAGTAGCTTGTGATTATGTCTCAAAGTGGGTGGAGGCGATCGCCTCCCCCACTAATGACAGACATGTAGTCATCAAGTTTCTGAAAAAGTTCTTTCTGACATGATTTGGTGTACCAAGGGTGACAGACCTAAACCTAACCTTGGAAACAACGCCAGAAAGCTGACGGACATTACCTAGGCTATACAGATCCTAACCGACAGTGTATCGGGTCAAACTGTAGTGCTAGTACGGTGAGTCAGGTGTCGAATCCTCAGGGAAACGTATGGTAATTCAAAGTGTGGCTAAACACCAAGAAGCTATTATTAACTCAATCTAAGTCGCAATTTTTCTTTTCTTTTTTTTTTTTCTATTTAGTAACCTTAAAACAGTAAATAAATGCATAAAACTACAACAGATATATATATAGATACATAAATATATATATAAATATATAGAAATACATATATATATATAGATATAAATATATATAGGTACCAATACAATATATAAGATATAAATACTAGTAATATTATAAAAGACTAGCCAAGAATATGTCACTGCATCAGTATCTCTTTTTAGTAGAAATAGATGTGCTCGATCTTTCCGTTTTTTTTAAGGTGAATCAATTATATATGAATCGGTGTATTCCTAAGCTAGACAACTCCTCCTCACACGAAAGCGTATGAAATTGTCATATGTCAAATTGTCATCGCTTTAATCTCCACAACCGCCCCATGCTAATCTTAGTTAGTCGAGCAGTACCGAGTACAAATCTACCCCGGATAAAAGAGGTTATTCCGTTTGTCGACGGCCGATGTTATTCAAGAGGCTCCGGTTGTCGCGGATCGATTTAACACAAGCGGTGTAGTTTTAATCAAACTGTGATTTTAACATTATTATGATCTTGAACACAATTTTAATAAGATTCATCTTTCCCAAGACAAATCGCCCGGGTAGGAAATAGGATTCCGTTGTCACGCTTTCACTCGGCCATTTTTACCTCCGGTTTTCTATCCTTTATCTCATATCCTAACTTCTCTGGTCAGTTCATCGTTAGGTTATATGTTGCGATTCATCTTGGTTAATTACGTCAATCCGAATATTATCAATACGTTGCAAGATAGAAAAAGATTCATTATAATCGATTTTAATTCAATTTTAACATAGTCATCATCTATTTCTCTAAAAAGATAAACTAATTCAATTTCATATCATGGCTAGATATAGAGTTAGCCTAATATCATTATAACTAATATATAGATACTAATAACAACAAACAAACATAAATACATTAAAAAGTTACCATATTACAATTGTAGTGTCGAGTCGTATTCTCCGAAATAGCAACTCCTTTAGCAACAAGAGCCTTGATAAACCTTCTAAGTATTAAAACGATACTTATACTACAAAGATTATTTCGAAATGAGTGTCGTTTACGGTATTTACTGTAACTACATACTAGATTAAGATAATATATATATATATATATATATATATATATATATATATATATATATATATATATATAGAAGTGATATATATATATTGGTACAACTTCCTCAAGCTGCAAATGAGGAGTATTTATAGAGTGGATGTCAAGGCAGGCGCGGGCGGTGTAGTCAGCGCGGGCGGTGCTACGATGGAGATTCTTCTCTCCGACAAATCCCATGTCTTTGGTGGCGAGAGAGATTCCGGCTCGGGCCGGGTTTTTTCGGTTCGGGCGGATCTTGAAAAATATCTTTCTTCCGTTTAAATCTTTTTTGATTTTAATTCTTGATTTTCTATCACACGTACCACAAAAGCAGATCAAAAACACGAGCCACAGTAATTTTGATCATAAAAACTATAAGTTTTACTAAAATAATAACGATAATATCTATTTATAATGATTTCGATTTTTATGTGTTTTTAGATATATTTTTATAGAATTTATACGATATTATCGTAAATACGATATAAAAAGTCATATAATATGATTATATTTTTCTCATACATCAACTACTCCCCACTTAGCTTTTGATCGTCCTCGAGCAAAATAAGCGATAATATATAAACTGTTATAATGCAAACAATATAGCTCTTCTAGATTAAATTTCTAACTCGATAACGTGTCTTTGTCAACATTATAATCATATTAATTTTATCTATCTAAGATTATTAAAAAATAAAAGTGTGTATAACTTAATAAATTAGTTATAAATATTATCTAAATGAAATTCTACATGAATTACTTAATAACTATAAAATAAAATACTTAAAATAACTTTGTAATCGCCACTATATGAAATTTCGGAATCAATGACTAAGTCAAGTAGTTGGCAAAATGGCTTATAACGTTCAGGCTCAGGGTGTTTGGCTAATCGAAAGGATAACAAAGGAAAATCAAAAGAAAATAGAGGCAAGTCGTACGTGCTTACACCTTCAACTTTTGTTCAAAAAATACCTTGATTAGTAACATCCTGACACTGTTTTTTTTTTTTTTTTTTTTTTTTTTTTTTTTTAACAACAAACAAACATATCCGATCTTATTATCAGAGTCGACTATCTTTCAAGTGTCATGAGGTGAGTACGGATACATCAGCACTTAATTATTCCAACTTTTTCTTTTCTAGAGAATAACACTTTTTGTTAATAGATTGTCTTCCGAATAATATTTATTCCAATCTCAACATATACCATTATTGAATTTCGATGTCGTCACCGCTATCCATAAGCACATACTAAACTTGCGGGATTTCAAAGAAATGTAGACCAATTTAAGTTAAGGGTCGGTTATATCTAGTTAATCATAATGGCTAATTTCGAGTGAGGTCTTGATCACTCTGCAAGGCTGAGGTGGGGATAAAAATTGGGAATTACATTCGGGTAGGCTTATTTGGCCATAGTTAGTCAAAGTAATGCCAAAAATCTCATCATTCCTAATCTGATTCCAAATTCATACTTGTCTTGAAAACAAAATCATTCTAAAATTTTTATTATAATTATAAGTAACTTTTGTCTAATTTCAAAAAATAATATTTCATTCTATTTATCTAGGTATACATACTTAAAATCTTGATAAAAATCTAACATAGATATAAATAATATAGAAATAATATATCGAGATTACTTTACTTAATTAAAAATTTATTCTATCCAAATATATCATTTTATTATAATGATTATATATTATTTCGTTTATTTCCTTAAGATTGATTAAACTAAGTGCATCAAGAATTGATATATTAAATTTATTTTATTTACTAACCAAGCTCTACTCCCCACTTACTTAATTGGCATCGTCTCGATGTGTAATGAGTAGTAAAAAAGTTAGTTTAGGAAATAAAATAAATTTTATAACGGGTGAATATTGTTACGTGTCATATAGACTAGTGTTTATATAATATAGCATATTAAAAAAACATTAAAACATACAAATATATTACAATATTAAAAAGTACAAGTTAACTACTAAATACTACTATAAACTAAAAAACTAAAACTAAGTTAATCTAAGTTATTATTAAACTAATTTATTCTAAGTTAATTTATTCTACCATTATTACCTTTTATATTCCTTCCTTACAACCAACATAACTATCTAATTTTCTCCACTTGAAGATCCTCCCGGAATATCGACTGGTAGTAGCCCTACCTGAGGAAGTCGAGCTGGAAAGTACTCATCTGTCGCTTTTTCCGGTACCCTAGCCAAACGAACACTTATTCTGGAAATCAGCCATGCAAACGGCATAGGCTGACGGAACGATCATGGTTATTCCTTAGATATGCAAATCCAACTTTTCTGTCGTAAACTAAGGAAAGACTCACGTGCAGACGTTGATCATGCATGTGGTGGTTCTTTAATGATGAGTGAAGCCCAATTAATTTACGATGCCATAGAAAAGATTTCCAAAAATAACAGAATGTGGGAAACCGGTTCTAGCACAAGAAAAGTAGCATTTGCAGGAGAATGTACATCGAATACGGAAGTTCTAGCACACTTGGAGAATTTAAGTAGGAAGTTTGATGGCCTACAATCAAACAAAAATCTAAGTTCAGAAAATTGTATACCCACTGAATACTCAAATCAGGATAATGTGTCATTAGGAGTTGAAGAACCAACAGGATATTCAAGGGAGGAGGTAAGTTTTTTACATAGGCAGGTCTAAATTCCAAACAGTCTGATAATCATCATCCTCAAGTATCTCAGGTAACCCATAAAAAGAATTTATCATGACAGGATTGAAGGAAACATTAACCGTCCTAAGAGGGATATTTTCTAGTTCATCAAGAGTAGCCATATCATAAGTAGATAAAACAGAATAAAATTCGGCTACCATTGTGACATTTATGTTACTAGTGCGTTCCATCGCAATTTCCATCCATTCCCTATCTTGGAAGATTTTCTTCACTTCTTCTCCCAAACAGTCAAAATCAATACCACGTTCTAGAGTGACCCCGCACTTACTGAAAAATCCATCATAGGCATTTTTAGCTGCAATACTAGCGGTTTTTTCAAAAGAAACGGCTTCAAGTTTCGATTAAGGTCGCGGTTCATGAACCGTACTACTACTGAGGTTATCTCGGTTTTCTTTTCTTAGAGCTTCTCTAGATGATGAGGCCATCTACGATATTTGGTATGATAAAATAACAACAAAAACAACAACAAACAACAAACACAAACAAGTACTTAGACCAAATTATAGGAAAAATTAAAATTAAAATTGAAAGCTTGATAAAAATTGAAATGATTGATATATATATATATATATATATATATATATATATATATATATATATATATATAGTTACCGTAGAGTGCTAGAAAGAGTAGATAGTTGCCGGAATAAATGGTGGTGCCGCCGAAATTGTGTTGAAAAAGAGAGGAGCTTTGCTTGAAAAATCTATCCTTTTATGGAATGTTGATGAATTTGTGGAGTGGAATGGAAGAGAAGATGATTAATTAAGTAATTTGGGATAGAAAATTTGGTGAAATGTGATGAAATTTTTGAAGAAGGGAAAAGGGGTGGGGGTCGGCCTCCTTGGTGAAGAAATGAGGAAGATGAAGATGAAAGTGTGATAATTTTTAGGTTATAAAGCTAATGAATCGAATCGAACTCCTATCGACTCGATTTGTTAGTAATTACTCGATTCTCCTTTTTTTCTTTTCTTCTCTCTTTTTTTTTTTTTTTTTTTTAAGCTTTTTAAAGAAAATATTTTTGGTATGATAAATTTTAATTCTATCATATAAACCATATATGATATAATCATAAATTTATCATAAAATTTTTATGAAATTTTTGAAAATAAACATAAGAGAAAGAAAAATAAATTTAATCTAATTCTACTCCTATCATCTTTAAATCTTCGAGATTTCTATAGTAACGGTCCATCAACCTGATTCCTAGAAATGATGCGTTTGAATTCTCTCTTTGTTGTCCATCGGGATTTTCGGATAACCACCTAGTCGTTCCCATCTTAATTACATTCAAACATTCATCCTGAGATTTGGTTGTGCTGTCCCCACATTTTCCATTATGTTCACTTTTGCCACAAATTCTACATCTCTTTAGAAATCTTGCCCTTCTCTTTATAGCACTTCTTGAATTTCCATTACAAAGATCTCTTTCTCTGATTTCGCGTATCAGTTCCTTGTTCAGGTTAGAAACTAAGGCTTCTATTCTAAAGGCAACATCCTTATCTAAACCTAATTTTAAAAGTAAATTAAAAACTTCTATTCTATCTATAAAAGGCATTCCAGTTCTTTTACGTCTATCCGGTAAAAGACGAAATTACTTAAATTGCATATTAAAAAGTGAATTTAGAAAGATAGTACCCGTAATCGGCTGAGTTTAGAATTCCTGCTTCCTTAATCCGCTGGAGGGTCGTTAAGCACTAATATTTCTTCGGTTTGAGGTATCCTTCAGTTTCACAAATAATTTTACCTGTGACAATTGGCTATAAAAGTTGTTTTTCCATCGATTAGTTCAACAAACTCAGGACTTATAGACTTTAGTTACGTCGTAGGGACTGTCCCATCTAGATTTAAGTTTTCCGAAACAACTTTAAACGTGAATTGTACAAAAGTACTCGATCACCTACATGGAACTCACGATTATAAATTTTCTTATCATGGAAAGCTTTCGTGCGTTCCTTGTAGATTCGAGCATTTTCATAAGAATCGAGTCGAAACTCCTCCAGTTCTGTTAACTGAAGTAATCTATGATCACCAACAGCTTTAGGATCAAAATTTAGGAATTTAATAGCCCATAAAGCTCGGTGTTCTAATTCAACAGGAGATGACAAGATTTACCAAAAACTAATTTATAAGGAGAACAACCAATTGGTGTTTTAAAAGCATTCTATATGCCCATAATGCATCATCTAGTCTTTCTCGCTTGATTTCTACGATTTGAGTCCACTTTGTTTTCTCCACGATTCTTTTAATTTCTCTATTAGACACCTCTACTTGTCCACTAGTTTGTGGATGATAGGGTGTTCCTAGCTTATGAGTTACACCATATTTCTCGATTATCTTAGTAAATGGTCGGTTGCAAAAATGTGAACCTCTATCACTAATGATAGCCCTCGGAGTGCCATATCTTGTAAATATATTCTTTTAAGGAACCTTAGCACAACCTTGGTATCGCTAGTGGGAAGAGCTTGACTTTCCCCATTTTGAGACATAATCGACCATTACAAGAATAAATCTTTTTTCCAAACGATATAGGGAAAGGTCCCATGAAATCTATACCCCATACATCAAATAATTCACATTCTAAAATCGGTTGCATAGGCATTTCATGTTTTTTCGATACATTTCCCCATTTTTGACATGATTTACAAGATTTTACATATTTATACGCATCTTTATATAGTGTAGGCCAATAAAAACCACATTGTAAAACTTTGAAAGCAGTTTTCCATCCTCCATGATGACCTCCTGCCTCACGATCATGACAAAACGATAAAACACTTAAAATCTCACTATCGTGAATACATTTTCTAATTATTCCATCCGAGCATCTTCGGAAAAGATCTGGTTTCTCCCAATAGTAAAACTTCAAGTCGTAAAAGAATTTCTTTTTATGCTGCCAAGTCCAATGAGACGGGATGTACTTACAGGTTAAATAGTTAACAATATTCCCAAACCATGGTGAATTTTCTTTTAACGGTATCTTATCTTTTAATAATTGCATGGTTAAGGGAGTATCTATTCTAAAAAGTTGTTCATCAGGAAATGAATCTCGTATTTCATTTCCTCTTCCTTCATCATTTTCCATTCTACTTAGATGATCTGCTACTACATTTTCACTTCCTTTTTATCATTGATTTCTATATCAAATTCTTGAAGTAACAGAATCCATCTAAGAAGACGTGGTTTAGCATCTTTCTTACTTAACAGATACTTCAAGGCTGAATGGTCTGTATAAATAATAACCTTAGACCCAACAATATATGATCTAAACTTTTCTAAGGCAAAAATTACAATAGCAGTTCTTTCTCTGTAGTTGCATAACTAAGTTGAGTGCATTTAGAGTGTGAGATGCATAGTAGATAGCTTTGAGTATTTTGTTATATCTTTGACCTAAGACAGCTCTACACACTAAATCACTTGCATCACACATTATCTCAAAGGCAAATCCCGGTCGGTGCTACGATCTTGGTGCGATAGTCAACTTTGCTTTTAGGTGCAAATGCTTCCATACATTTATTATCAAAGTTAAATGGTACCTCTTTTTCAAGCAAATGACTTAGAGGCTTTGCTATCTTTGAAAAATCTGCAATAAATCTCCTATAAAATCCTGCATGTCCGAGAAATCCTCTCAAAGTTCTTAGATTGACTGGTGGAGGTAACTTTTCAATTACTTCGACTTTAGCTTTATCTACTTCGATACCCATTTCAGAGATTCTATGACCCAGAACAATTCCTTCTGATACCATTAAGTGACATTTTTCCCAGTTTAATACTAAATTGGTATCTTCACAAATGTTGTAACACTCGTTCTAAGTGTGATAAACATTCATCGAAAGAATCTCCATAAACACTAAAGTCATCCATAAAGATTTCTAAGAATTCCTCGACCATGTCGAAAAATATTGCCATCATACATCATTGAAATGTAGTTTGGTGCATTACATAAACCAAATGGCATTCTTTTATAAGCAAAAGTTCCATACGGACAAGTGAAAGTAGTTTTTTCTCTATCTCCTGCTGCAATGAATATCTGTAAATATCCTGAATAACCATCTAAGAAACAGTAATATTTATGTCCACTTAATCGTTCCAACATTTGTACGATGAATGGAAGTGGATGATGATCCTTCTTAGTATGTTCATTCAGTTTTCTAAAATCAATACACATTCGATATCCTGTAATTTCCTTTGTCGGAATCCATTCATTTTATCATTTTCTTTTATCGTGAAACCTCCTTTCTTTGGTACTACTTGAGTTGGACTCACCCATTCACTATCCGATATGGGAAATATTATCCCCATTTCTAATAGCTTAATGACCTCTTTCTTAACAATTGATTGTAAATTTGGGTTAAGGCGGCGTTATGGCTGAATGCAAGGTTTAGCTCCTCATTTAGGATGATCTTATGAACGCATATCTCGGGGCTAATTCCTTGAATATACGCCAACGTCCATCCAAATGCTTTCTTATGATTTCTTAACATTCTAAGTAATTGATCTTCACGTTCATTAGTCAAGGTTGATGAAATAATAATTGGTAGTAGATTATTATTTTCAAGAAAAGCATACTTAAGATTTGTAGGAAGTGGTTTCAATTCCAGATTCCTTGGTGGATCTTCTCTATGAAGGTTTTAGAAGCGGTCCTTCTAGTTCTAATTCCAAATACTTATGCCACGGATGTTTAGAAAACAGCCCTTATCAAGATAAAGGATCACTTCTTTCATTTCAAATTATCATTTTCATCTTCTTTATAGATAGATAATGTTAAACATTCCTCTAGCTTATCTTCATAATCTAGCAATTGATCATCACGAATGTAGATATCTTATCTATAAACGAACATGATTACGTGATTTGTATGGATGATTCATAGCTTTGAAGATATTGAAGGAAACTTTATCTTCATTAACTCGTAGTATCAGTTCTCCTTTTTGAACATCGATTAATGTTCTTCCCGTAGCTAGAAATGGACGACCTAGAATAATTGGCGCTGAATATCCTTCTTCCATTTCCATTACTACAAAATCTACTGGAAAGTAAAATTTGTCTACTTTAACCAATCGTCCTCGATGATTCCCTTAGGATGTTTAATCGATCTATCTCGCCATCCAAGGGTCATTTCAGTATTTGTAATCTCTCCTATGCCTAGTTTCTTATAATCATCATAAGACATGAGATTAATACTTGCTCCTAGATCACATAGTACCTTCTTAAACAGAAACCCTCCAATCTCACATGGAATGGTAAAACTACCTGGATCTTTCAGTTTAGGAGGCAACTTATGTTGAAGTATTGCAGAGCATTCTTCATTAAGGTATATATTCTCATATTCTTCTAACCGTTTTTTGTTTGATAGGATATCTTTAAGAAACTTTCCATAGGTAGGCATGTTGATTAGGGCTTCGATAACAGGGATATTGACATGAATATGACGAAAAGTATCAAGGAAACGAGCATACTTCTTATCAGTTTTTATCTTTCTAATTTGATCCTTAGGTGGGTAAGGTAAAGATTCTAAATCTATAACCTTAGGTTCTGAAGTTATACCCTCTGTTCCTTTTTCCTTAAATCCTTGAGCATTACTTGTCCGCCATGTTTCATTCTCATCCAATTTTTTCTTTGAAACATCTTACATATCGATTTTCCCTTTTTTAGGTTATTGGCATATCTTCCTTCTTTTCTTGATGTTGTTTTCTCTAACATGTTCTTAAATAAGGTTCTCGTGTCTTTATCTGTTGGATCTATTAGAATCCTAGGGATTTTGACCCATTCCTTATTTTTACTTTCAGGTTCAACTTTGCTATTTTGTTTCAAGAAATCTTCAATAATTTCTTCTTCTTCATCAATAAATTCAAGTTCAACTGAGGTTTCCATATTCGTCTCAATTTTCCATTTAAATCATTTTCTACTTCATTATCTCCTCATTTTTCTGTTCCAAAGATCTCCACAAAGTTTTCTACTTCTCGTAATAATGACATTTACTTCTCTCGGGTTTCTTTCGGTATTACTTGGTAATCCTCCCGGAGGTCTAGTGTTTTTACGTTCTCCTCTCTACTCAAATGGTCTTCCATATTCCTTATTGATGCTTCTATAGTTCTCATTCTGGTATCATGTCCACTCATGGATGTTTTTAACGTACTCATATCCTTAGTGACTGTCCCTATAGAAGTTATCATAGTTTCTACATTTTTAGCTTGAGTAGAAACTACACCCATCATATTTTCCATTAATTTCTCCCATTTATCAACTCCTTCAGGTTGAGTTGAACTTTGAGTGACTGGTATACTTTGAGTAGTATGTTGTGGATACGATCTAGGTAATGATTGTAGGTTCTGATTCACGGTATCTCCTTGATAAACTTGATTACTATATGAATTCTTATATTGAACTGGATACGGTGGTTGTCCTTGCTTACTAGGGTTTTCAGACCAACGATAAGTAGGGTGATCTCTTCTAATAACACTAAACGAGTTTGAATACGCGTTGTTCAAATTCTTATCTGTTGTAAAAAACTTACCTCCTCCCTTGAATATCCTGTTGGTTCTTCAACTCCTAATGACACATTATCCTGATTTGAGTATTCAGTGGGTATACTATTTTCTGAACTTAGATTTTTGTTTGATTGTAGGCCATCAAACTTCCTACTTAAATTCTCCAAGTGTGCTAGAACTTCCGTATTCGATGTACATTCTCCTGCAAATGCTACTTTTCTTGTGCTAGAACCGGTTTCCCACATTCTGTTATTTTTGGAAATCTTTTCTATGGCATCGTAAACTAATTGGGCTTCACTCATCATTAAAGAACCACCACATGCATGATCAACGTCTCCACGTGAGTCTTTCCTTAGTTTACGACAGAAAAGTTGGATTTTCATATCTAAGGAATAACCATGATCGGGACAAGCTCTTAATAGTTTCTTAAATCTCTCCCAAGCATTCCCAAGCGTTTCCTCAGATCCTTGTCTAAAATTAGCAATTTCGACCTTTAACTCCAAATTTCTACCAGGGGTAAAATATTGCTTTAAGAACTCAGTTTGAATCTCCTCCCAACTTGTCAACGAATGATGTGGGAGTGACATAAACCAATCTCGTGCTCTTCCTTTTAAAGAAAAAGGAAACATAGACATCCTTGTTAATTCACGATGAGCACCTTGACTTTTGGTTGTATTACACAATTCTTCGAAAAGATAGAGATGATGATGTGGATCCTCATCATCTTCTCCTAGAAATTGGGCTCTTGTGTCAATTAAACCAAAAAGATGAGATTTTATTTCGAAATTATTCGCTCCTTCATTTGGTAAAAGAATTGGATTATTAGTCCGATTTCTTCTCACGGTTTGATCACGAGATAGGTCTCGGGTTTGGTAGGTTAGGATTATTATGATGATTACGGTTCCGGTTTTGATTATTTGGATTTTGATTATTTGGTATTGGTGGATTCTCGATTAAGGTTTTGTCCATGTCCTTGGGCATGTATAATACCTTGTTCGGTGTTTCATTCTTGATTTCGGCCATTCTCGTTTCTCGATTTGATGATGATACGTCGAGATTTCCCGACGACTAGTATGACCACGTTTACTCTCTACTCTTAATCGCCTTTCGTAAGTATTTATGTCAGGCTTATAAGGAGTGAGTGGGGCCTTACAGCGCTACGCTTCGTCATCAACTATCGAAAGCAAAAATAACTTGATAAAGACAGTATAAAATTGGCAACTTACCTACAAGGTAAGTACCAACGAAAAATAAAATGAAATGTGATAAGAAGAGTGTTGACTTATCCTCGAGAATTTTGAGCTAATATAAGTAGAAACCATTCGAACACAATGAATTAGCGTCGTGATCCCCGGCAACGGCGCCAAAATGCTGACAGACCTAAACCTAACCTTGGAAACAGCGCCAGAAAGCTGACGGACATTACCTAGGCTATACAGATCCTAACCGGCGATTATATCGGGTCAAATCGTAGTGCTAGTATGGTGAGTCGGTGTCGAATCCTCGAGGAAACGTATGGTAATTCAAAGTGTGGCTAAACACCAAGAAGCTATTATTAACTCAATCTAAGTCGCAATTTTTCTTTTTTTTCTATTTAGTAACCTTAAAACAGTAAATAAATGCATAAAACTAAAACAGATATATATATAAATACATAAATATATATATAAATATATAGAAATACATATATATATATAGATATAAATATATATAGGTACCAATACAATATATAAGATATAAATACTAGTAATATTATAAAAGACTAGCCAAGAATATGTCACTGAATCAGTATCTCTTTTTAGTAGAAATAGATGTGCTCGATCTTTCCCTTTTTTTAAGGTGAATCAATTATATATGAATCGGTGTATTCCTAAGCTAGACAACTCCTCCTCACACGAGCGTATGAAATTTTCATATGTCAAATTGTCATCAGTTTAATCTCCACAACCGCCTTACTATGCTAATCTTAGTTAGTCCGAACAGTGCAGTACAAATCTACCCCGGATAAAAGAGGTTATTCCGTTTGTCGAGACGGCCGATGTTATTCAAGAGGCTCCGGTTGTCAGGCGGATCGATTTAACACAAACGGTGTAGTTTTAATCAAACTGTGATTTTAACATTATTATGATCTTGAACACAATTTTAATAAGATTCATCTTTCCCAAGACAAATCTGCCCCCGGGTAGGAAATAGGATTCCGTTGTCACGTTTTCACTCGGCCATTTTTACCCTCCGGTTTTTCTATCCTTTATCTCATATCCTAACTTCTCTGGTCAGTTCATCGTTAGGTTATATGTTGCGATTCATCTTGGTTAATTACGTCAATCCGAATATTATCAATACGTTGCAAGATAGAAAAAGATTCATTATAATCGATTTTAATTCAATTTTAACATAGTCATCATCTATTTCTCTAAAAAGATAAACTAATTCAATTTCATATCTTGGCTAGATATAGAGTTAGCCTAATATCATTATAACTAATATATAGATACTAATAACAACAAACAAACATAAATACATTAAAAAGTTACCAGATTACAATTGTAGTGTCAGAGTCGTATTCTCCGGAAATAGCAACTCCTTTAGCAACAACGAGCCTTGATAAACCTTCTAAGTATTAAAACGATACTTATACTACAGTATTATTTCGACAGAGTGTCGTTTACGGTATTTACAGAACTACACACTAGATTAAGATAATATATATATATATAAGTGATATATATATATTGGTACAACTTCCTCAAGCTGCAAATGAGGAGTATTTATAGAGTGGATGTCAAGGCCGGCGCGGGCCGGTGTAGTCCCGGCGCTGGCGGTGTAGTCGTGTAGTAGTCCCGGCGCGGGCGGTGCTACGATGGAGATTCTCTCTAACGATCCCGTGTCTTTGGTGGCGAGAGAGATTCGGCTCGGGCCGGTTTTTTTCGATTCGGGCGGATCTTGAAAAATATCTTTCTTCCGTTTAATCTTGTTTGGTTTTAATTCTTCAGTTTTCTATCACACGTACCCTGAAACAGTCAAAAACACGAGCCACAGTAATTTTGATCATAAAAACTATAAGTTTTACTAAAATAATAACGATAATATCTATTTATAATGATTTCGATTTTTATGTGTTTTTAGATATATTTTTATAGAATTTATACGATATTATCGTAAATACGATATAAAAAGTCATATAATATGATTATATTTTTCTCATACATCAAAGGGCGATACTTTCTGATAATGGCTCTCATTTCGCCAATAGAGATTTGGATAAGATGTTTCTAAAGTATGGGGTAACTCATAAGTTAGGAACGGCCTACCATCCTCAGACGAGTGGCCAGGTGGAGGTTTCCAACCGTGGTATTAAGAGAATTATGGAAAGAACTATTGATAAGAACTGTAAGAGTTGGTCCATGAAATTAGATGATACGCTGTGGGCTCACGGAACAGCGTTTAAGACTCCGATTGGTATGTCGCCATACATGATCGTTTTTGGAAAAACTTGTCATTTACCAGTGGAGATTGAGCATAGAGCGCATTGGGCCATTAAGGAGTTGAATTTGGACGAGACTCTTAGTGGAGAAAGGAGGATGGCTCAGTTATTTGAGTTGGAGGAGTTTCGCCTGCGAGCTTATGATTGCTCGGCGAAATATAAGGAGAAAACTAAGCTCCTTCACGATAAACTGATAAAACCGAAGGTGTTTAAGGTGGGAGATGAGGTTTTACTGTATGATACGCGTTTACATCTTTTTTCCGGGGAAGCTGAAGTCCTGATGGTCAGGACCTTACACCGTTGTGAAGATGTTCGACTCGGGAGCGGTAGAGATAGATCATCCGAAGTACGGGACCTCAATTACAAATGGACTTCGTTTGAAGAGATATAAGAAGTTGCCATTTGACGAGGCTCTCGAGGTTGTGATTTTGGAAGATCCGAAGTTGGAAGAAGTAAGCTGTTTAGTCTCGTCAATTGACTCCAATGCATGACGTCCCACTCTTATAATCCACCATCCGTCATCTCTCTATCCCTCGTTTTCCTTGCCCGTGCCGGTAGTATAACTTGGAAAAACCGGCACAGTTTAAGTCATTCTGTCGAGCCAACGACATTAAACAAAGGCGCTCGGTGGGAGGCAACCCACCATCTTCTGTGTTTTGTTTGTTCTTGAGACCCACGTGATGTGTTTTTTGTGTTTCGGTTGTGTTCGGATGGTCACGAGGGGGTTTTTCTATCTAAAACTTCGTTTTCACTTTACCTGCCTCCATCCGTACGGATAAGTTATCATCCAGACGGATAACTCTCAGTACTCAAATTTTTCAGTTTCAGCCATTCATCCGTACGGATAGATTCTTGTTAAGGGTGAATTTATACGATTTATAACACTATGTTTTATGATAATTTCCCCCATATTTGTATTAATTTGCATAAGAAACGTGTGTTTAATGGAAATATTGAGTAAATGATATTTTAGATGAGTTAATCGCAAACTTGGTTAATTTATGTGTTTTAATTATGTTTTTACGATTATTTGGACATTATTACATTTTGTGATGTTTTTATGTGTTATAGGTGCATGCTTGATGCTCAAATGATGATCAAAAAGAGATAAGAGTCGAAATATAGGATGATAAAAGAGATAATGAAGGAATTGACAAGAAGAAAAGAGATAGAGATCAAGAAATCGAAATTCAATCATATTGAACTGGCGTCCAGGTCCCGTCCAGTGGACGGGCGTCTGATGAGACCGAACGAGCAGCGTCGGTTGAGAAAGTTGATTCGAGATGTTTGGGCGCCGAAGTGGGCGTTAGGTGAACGAGCGTCCTGGTCATGACTCGGCCCGATTTGAAGTTCTATTGAAGAGTGGACGGGCGTTCAAGGAACCAGACGGGCGTCCGGTAGCCGACTTGCTGAAACCGACTTTAAAATCTATAAATAAGCGGCTGTTTCTCAACCCAAAACATACCATACACTCATTATTCAAAACCCTAAACCTAGGGGCAGCTTTAGGCTGTGTTTTTCTTCTTTTATTCCAGTTTTTATGCACTTTAGATCTAGATTAAACTAGTTACTTTTTATGTACTATTTCTGCAAATTCGAGTTGCTGAGGATGTTTAGAGGCTAAAAGCTTCATCAAACGAGTATTGTGAAGCCATCCAACGATTGTTGATTTCGTTTTCTTCGGTTGTACTGTGAGTTTTTATTTAAAGGTTGTTTCTTATTCATGTTTATTACGTTTAATTGCTTTTACATCGGAATATATGCATGTGTGATTGTTTATTGTTGATGGAAATCTTAATGATGATGTGGTCAATCAGGTTATAAAATACTTGACCACTATAAACCAATACTAGCAAGAGGACTAGGCCCATCGTAGTATAGCTATAGTGAATCAAGGTCGATCCCACAGGGAACCAATTGTGGGTCATTCCATATATAAACAATTAATTAAACATGTCAAGGACATAGAGGCGGTCTACGACCAACATAAGACAAGAAAAGTAAAGACACGACTCGACACAACGTAATTAACCTCCCCAATTATAGTCTTTATCGTTTGGACCTAGATAATTTATACAATAAACTGAACTTATTAACTGTCAATCCGTTTGTATCTATCTTAGATTGGCTACGGGAGTCATCCTCTTTAACTTGACTTAGCACCGGTAAGTCACTAAATCACTGTGGTATTGTTACGTGACTTCGCCTTTTGGTGCCTCCATCTCATATAACTCACACGCTTATGACTCTAAGGATGCCGATATTGACCGTACACCTCGTCTAGGCAACATTCCTATGGTTAGGCGTACTTCCTAAACGATTACTCAAGCTCTCGTCCAACTAGCAATTACCAAGTTATAGTCTCATGCTAATCTACGACGTATGTATAATCAGGTGCTAGCAATCCCCAAATATAAACCTACCTAGATAACACTGAACGTCCGAAGATCAATTCATAAGCCTACCTAAGAGTTTTATATTGGTATTTCCTTTTTACGCATTTTAATTAAACTAAGCGAGTAACGTAGCCATAGCCATACCTACTGAGATAATAAATTCTATTAAGTTAACCTAACCATAAAGACATGGCTATCTAACGGATGAACAGAGGGCTCGGTCGACCGAATAGGTGGGCTCGGTCGACCGAGTGAACTCATTCGGTCACCCGAATCAATTTCGTCCCCAGATTACATCCCTGAATATATATTTCTCAGCGTTTCATCATACAGAACAGAGTTAACAGTAATTCGTAAAGAAATCATATAAACTACTTAGATACGCATTAATTAAACTAAGCAGATTCATGGATAGAAACTAAACATATGACGTAGGTTATGGGATCCTCATAGACAAGGCGTCGCCACATCCCTAACGTCATAGCCTAGATCTACATCATCTAGCTATGAATTAACTAACTCAAACAATAAAGCATAATTGGGGGGGATTAATTACTTAAAAGAAAGAAACAGAAAATAAAGGCTTACATATTGCAGCCCTTAAATTGCTGGAAACCCTCAATAAACTACATTGAATCAAGATATGAATAGAGTGATTTTATTGAATGATATTCTAAGGTATTCAAGGTGTGTTTTTACAATTTCGTAGCTGCTTGCTTATATAGAGGTTTTTGCCGACTTAGGGTGGTTCTAGAAGATAAGCACGATATAAGCCGGAAACCGCCCCGAAGCTGACACTCGGTCAACCGAGAGCTGACACTCGGTCGACCGAAGCTATAGGCTCGGTCGACCGAACCTAACATTTGCACACGTTAATCGTTTTTCTCGTCTATCTTGCTCCCCACTCCACGCTTGCGTGTTGATCTGATTTCTCTAATTTATCTCTTGATTAATGCTCCGATTTTCTTCCTTATTATCTTGAGATAATTGATTGAATGACATTAATCCTCTCGATTTGTTGTGATCTGCAAAATCAATAATTATCGCACAATAAATCGGATAAAAACGAGTAAATACCAATTTACATAATATAAATCACATAACATTAAATATTAAATATAAACGTGTGATTTAATATAAATATATATTATTAATCTCGATTTAAGGTCAACGTTGATGACTTTTACGGGTATAATTTGACCGTCATCACTTAATAAACCCTAGATCATCATGAATAGGAATAGTAATTCGAATCTATCATAACGGAAGTTAATAGGTTTAATTGCTAGATTATAAACATAAAGTTTACACCTTTGGTTAGAAAACGCATTGATCTTACATCGGAAGATAATAGATTAATAGATGAACTTTCTAAGGAATTAGGGTTCATAATTAGATAAGGTGAATCACAACCTAGATAAAACCCACAATATAATCGAGATATGAAATCAATACTTGTTGGGTAGGTGGATCAATCCTCGTTTGTTCGTTATAAACTTGATTTAAATCCTTAAAACTTGAATTTGTTTAGTTAGTTTACTTTTATTTCCATCTTAGTTTAGTTTAGTTTAAATAAGTTCGCAACCCGTATTCTTCCTAGCTTTGGATTACATCCTCTGTCTAGTTTTATTTTCTGTTCTGTCTCGTTTTATTCGCTGTTTAGTTTAGTAATCGTGACATAGGTTAGTTAGTTAAACAAAAACTAGGGTTAGCAATCGCCAGTTCCCCGTAAGATCGACCCGGCATTAACCACTATTACTACGATCCTTATACTTGAGGTTAACCGGATTATTACTTGTTTATTTTGTGTTAATAAAATCCGTGACAAGTTTTTGGCGCCGTTGCCGGGGAACCGGACGGTTGTCTAGTTTTTGTTTATCGTTTTCTGTTTGTTTTTGTTTTTCCTGTTTTTATTCCGTTTTAATTTCCTGTTTTAGTTGATAAACGTTTAGGTGATTAGTTAATTAGGGTTTTAGCTTAGGATTTAAGGTTCTCTTGTGATTAGTTCCCCCCTCTATCTCTTCTCTCTGTTTCTGTTTCTATTCTTTCGTTCTCTTTCTTTTCTGTAATTTTTCTGCAAATTTCCTGCTTCTGTTCTAATTTTCCCGCTACCAAACGGGCGTCTGGGATATTGGACGCCCGTCCGCTGGAAAATTTCCAACACTGCTCTGTTTTCTTTCACTTAGACGAGCGTCCATACAATTTGGACGCCCGTTCAAGTTTTCTGAAGACCAGACGAGCGTTTGGGCAAACCGAACGCCCGTCCAGTCCAAAAGTTGAGTAGACGCCCGTCCAAGCCTTTAGACGCCCGTCTGTTTTATCTTTTCCTTAATAATCTTGTTTCCTTTCTTTTCTTTTCTTTTCTTTTTCTTTAGGCTTTTAATTTTTTGTTTAGGCTTTTAATTTCTTAGTTTTTAGGCTTCTTTTTACTTGTTTTTGGTCCGGTTTATGCAAACTCGGAGTCGAAAGGGACCGTTATTATACACCCCTGACCCCGAACGAACCGTAGTCCGGCCAAACATGCTGATTTTCCGTTCTGCGGTTCTGGCAGACAGAGCCGAGCAAGATCTTGAAGATCAATTAGCAAAGGAAATCACTGATTTTGTGATAATGGCCACTAATAATAGACGTACGTTGGCAGACTACGCCATGCCAGGCGAAGTCAAAGTCAACCCGGCTATTGTTATTCCAGCCATTACCGCACAAACCTTTGAGCTAAAGCCAGGACTTATCCGGATGATGCAAAGATGCATCAATTTTCATGGCTACCAATCGAGAGAATCCATACCCACTTACACACATTCTTAGAGATATGCGGTACTACACACATCCAAGGAGTAAGTGAGGATGCTATCAAGCTAAAACTTTTCCTTTTTCTTTGAAAGGAGAGGCTAAAGAGTGGTACACCTCTCTCTTTCCGAATCTATCACCACCAGGCGTAACTCAAAAATGAGTTCTTGAGTCAATATTTTCCACCTTCAAAGACGGCCCGATTGCTTAAACGAAATATTCACTTTCTATCAGAAAGAGAATGAATCTTTCTTTGAATGTTGGAAGAGATTCAAGTCTCTTCTTAGAAAGTGCCCCCACCATGGCTTGCCACTGGAAAGGCAAGTCAATACATTCTTCAGTGGATTGACCGAGCTCACCAAGGGCATGGTCAATAGTTCTTCTGGTGGGGCATTTCTGAAGAAAACACCTGAAGAGGGATGGGCATTGTTTGAGGACATTGCAAAGTACAACTACGCCCCCTCTTATCAAGCAATTCAAGCACCTCCTCCTCCCAAGGTTGAGGAAGTCAATTTGCAAAGTTTGATCGCCATGCTGGAGAAGCAGATGGCAACACCTCAAGTTTCAAATCCGATAAATCAAACTTCTTCTTTTCCACGTAACCCTCGGGGTTCATCTTTCGCTAAAATCGTTGTCGGATGGCCATATGAATGGCCAGTGTCAATTTAATCCCCCTGCACCTTATCAAGTGAATGCTGTTCATGATTATGGACAGTACAATCAAGTCACATGTCAGAATTGTGACGAGGTAGGGCACACTTCTAGATTCTGTCCTATGAACGGGCAGAATGCTGAAGTGAATGCATTCTATGTCCAGAACAATCAAAGGTTCAATCAGTTTTCTGGCCAGAATAATTTTCAAAACCAAGGGTTTAGTCAACCTTCAAGTTTTAATCCTAATTCGAATTTTAATTCGAGTCAAAATTTCAATAGGAACCCTGGTTTTAATCAGAACCAAAATTCAAATTTTTCCAATCCTACGCAAAAATTCAATCAGAATTGGCCTTCCAATTCAAACTCTCAATTTCAAAGTCGGCCCAGCCAGCCCTATTCTTCAAATTTCCAAAACTCTCAAAGCTCCTCCCAATCTAACAATCTTGAAGCTAAGTTGGAGGAGCAAAGTAGATCAATGAAGAATCTAGAGAGACAAATTGGGCAACTGGCTGAACAGTTAGCTTCTAGACCCCCAGGGCAGCTGCCCAGTTTCACCGAGAAGAATCCAAAGGGTGGTCAAGTTGCTCAAGCTGACTTGAACAAAGGCCCATGTACTGACCTCGTGCCATCAATTCAATACGGTAAAGAAACTAGACAAGACAGGGATTTTAGAGAGATGAACTCTCTCAGCCGGCTTCTTCTTCTTCATGTTTTTGCCTGCCAAATCCTTTCCATTGCTGTGTTCTAGCTCTTGTTCTTTGCTCAATCTGCTTCCTTGTTACCTTTCTTTCTCTTTTCCGAATTTACAGCTCCTGTTTTGAGCCATGGCTCGAAAGAATAAGAAAACTATTAGAGATGACATCATCTCGATTCGATCCAGATGGAGCTGAAGTTTCTGGTGATATACAGGTTGCAGTAGCTCCCAAAGACTTTGTTGCTCCTTCTGCAACTCCAATCGAAGCTCAGATTGAAAGTGGGAAGCTTCCATTAAAGGATAACACTGTTCATCATCAGCCTGCAAAGGTCATTTTGGCACCTGGAGTGGATGATGTTGTTAATGCTCCTTCCTTGGTGGAATTGAAAGAGCCTGCTTCAAAATGTTGTAATCCTAGAGTCTATGAGGCAATGAGATTGAAATCTGGAAAGCTTGTTACACCTGCTGCTACCATTTCAAAAAAAAAAGTCTGTCTTGGCCGAGGGTGATTTGGCAGGTATATCTTCTCTTTCAGAGTTGTTAGAAGTTGAAAAACAGGCTGAACAAACTGTTATTGACAAATTAAAGATTGGTGGTGTGTCTGAAAAGACATTTGAGAGTGTCAGTGCTCCTGTTGGGCAGGTTCCTGCATCTGCAGACCCAGTTTCTGAAGGTGGTGTGATAGAACCTGGTTCTTCAGTTATAGAGCTTGCTTCTGATGGTGTTGCTGGCACTTTAGGACCTGGTGGTGTGATAGAACAGAGGACTCAGTTAGAGGTGGATCCTGGTTCCATTGCAAGTACGGAAAATGCTGCCCCTGTTTCTGTGGCCCCTTCTGGTGTAAGTTCTGATACTACTTCTGGAGATTACCTAGGGCCTAATGCTACTAAAGTTGTGGATGAATTTGCTTCTTGGGTTCAAATGGTCAAGAAAAATAGAGAACCTTCAGATGATGTTGTTCTTTTGACAGATCATGTTGATTGTATCAATCAAGATCTGTGTTTTTACGGAAGAGGAGGATACTAATGATGATTCTATGGAGAAATTGAGTTTGATTGGCATCTTTCCTTCAAAATTTCTGGAAGAGATGCGATTCAAAAGATTGTTAATGCTTGGCCAAGAAAGTGCGATATACCATTATCACAATTACGGATGGATAGTGTTTCTTTTTGAACAAGAGATCGATCTTAATGAGTCTTGCATCTTTGGTCCCTTCTATGCTTTTGGAAAGCCCTTGCTTTTAAAATGATGCTGTAATGTTTGATTTCAAAGTAAAGATGCTTGCACTCTGATTCAGCTTGGATTAAGCTTGCCTAATCTTCCACTAAGGCTTTGGAAGGATAGAGCTTTGAGTAAGATATGTTCTTTCTGGGGAGTCCTCAAGATATCTGATAAAGTCACCTGCCGCAAAAAAAAGTGCTTAGTTTTGCAAGATGTCTTGTGGAAATTGATTTAAAGATGGAGTTGCCTTCATTATTCCTATTACTATGCATGATGGAAAGGTCCTTATGAAGCTTTGTTTTATATGAGAAAGGCCCAAATTACTTTCCAAGTGTAACAAATTAGGCCATAATGAACAAGGCCATGATAATTCTAAAGGAGAGGTTCTGCATTGTATGTGGCAAGGTCAAAAAAACTGGTGTTTCTAAACCTAACCCCTCAAAGAAGAAAAAGTGGTTATTCTTGTAGATGATGGTAAGAATGATCTCGCTCCAGGACAACTCTGTGCCAGTTGATGTTCCTTCTGCTGCAACATCTACACTGGTGGACAAAGGAAAAAGTGCTTCCTCAAGTAATAATGGAAAGAAAGTGGAGAAGACTCCTGTTGCTAATATTTTTGATGTTTTAGATCCCGATAAATGTTCTACTTGGGCGGTGATGTCAAGGCGAGGATTTGGGGAAAAAGGGGACATTCTTTGCCTCTCAGTTCTAGGAAATCAAGGAAGAAAAAGAAGAATAAAAGGAATAGCACTTCTTTGGTGTTTCGGAAACGGGAAGGAAGAGATCTGATGTAGTCTCTAGAGGTAAATCACCTCTAGGTAGACAAAAATGATTGGTTTTTGGAATGTTAGAGGGTTCAATAAGGTTTCTAAACAATCTACTGTTGTCAATGTTGAAATAGTGTCTTAAACCCAATCGGGTTGGACCGGATCCGACCGGGTCGGATCATTTGTACTATTTCTTTATGTTTATGCATATATTAAATGGCTTTTATGTTGTCATATATATGTTCTTTTAAAGAACCAATTATGAATTGTTATATGATAACGTCCTTAGTATTAAACTGTGATAGAGAAACCATGATAGGCGATTATGGTTGATGAGATCTCTAATCACTTTAATAAGTTTGATACTTAAATGTCTCTAGGCTGATGTACTATTAAACAGGGCATTGATAGTATAAATAGACTAGCACGTATTAGATGTCTTCTGTCTTTAGGGTAGGGATAGATCTCGTCTATCGAAGTGTAGAGACACTTGGACTGTACGTGGACGTGTATTAGAGAATGCGTACGTTAGACTGACCCACTTACACGGATAAGTGTCACACTATGTGGCGGTTGTGTAATTATCCTTAAGACCGGAGTCTTCATGGCATCACGGTGTGGATTGTCATGCTTTGACACTATTGAGGTTTCCCCTAGCCATGGGGCGATCATGCGGTAGTGATTGGGTGTGATCTTCAAGCATCACGGAGTATACATGATTGGTCGTCCGGGAATCGCGTACCGCTTTCGGTGAGGGGTAAATATCCGAAAGGGCCTTCTTATAAGGAATGTCTCGTTCTCGTGAATCTTTGCAAAGTGGGAGTAAACGTGTTACTTCGAGAGAGCCTGATATCCAGACTATAAGACACGGTCGTCAATGTTTGACACTCGACGTACGACCGTTGGGATATTATTATAGCGATAGGATTGTAAGTTACACGGTAACTGTTTCACATGAAAGGTAGTAGTCATTGCATTTGACTCTTCCGATGATTAGGGGTCACGGTGTGTTGCTAGACGCTATCCCGTGATCGTTAGGCATGAAGGGAAATTTTGTAATTTGCACTTTGTGTCTACGGCCAACATATTCGGAAGCCTATCGGGTCACACACATATGAACATCGTGCCGGATTAAAATGTGGTTATAGATGATAACCAAATAAGGAAAGTTTATCTCGAGACTATAAGGGTTATAGTGGTAAATTAATATGGTGGTATTTATTTATTATGAATAAATATAATACAAGATATTAATTATGATGATTAATTAAATATGTATATTGATACATATGATTTTCAAAATATGTATATATGATATACATGTATTTTTGCAAATTAATTAATCATAGCATTATATTAATTAAAGAAGTTTCCATAAGTCAATTAATGAAGATATGGGGCGCATTCTTGTTGTGTGTATGACACACTTGGATTGTGCAATTTAATTAATAAGATTACCATAATATTAATATGTGATATTAATTGATTTTGAGAAAAATAGATTTATGGTAATAACATAATTTGCATTCAATATAAGATATTGGAGAATTATAAATTATGGATTCATTTAATATAAGATATTAAATTAAAAGAGATAAATCAATCACATTAATTATGTTTCCTTATTTTATTGGAAAGAGATTTTTCTTCTCCTCTACTCCAAGGAAAAGTGGCGCCCCTTATACCTATAAATAAGAGGGATTGCCAAGCTCTTTAGTACACCATTCTTCCAAGAGCAATTGTTCTTGTGAAAAATTGCAAGAACTCATAGTTCTTGTGTAAGAAAGAAGGGGGCTTCCTATAGTGAGTTTGTGAGGGAAGAAAAGGTCCGGTCTAGCAATCGGACTTTTCAAAGAGCAATCCATGGTGGGATTCCGCGGGTCATTCGTGTGGATGGCGGTAGAGGCCGAACACTGGGCGGCTCCATGTTTGACTACTCTCCTTAGACGGTCAAAGCGTCGATCTTTTAGATCAACCAAGGTAACCGCCGTCTTTAGTTTATTCGTTTATTGCTTAAACGAAGTCGATCTTAGGAAAAGGAAATCAAATTTTGAATTCACTGCGTTCCCAGCGTTGATTTCCTAACAGTGGTATCAGAGAGAGCTTCGAGCTTAAGCAATAAGCGTGTTTTTGCGTAGTTAATTTTATCGTTTAAATCACGTAATTAAATGATGATATATTTTGATTCGTAAAACGATACACGAAAAGAAATTATTTTGTTATGTGTATTTTATGTTTCAATGTAGTTCATAGTTGTGATTAGTCGATAGATGCAAGATTCAAATCACGATACGTTAAGTCGAGGTTGAGTGATGGATTCTCGGTGAACCCACTCTTCGTTAATTCGATGTGCTCGACTTTTTCGTCCCGTGATATTTATTGTGCATAGATATCTCGTTGTTTAGTCGTGTCATGGTTTAGGAAACCAACGACATCCCTTTTGATTACGAATCAAAAGGAAAGAAACAAAAGAGAGATTTAATTTCAATTTAATTTTAGAATAGTTCTAATTAATTAAAATTAAAATTAAAATCATTTAAAATTAATCGTTAATTTTATTTCGATTAAAATCATTTAATTAATTAAATGTTAATTAGTTAATTGATTGGATAAAATTATTTATAGATTAAATGTTAATTGATTAGTTAAGACGCAAGTAGTTAAATTTTAATTTTATCTTTTTCATAAGATTTAATTGTATGGATTAGATAGTGTAGATATAATATGATTATATGGACCCCGATTGATCATGGACTCGACCGATAGGATAGATGTGAATGATTTAATTTTCTGTTGGTTTAAAAGTTGTCCTAGGCCGTTATGAAAAACGTGACCTAGTTTATTTTCTGCATTTATCCCATTCCCGTTGGCTCCCCCCGTGTGCGGCGGGTATATTAGATAGAATTGAATGTAACAAGAATGGAGCAGAAGATGGAGACCAAAGAAAGACGAAAATAAAGATCCCATTGGAGAATGGAGCATTAAAGATCCTATTGGCGGTTGCAGCTAACCTTAGATTGTGACCCGCGGTTTCGTCAGTTTGTATTCGAAACCGCACCTAGGAAAAGTCCATGATCATACCGGTTACTTTACGCATTTCTTTATTTTGTGCTTGTATTTATTTTATATGATACGATAGATGCATGACTAGGCACGATCTAGATAAATGTGTAGGATGTATGTTTATAGAGATAGACATATTTATGATGAGACCATAATTAAATTAATTAAGTGAATTAATTTACATAAATACTTCCACCTCAAAAGAATCAAGTTGAAATTGCCTCCCCATATTATAATGACGGTGAAGAGCCCTTGTTCGGATCCAACTCATCAGCCAAAGCAGGGGGTTGACCTACCTCGGGCATATCGTTATTATCGAGATATGATCGTATGAGATCTCACGAATATTGGGGTTATGACTTGACTAAGAATTCTCTCGGCCACCAGCCAAAGCGGGGTCGTTTGAATTTTAGAGGCAAGGGTTTGACTACTTCATAAGATGAAAATTGTCAAAGAGTTGACTAGTCAAACAACAAGAGTCGTATAAGATACGATTGACAAAGGGTTGTTGTCTACCTATTAGACTATTTTCGCCCACCACCAAAAGCGGGTCGCGGTAGTTTAGTGGGATCTTGTCCACTAAAGAAATTAATAATTCTTGAAAGTCAATTGGAAGTAGTTGACTAGTGGGAGCAAAATCATAAACCAAAAGACCATTTTTGATTTTGCGTGTATAAACAACAACACTCTTTTATCTTTATTTTATGTTGTAGTTTTAGCAAACTTTATATTTATGTTTAATTCTCGATTAGTAAAACCAAATTATGACGGTTACCTTCTGAGAAACGTTCTCAAATATGGTTACGTAATTTTAATCCTTTTAAAATGAGCAATGACATGAGCAATCCCGTTATAGTAGTTAGAGACAAGGAGACTACATATTTGATGGAGTATTCCAAGGCTTTGATTATTAATGAAAGCGGAAGCTCATGATATGATTAAATCATTTGAAATAAGTTTCAACGAATTAGTCATATATTGGATACGATCTAAGATGATCATTCTGTCATACGATGACAATTAATTCAAACGTTGGATAAGAATGACCACGTCTAATTTTGGAAAGGTTGTTTTCAAAATTGTAAGATTTAAGTATCGACTTAATTCTATCATTGCTTAAAGGTTAATTAAATAGTCAATATTTTGAATACGATTCAAAAGGATGAATAAACTATTTAATAAACTTTAGATTTTCTTTATGAAAGGAAATCAAAGACATAGCTCTTGTGATCCTTCTTAAGTCTTATGAAGACTACAATAAGAAACATTTTTCAAGTGCTTAAAGGATTAAAAAGGAAATTTAGGGCATGTGCTTTAATAGAGAACTTATTGAAGTTTCTATTCTAGGCAAGTGAGTTGAGATAAATCTATCTAAGTTCAAGTCAACTCTTAGATATATGATGTCTTACGAGTGTGATTAAATTAGAAAGATTAAATACAGATATGGAAGGTGAAGCAAACGTTGTAACACTTACCACATTCGGATCTAGTAAAGCGATAAAGGGAACTAAATAAATGTTATTATGTTCCGGTTCTTATGAAGGACACAAGTTCAGTTATTTGTTAGGATTTAGTAGACACATTCAATTGTAAAGAATAAATGTTATTCCGATAAAGTTGGAAGGTCACTGAACCTAACATACTAGACTGTTGTCACTATATAGTTGATATATGTGATAAGATCTTAACTAAATATTTGTATGGCTGTTATCCTTGATTTGTGGTTACTCTAGGCATAGTCTCTCTTGAAGGGAAGCGTGTAATTAAGCGTCATTCGATCTTTCTTTGAACCATATGATCATGAATCATGTGGGTTATAATGCACTTATCCAAAGAGGACTAAAGTACCCTTTTAAGAAAAGGTTATGAAATCTAGAAGATTGACCAAAGCCCAAACATATTGATGTTTGTTGGCTTGTGACAATTTATACCATAAACAATTGTTTGTCTCTCTCTTGACTATTTTTAGAAATAGTTGAATGTACTTATTGAAGTACAACAATTCGAACGCCTGATAGGTTCGAGCTAGTACGAGTATGAGATTGACGAGCTACTTAGGAATTAATATTCAATCGGATTGAAGTAATTAATACACGAAGGGTGTTTTCGAGGTCGTCTGCGAAAGGAATAAGATTCTCCTTCAAGGATACCATCTTTGGGATACGCAATTGGATTGTGTTCCCGAATGGAAGCAACATTTTATATGATAAAGGTGTGGCGCAAGCCATGCGAAGTATCCCTTACCCGTTTGGGATAGTGCCCTTATACTTAACCGAGTTCCAAAGAATAAAGGTTGAATAAATTCCATATTAGACATGGAAGATGATAATGTCGAATCTATCTTAACCGATGATTTGAAGTTATCATAGGCAAAGTCGAAAGGCTTGGAGCCTAGTACGACATATGCAACTTTGTGGAATATCTTAGCAAGTACTGGATATTATTTACTTGTCCATGGAGCAAAATGTTTGTCTCCAAACATGTCTTTGTCTTCTAGAGGAAGTGTTTTTTCCAAAAGAAACGAGTGGGAGTGAATCGATCTCAAAAGAGTTTGGGAATCACAAAGATATATTCAACCAATGGAACATGAAGCGGACGCCACATAGCGATGATGAGGTGTAGATCACCGCTCGGTGCACACAAAAGTTCTGTAAGTCTGTGGATAACCTCAAGCCTGAAAAGGTTGTTGGTATGTTCATCTTGAAGAATGAATATCTCACGACTTATGAAAGAATGTTTGAAAGGCAAGATTGAGAGATATGGCCAGGAGCCATAATATCTGAATTAGATTCCATTAGTGATGACCAGATTGTAAACCTAGTCTGCCTTACCTAAGGGAATGTCCTCGAAAGGTGACATGGATTGTAATATGATTACCATCAGGCTATAGTGGACGGCCGAGTGCACGGGTGTAAACCTTGTAATTACCTTTATCTTTGCCAAATGAGCCTGATTCTATTTAGATGATGCTTGTTATAACTTGATATCATGGCTATATGATAGTGTTGAAGACGCTTAGGCGAGCGGCATTCAATGCTCATAGACTATAACATGATATGTGAGCCCACGAGGTCCATTTATGGACTCAAACAAGTTTCTCTAGACGATCTCTTTGTTTGATAATCAAAGGAGTTTGATTTAGTCAAAAGAAGGATATGCCCAATGTGCAAGATGGATAGTGGGAGTGTGTTATGATTTTTGAGCAAGGTATTAGATATCTATCTCGAGAATTATCACCCCATGTCACAGTCAATTAATGTTTGGTAGTTCAAGGTCTTTACGAAAGCACTTGGATTAGCAGTTCTTGGAAATAAGAATCTATAGCAATAGATTTAACTGCTGTTAGATTATAGTTTACCTACATAGATCACGATAGGAGTCACTGCTAGCCCGTGTTCTCAAGATCTATCTATCTTAGGACGTTAGTCCTAAAGATGAGGTAAAAGGATGATACTTATGAAAGGTTTCCCTCTCTACGGAAATTGGAACCATCATAAAAGTTATGCTAGAGGTTCACACTCCATAAATAGTCATGAGCAAGTATGAAAGTAATTCTAGCAAACGTCGAGAATATCCTTAAACAAGTTAAGGAAAGTTCTTAGTTTATTGAAACTTGGAATTAGATAAACGTAGATATACAGACGTATATCCTAAGTCTTATGAAGGCGAGTGGGAGCTACGGTCTGGGTTTGCAGTCACTTTATTTAAAGTGATACAGTGAGCTAGAAATGTTCTAGCTTATGGGCCGCTGTAAAATCTACAACTAGGCCAAAAACACAGTAGTGCCTTGGAGGCGCAGCGGGAGCAGTACATGGATCTAGAAGGTTCATTCCTGAACCTTGTACGGTTCTTCCACCTTTTCTATATAGCTGATATAGTAAGTGGATTCATTGCTTGAAGCAAGGACCAGGGTCTCGTCAAAGATTCGTGTGTGTGTTGAGGCAGTTCCTTTGACTTGGTCAATTCGAACATGATGTGAAGATAGTCTGAGTCCCCACGGATAGCGATCCGTTTATGGCTAGGGCTGGTTGCGAGTATTGCATGAGATTCTTGTGTTTCAACTTGGTCTTGTGTGTGCTAGTGATTGGTTTTAGGACAAGTGGGAGATTGTTGAAATAGTGTCCTAAACCCAATCGGGTTGGACCGGATCCGACCGGGTCGGATCATTTGTACTATTTCTTTATGTTTATGCATATATTAAATGGCTTTTATGTTGTCATATATATGTTCTTTTAAAGAACCAATTATGAATTGTTATATGATAACGTCCTTAGTATTAAACTGTGATAGAGAAACCATGATAGGCGATTATGGTTGATGAGATCTCTAATCACTTTAATAAGTTTGATACTTAAATGTCTCTAGGCTGATGTACTATTAAACAGGGCATTGATAGTATAAACAGACTAGCACGTATTAGATGTCTTCTCTTTAGGGCGAGGATAGATCTCGTCTATCGAAGTGTAGAGACACTTGGGTACCAGCGTGGGCGTGTATTAGAGAATGCGTGACGTTAGATCGACCCACTTACACGAGATAAGTGTCACACTATGTGGCGGTTGTGTAATTATCCTTAAGACCGAGTCTTCATGGCATCACGGTGTGGATTGTCATGCTTTGACACTATTGAGGTTTCCACAGCCATGGGGGCGATCATGCGGTAGTGATTGGGTGTGATCTTCAAGCATGCGGAGTATACATGATTGGTCGTCCGGGAATCGCGTACCGCTTTCGGTGAGGGTAAATATCCGAAAGGGCCTTCTTATAAGGAATGTCTCGTTCTCGTGAATCTTTGCAAAGTGGGAGTAAACGTTACTTACTTGAGAGAGCGATATCCAGACTATAAGACACGGTCGTCAATGTTTGACACTCGACGTCGACCGTTGGGATATTATTATAGCGATAGGATTGTAAGTTACACGGTAATCGCTTTCACATGAAAGGTAGTAGTCATTGCATTTGACTCTTCCGATGATTGGGGTCACGGTGTGTTGCTAGACGCTATCCCGTGATCGTTAGGCATGAAGGGAAATTTCGTAATTTGCACTTTGTGTCTACGGCCAACATATTCGAAGCCTATCGGGTCACACACATATGAACATCCACCGGATTAAAATGTGGTTATAGATGATAACCAAATAAGGAAAGTTTATCTCGAGACTATAAGGGTTATAGTGGTAAATTAATATGGTGGTATTTATTTATTATGAATAAATATAATACAAGATATTAATTATGATGATTAATTAAATATGTATATTGATACATATGATTTTCGAAAATATGTATATATGATATACATGTATTTTTGCAAATTAATTAATCATAGCATTATATTAATTAAAGAAGTTTCCATAAGTCAATTAATGAAGATATGGGGCGCATTCTTGTTGTGTGTATGACACACTTGGATTGTGCAATTTAATTAATAAGATTACCATAATATTAATATGTGATATTAATTGATTTTGAGAAAAATAGATTTATGGTAATAACATAATTTGCATTCAATATAAGATATTGGAGAATTATAAATTATGGATTCAATTAATATAAGATATTAAATTAAAAGAGATAAATCAATCACATTAATTATGTTTCCTTATTTTATTGGAAAGAGATTTTTCTTCTGCTCTACTCCAAGGAAAAGTGGTGCCCCTTATACCTATAAATAAGAGGGATTGCCAAGCTCTTTAGTACACCATTCTTCCAAGAGCAATTGTTCTTGTGAAAAATTGCAAGAACTCATAGTTCTTGTGTAAGAAAGAAGGGCTTCCTATAGTGAGTTTGTGAGGAAGAAAAGGTCCGGTCTAGCAATCGGAACTTTTCAAGAGCAATCCATGGTGGGATTCCGCGGGCTGTTCGTGTGGATCGGTAGAGGGCCGAACACTTGGGCGGCTCCATGTCGAACTACTCTCCTTAGACGGTCAAAGCGTCGATCTTTTAGATCAACCAAGGTAACCGCCGTCTTTAGTTTATTCGTTTATTGCTTAAACGAAGTCGATCTTGGGAAAAGGAAATTTGCTGGTGGATGTTACTGCCTTGGAGGTAAAGAAAGCTCTCTTTTCTTTCTCTGACAATAAAGCACCTGGTCCTGATGGGTATTCTGCTGGCTTCTTTAAGAAATCTTGGGATATCGTTGGAGCTGATTTCACTAATGCTGTCTTGGAATTCTTTAATAATGATGCTATTTTGAATCAAGTTAATCATGCTATCATTGCTTTGATTCCTAAGTCTACTCATGCTGCTTCTGTTGGTGATTACAGGCCAATCTCCTGTTGTAATACTACTTACAAAGTTATATCTAAGATTTTGGCTACTAGACTGTCTTCTTGTCTGCCTGATCTTATTGATGAATGCCAAACTGGTTTTGTTGATGGTAGGGCCATGTCTGACAACATTTTCTTGTGCCAAGAGTTGATCAGGAAGTATGGGTTTGCCAGGGGTCCCCCTAGATGTATGATAAAGGTGGATATTAAAAAGGCCTTTGATTCAGTGCATTGGTCCTTCTTGGAGGTCGTTACGAAGGATTTGGTTTTCTGACAGTTTTGTGAAGTGGATCATGCTTTGTGTTACAACTACATCCTTCTCCCTGTCTATCAATGGTGAGCTCAAGGGGTTTTTCCCTGGGAAGAGGGGCCTAAGGCAAGGGGATCCTCTCTCTCCTTTCCTCTTTATTCTTGGTATGGAATACTTCTCAAGAATGCTTAGAATTCTAGGGTAGGCTTCAGAGTTTAACTTTCACAATGGATGCCAGAATTTGAAGATTAATCATCTTGCCTTTGCAGATGACTTGATGCTTTTCTCTAGAGGAGATCCTATATCTGTCTCCTTAATGATGAACTGTCTTATTGATTTTGGTATGTGTTCTGGCCTGGTTGTTAATTTGCATAAGTCTGAAATTTTCTGTGCTGGACTGGATGAGTATAACAAGCATGTTTTATTAGACATCTCTGGTTTGAAAGAAGGTGTGATGCATTAGGTATCTTGGCATTCCACTTGTGTCTTTGTTAGGTTAAATGTGGTGCATTATGACCCTTATTCACTACTTTGAGGAATTACTTTTGTAATTGGAAGGGTGCCACCTTGTCTTATGCTGGTAGGTTACAGCTGGTGAAATCTGTCATTCAAGGTGTGTACTGTTTTTGACTAGGTATTTACCCTATCATTGGAAGTGTAAAGCTTAAAATGGATCAATTATGTAGGAGGTTTTTGTGGGGGGGATCCTGTGACTCTAACAGGAAATCAATTGTTGGCCGGAAGAAAGTTTGTTTGCCAAAATCTGAGGGTGGTTTAGGAATTTTTCAGTTGGAAGCTTGGAATCTAGCCCTTTTGTGTAGGATCTTATGGAACTTCCAATGTAAGAAAGACTGCCTTTGGGTGAAATGGATCAATGCTGAGTACTTAATGAATGTAGATCTGTGGTCTTATCCTTACAAGTCTACAGATTCTGCTTTAATCAAAACTGTCTTCAGAATTAGGGATAGGATCTTGAATTATGCTGGTTCTGCTGGAGCTGCTATTGCTATGTTGAAATCCTGGTCCATTGGTATCAAATTATCCCCTACTAAAGCTTATGATTTCTTTAGGCACCAAAGTCCCAAGGTTTGGTGGTACAGATGATGTCTGAGCCCAGAGCCACCCCAAAACACTGCTTTTTGTTGTGGATGGCCATGAAACATGCTATGCTTACTACTGATAAGCTTCGTTTTGATGACAAACTCTGCTCCTTGTGTGGATTGGTGAATGAATCTGCCTCTCGTCTGTATTTTCAGTGTCCGATCTCCTGTATGATTTGGGGCAAGGTTAGGTTGTGGCTAGGTATCAATAGAAGACTGAAACTATAATCTTTGCTCTCAGATGGATGAAGAGGAAATGCAGGGGAACTTCTCATGCAAATGTGGCTAGATGTGCCTCTGTTTCTGTGGTTGTTTATTGGATTTGGTACATGAGAAACAGAAATAGGTTTGAGGGAGTACCTATGAAGATTGATGATGTGTTGTTTTGCATTAAAACACATATGTTTTACATAATGCAGGCTGCATTCCCCTTGTACACTTTTACACCTTAATGTTTAGGTTTTGTATATCTTTTGTGATTTCTAGTAGGTTTTGTTGGTGGATGTATGAGATTATTTTGTTTCTCTACACACCTTGGGATATGCTCTGTGAGTTATGCTCTCACATGACCCTTTTGATGATTTTGGGTGTTGTTATGTGTTTAGTGGTTTTGTTGTTTCTTGTTGCATATAACCTCGTGGGTCTTATGCGGGCTTGGAATCAACAAATCTAACCTCTTCTCAACACTAGTGTAGTGTTAGTTTAATTCTAAATTATGATTAGGATGTAATCTCTTGTACTTTGCATACCTTGGTTATATAAAATTTTTACCTTTAACCAAAAAAAAAATACGGTAAAGAAGAGGCCAGTGCAATGAACCTCAGAAGTGGTACTCAAGTTAGTGGTCCTTCCAATCCGGGAAACCACTAGCCCCTCCTGCCATTGATAAGGCAGGAGGGGAAGCTGAGCACCTACACTCCCCTCAACTGCAAGAAAAGACTCAGGTGGCTGATCCCCTGAGAGGTGAATAAGTTGAAGATCCTCAAGTGGCTGATCCCTTGAGAACTGAAAAAGCAAGCGAAAGTCAGGAGGCTAACCCCCTGACTACAAAAAAATCTGAAAAAGCTGTTCGATGGAAAGATCTGGAAGACAAAGCTGTAAGTGCATCCTCAAAGAAAGCCTTTTCTGAGAGCGACCTTAAGAAGCTTCCATTTCCACCGAGAAAGAGCAACATTCCCTTGATTGAGGACAAAAAGTACGAAAAGGTGCTGAACTTTTTGAAAAATACTCAGGTAAATCTTCCATTATCAGAAGTCTTGGTGGAGATGCCTAAGTATACAAAATTCATCAAGGATGTTGTGTCTTCGAAAAAGAAGTTAGCAGGCATGGAAAGGCAAATTGGTGAGGATTGCTCCATGATTAATTATGAAGACTTACCAATTAAAAGAGGTGACCACAGCAAGTTCGTACTTACAGATTAATGGGAGGTCTAGTCTTCCCTAATTCTTTGTGTGATCTAGGTTCCTCTATAAGCCTTATGCCAATGTCTGTATGCAAACAACTCGGTTTACAAAGCCTTCTAGAACCCACTACTATGGGTTTACAATTCGCTGATAGATCTTCTAAGAAAGCTTCAGGGATCCTGAAAGACGTTTTGGTTCAGATTGATAGATTTACCTTTCCAGTCGATTGGTATGTCTTAGATATGGAGAAAGATGAAAACGTCCCCTAGATTCTTGGAAGACCTTTCTTATCTACAGCTAGAGCCCTCATCGATTGCGATAGTGGGCAAGTGACTATCCGAGTTGGTGATCAAGAGGTTAGTTACACTGTCTTAAAGTCCATTCAAGTACCCTCTGGCCCTCCAACCGGCTTTTCCATTGATTATATGACGGATGATTTCACCGATTATATGGATAAGCAAGTCATGGCTGTAGAAGTGGAATACGAGCGATTGGTTGATAATCTAAATACTCATGGTGTGGTAAATCTAGACCAATTAGCAGCTGATTTTAAGGAAGAATTGTTGGAAGGAGAAGCTTTGGCAGTGGGACCATAGGGTAAACTCAGTGATATTGAGTTGAAAAGTGGAGATCTCAAGTCGAGTTTAGAAGACCCCCCTGCAGATTTGGTGTTGAAGCCGATGCCTAAACATCTCAAGTATGTGTTTTTAAGAGAAGGTGACAAGCTTCCATTGATTATATCTGCCAAGCTGTCTCGTTTAGAGGAAATGAAATTAATCAACGTCTTGAAGAAGAATGAAAAAGCTTTTGGTTGGCAAGTAGGAGATATCATAGGGATATCTCCGGACATCTGTATGCATAAGATCAAGACGAATGAGGGTGCCAAATGTGTACGACAGCCCCAGAGGAGGCTCAACCCTCATATGCAAGAAGTCGTTAAAAAGGAAATCATCAAACTTCTGGACATGGGAATCATTTATGCCATCGCGGATAGTGAATGGGTTTCCCCGACTCAAGTAGTTCCCAAGAAAGGTGGAATTACAATTGAGAAGAATGAGAAGGGAGAGGAAATTGCATTGAGACTTGTCACTGGTTACAGAGTCTGCATCGATTATCGGAAGCTCAATGAGGTAACCATGAAAGATCACTTTCCCCTTCCATTCATTGACCAGATGCTTGAGCGTCTGGCGGGACACGCATTCTATTGCTTCCTAGATGGATATTCAGGATACTTCCAGATACCCATTGATCCAGCTGACCAAGAAAAGACCACCTTCACCTGCCCTTATGGTACATTCGCTTACAGGCGAATGCCATTTGGTCTCTGCAATGCACCGGCTACATTTCAGTGATGTATGTTAGCTATCTTTGACGGGCTTGTAGAAAAGTGTATGGAGATTTTTATGGACGATTTTTCGGTCTTTGGTCAGTCTTTTGATGATTGCCTTGACAATCTTGATCAAGTGTTATCCAGATGTGTGGAAAAGAACTTAGTACTTAATTGGGAAAAATGCCATTTCATGGTTGATGAAGGAATAGTTCTTGGCCACAAAATCTCCGCCAAGGGTATAGAAGTTGACAGGGCAAAAGTGGAAGCTATCAAGAAGATGAGTTATCCTAAGAATGTGCGTGAAGTTAGAGGTTTTCTTGGACATGTCGGTTTCTACAGAAGATTCATTCAGGACTTCTCCAAGATAGCCAAGTCCCTGTCCACTTTACTAAAGGAAGACGTTGAGTTTAATTTTGATGAGAGCTGCAAGCAAGCGTTTGAGGAGCTTAAGGATCGTTTAATATCTGCTCCAATTCTTATATCGCCCGACTGGAACCTACCTTTTGAGCTTATGTGCGACACATCAAACTATGCTGTTGGTGCTGTTCTAGGATAAAAGATCAAGGGGAAGTTCCAGCTTATCTATTACGCCAGTCACATATTGAACCCCTCTCAAGTTAACTATACCACTACTGAAAAGGAACTTTTGGCCGTAGTCTTTGCTATGGACAAGTTTCGTAGTTACTTGTTAGGAGCTCAAGTGATTGTGTGGACTGATCACGCTGCTTTGCGGTATCTGATGACGAAGAAAGAGGCCAAACCGCGCCTACTACGTTGGATATTGACCCTACAAGAGTTTCATGTTCAGATAAAGGACAAAAAGGGCAGTGAAAACGTAGTGGCTGATCACGTTTCTAGAATGTTAAGTGAGGAGAAGGATGCTCCAGATGATATAGATCTTTACTTTCCTCTAGAGAACATTATGCTTATCGACGGTTGTCCTCCTGATGTTCCATGGTATTCTTCCACTGTAAATTACCTTCATGCCCGTTATCCCGATCCAGAAATGTCTTATCAGGAGAAGAAAAAGTTCTTCTCTGATTTGAAATACTTCGTTTGGGATGAACCTTATCTTTTTAGGATCTGTAAAGATGGTTTGCTTAGAAGATGTGTTCCGGAATCTGAGCAACGTGATATCATTGAGCAATGCCACAGTGGACCCACTGGAGGTCACTTTGGTCCGTGGAAAACCGTTGCTAAGATCTTCCAATCCGGTTTCTATTGGCCTACGATCTTTAAGGACACAGAAGCTTTCTGTAAAGCTTGTGATAGGTGCCAAAGAACCGGTACTCTGACAAGGCGTTTTGACATGCCTTTAAATCCCATCCTAGAATACGAGGTCTTTGATGTATGGGGTATCGATTTCATGGGACCATTTCCATCATCTTGCGGTAACAAATACATCTTAGTCTGCGTAGATTATGTGTCAAAATAGGTGGAGGCTCAAGCCACTCCTCACAATGATCATAAAACGGTCATGAAATTTCTAAAGAAGAATATCTTCGTGAGGTTTGGATGTCCACGCGCCTTGATCAGTGATGAAGGGACGCATTTCTGCAACCGACCCCTAGAGAAAGTTCTTGAAAAGTATGGTGTCCGTCATAAGACAGGCACACCATATCATCCGATGACTAGTGGTCAGGTTGAAAGGAGCAACCAAAGCATCAAGAAAATCCTGGAGAAGACGGTGAATAGTCATAGAAAAGACTGGAGTTTGAAGTTGGATGATGTACTTTGGGCTTACAGAACTGCCTATAAAACTCCTATAGGTACATCTCCATATCAAATGGTCTATGGTAAACCATGTCATCTGCCTGTCGAGTTAGAGCATAGAGCTTATTGGGCTACAAAGTTTCTGAACTTTGATTCCCAATCTTGTGGAAAACATCGACTGCAGCAGTTACATGAGCTGGACGAATTCAGACTCCAGGCCTATGAAAGTGCCAGGATTAGTAAAGATAGGATGAAGCTACTCCACGATGCTAAGATTAAGAAGAGAGAATTTCAAGTCGGCGAACAAGTTCTTCTATACAATTCTAGGTTACATTTGTTTCCTGGGAAGTTGAGGACACGTTGGTCCGGCCCCTTCGAGATTCTCCAAATCATTCCTAGAGGCGTTCTAGAACTTCACGGTTATAGCGGTAAACCGTTTCGAGTGAACGGTCAGAGGTGCAAGGACTACATAGGTGAACCTAAAGAAACACCTTTGACTGTTCGTTGCCTCGATATCCTCGGGTGTGGTGCTACGCAAGTCGATGAATTTGACGTGTTATCACCCGACCTATTTTCAGAGGATGATGGTAAATGTCAATCTGAAGAGGTTCTAGCTGGTAGTTGGGATATGGAAGAGTATTGGAAGGAGTGCCAACTGAAAAGTCATCAGAAGAATCAGAAGAGGAAGAAGTCAACCATGGGGAAGTTCAAACGTATTTGGAAAGCTATTAAAGATTTCACCCCATGTGTGAGATGCTGTTTCTGCAGCCACACTACTGATCAGAGCTTACACGAGGTAGTGGCTGGCAGAAAAGTCAAATGGCCTGATCCAGGCTGAGCTTTAAACGGTGTCGAGCTAACGACATTAACCAAAAGCACCACTAGGGGGCAACCTAGATATCGTTCTTTTAGTTATTCTTGTTTTTATGCTTTGGTAGTTTTAGTATTTAAGTTTAGTTTATTAAGTTTTAGCCTTACTAAGTTTTGCTGTTGTTTACATCTGTCAGTTAGTGTGCTTTCTAGATATGGATTTTGGTGTTCAGCCAGAGGAGTTACATTTCCTTAGGAAGATCCCACTGATCACTGTAGATGACGGACCGGGAGGAACCATCGTTTTGCACGTAGACTTTGACATTAGTACCCGCGTCAAGACTGTCACCTATGTTCTTATCGTTCCCATTGTTCGGAGGTGGAGACTTTACTACCGAGGAGTTCTGAGCAGCTCTAGGCCGTCCTTACACAAACTGAATGATCCGATCTTTGTGATTTAGCGCTAGTGCTGCAAGCTGAGCATTTTCGAGGTGTTGATGTAGCTGGTGAGGATTGGGGTTTGCAAGATGAATATGATTTCCCTCCGGTGATTGACATGCTCCGCCGTCTTATCCGAGTTATAGATTGGTCGGCCATTTACGATGACTAGCGTTGTTAGGTTGTTTCGTCGAGCAAACGACGTAAAACAAAAGTGCTTTGTGGGAGGCAACCAACTGTTTTCTATTTGTTTTTATTTATTCTCTAGTCATTTTATGTACTTTGTTTGATTTGAATTTGTATTTTTGAAGTTTTAATTCAGTTTAATAATAAAGTGAACTTTTGAATTTGATTTGTATGGAAACTCTATGATTTTTGGCATTTTTCCTGCTTGGACGCCCGTCCAGAAGTCTGGACGCCCGTCCGCCTAGACCAACTCTTGGACGAGCGTCCACTAAGCCTGGACGCCCGTCTGCTTTCTTCCCTCCAATGTTGTATGTAATTTAAACTCTTGGACACGCGTCTACTAAACTGGACGCCCGTCCAGTTCATCTGTCTTCCCAGTGGACGCCCGTCCGCTGAGTTGGACGAGCGTCCAACCTCTGTCTATATATGCCCTATCTTCGAGTGCACCTTCACTTTTCAGAATTTTCAAAAGCAAAAACGGTTTCTCTCCCTCCTTTTGCCCTAAAATCCTCGATTCTAAACCATTTCAGGCGATTTCAAGTGCTACAGACCGCCCTTGATCCCCTCTCTTTGATTTTCATAACCAAATTCCTCAACACACAATATTTTTGGAGAATCAGGCCCCATTGAAGTCCGACTTTTTGGAAGAAAAATTCGATTTTGGAGGTCATTTTTGTGTTGTTTGGACTGATTTTCACCTCGATCAACATCTACTCATCCTACTTGGTAAGTTAGTAACAACTTTTCTAGTTTTTATTCACATTTTTCTGAGTTCGATCTTTGGGTCGGCTCATTCATACGAAATGCACCTTTTTTGTTTTCTTTCTTTCGTTTTTGTTCTTGATTCTTGCTGGTTGGTGCTGTGATGTTGATGTGGATGATGAATGGGTTGATTATTGATAATGGATGGTTGTGGTTTGTGGTTTGGTTGATTTGAAATCCCAATTTGGATGTTAAACGGGTATCTTTGTACGTATTGGGATTGTTTGGTGTAGACTAGGCTTGAAAATGGTTCATAAGAAGGGAGTTGTGAAGAGACACGGGAAGGAAGTGGCTAGGGAGGCCGGGAAGAAGCGAAAAGAGTTTGACCCAACCTTAGTTGATCCTAACCGAGGTGTGAGCATTCGGGAGCAACCCCCTAGAGCCACCCAAACTAGGGCAACATTAAGAGATGAACCAACCTCAGACTCTGAGACGGATGACGATATTCCTTTAGTACGGATGCCTAGAGCTCAGAAAGGAGGAGCCTCATCTAGGGTTGAGGAGGTTGTGGAAGCTCCACGGGAAGATGAACCGGTTGAACCTAGGGCTGCTCCACCTAGAAAGAAAGCCAAAACCGTACCCCCTATGCCTTTGCCTCGTAGATTCGTGAACCCTAGAGCTCACGATGCATATAAACAACACTATTTCTCGAGGACGATGTTGATAGAAAGGGCTACGTTGGAAGCTAAGGTTGATCCCGGGTTTGTCAAGCTTTTAAGGGATCGGAAATGGGACGCTTTGATGACGATTCCAACTACCCCGGTCAATAGTTCCTTGGTTCGGGAATTTTATGCAAACTGTTCGGAAACCGACTTGAGGACAAAGGTAGTCGTGGTTCGAGGGGTAGAAGTTCCCTTTACACCGGAGGTGATTAATCAGAAATACAACTTAGCGGCCTTTGAGGGACGGGATTATAAGGAAGAAATTGTGCATAGACAGAGTTTGGGACAGGATCCTTTGGAGGAGTTGAGATTGAGAGTTTGCCCGGATGTGGCCTGGACATTGAGACCGGGAGGAGACCGGAAGGAGTTGGTTACCACGACTGGGCGGAGGACCCGGAAGGTCGATGTCGATTTATTAGAGTCGGTTGTTGCCTAAGAACAACTTGACACATTTTCATATTTGTGACCTGGGCATGTTGTATGCGTTGACGTTTGGCTTGAAAGTGGATGTGGGACAGGCATTGTATGACGAGATATCGATCAATCAGAAGGTTTATACACGGAGCTTGATCGTCCCTCACTCGATCCACAGTTTGTGCTTCGATGCCGGTGTGCCTGAGTTTGGAGCAGATCATAAGCCGAAGAACCCGAGGCCTTTACAAAGGGAAAAGAGTAAGCCCTCGGGACATTCTGAGCCGGAGGCACCTCAGGAGCCTGGTTCTTCTTCGGCACCGCCTCGTGCATCCTCCCTTCCTCCTTTATCTCCCGCTGTCAGGATGCGGTTAAGCATGGCAAATAGTTTCCGGGAATGGCTGGGTGATATTCGGGATACGCAGAACAACATTTTGTCGATTCTTCAATGTATCTGTGAGGGCGGCAGGCCGAGGGGCGAAAGAACCTTCAATCCGAGCTCCGTTGATTATCTCTTTCTTTGATGAGATTGAGCGGGTCATTGCGGATGTTCTACACGACTACGAGTCATCTTCGATGAGGAGCGGCTGACTTCGGCGGCTAGGGCTACGGCACCACCTTCGGACCTCCTCGATCCTCCAATTTGGTGATTCTGCGGCACCGAGCCAACCTTGATCTCATTTGTCTATTTTTACGTTGGTTGTTTTGTATTGACATTTTTTTACTTATATGGTTCGTTGTAATTTTGATATTGCTACGATTTATTTTCGATTGATCATGTAAGCCATAAGGCACCCGTACTTTCATTTCTGCTGTGTTTATACTTTTTGTATGTATTGGATGCTTTGCCTTTTGATTTCTCCTCATTTTTTATATCTCTTTTCATTTTAGTATAATCCCCCGTTTTCCCCGAGGTGTTTCCGTGTATGTCAAGTGGTGCAGGTATCTTTTTAGCGGTTTTGTCGAGCTACATTATCTGGTTACGAGTTCTAAGTAGGCTCCGGCCTGACCGACGATTCGAGTAACGCTTGAACTCAGCTAAGTCTTTTATCTTTTCTTTCATTCTGCGCAACATGAGGACATGTTGATTTTTAAGTGTGGGGGAGGGGAATGTTCGATACGTATCTATACATTTGCTTAATTCGATATGTTTCTATGCAAAATGAGCGAAATGAGCTATAATTTTCAAAAAATTTCGACATTTATGTTTTTGTTTTGTCCCGAGTGAGCAAATGCATATTCTAAGTTCGTTATTTTTATAGTCATCCAAGCTATATATCGTATGTTTAGTAAGTCGTTTCACCTGATCTATTTTTCACGAGCCATAGTGAATGATAAGCTAATTTATAAAGTTATACCCCTTTTGGATTAGTGATTCTTGATTTTCTTATAAGGCATGTGCTTAGTGCTACGTATATATCTTGAGATTTATGATAGTTTGTATTTAGATCCAAAGTATGACATACTGTGAATATCTGAAGGTTTGAATGTGATAAGTAACACGTAACTTAATGTCAAATGAAAAAGTTGAAAAGTAAAATATGAAGAATTATTGGGTGTGTCAAAAGCTAGTCGATGATTGGAGTGCGATAGGGTATACCACGTATGTCCTATACCACTATGATGACTAAAAGCTCACGACAGTCAGGAAAAGCTGCCTTATGATTGGAGTAAGGTAGGGTATATCTCGAATATCCTATTCTGCTATGACAGGGCAATAGCTTATTCTGATGTGCGTTTAAATGTGAAAATGGTTAAATCAACTAAATGAATTGTTATGAAGTGAATATAAGACTGAGTTATCGTCTATCTTATCCCCAGTAGAAACTGATGGATATGCTGTAGGGATTATCCTCTGAGTATTTCAAAAAGGCCCAAGATATATTCTATCATTCTTTTCGGGATATTTCACGTTTGTAGGGTACATCTTATGAGCATCACTTATTGCTAGTCTACGAGGGGGTATTAGCTAGTTTTGCTTTGAGTTTCTCAAGTTTGGATTTAGTGGAAGTTTTCTATGGCCTTGCACACACACAATGGTGAACTTCTGATTTATTAGATCATTGATATATCGTTTGAGATGTCTATCTTTTCTCGAGCCTTTATCTTTGTTTTGTTTTGCTCGGGACGAGCAAAAGCTAAGTGTGGGGGAGTTGTTAAGGGTGAATTTATACGATTTATAACACTATGTTTTATGATAATTTTCCCCATATTTGTATTAATTTGCATAAGAAACGTGTGTTTAATGGAAATATTGAGTAAATGATATTTTAGATGAGTTAATCGCAAACTTGGTTAATTTATGTGTTTTAATTATGTTTTTACGATTATTTGGACATTATTACATTTTGTGATGTTTTTATGTGTTATAGGTGCGTGCTTGATGCTCAAATGATGATCAAAAAGAGATAAGAGTCGAAATATAGGATGATAAAAGAGATAATGAAGGAATTGACAAGAAGAAAAGAGATAGAGATCAAGAAATCGAAATTCAATCATATTGAATCAAGCGTCGTGTCCCGTCCGGTGGGCGGGGCGTCGATGAGACCCGAGCGAGCGTCGGTTGAGAAAAGTTGATTCGAGGATGTTTGGGCGCGAAGTGGACGCTGGTGAACGAGCGTCTGGTCGCGACTCGGCCCGATTTGAAGTTCTATTGAAGAGTGGACGGGCGTTCAAGGAACCAGACGGGCGTCCGGTAGCCGACTTGCTGAAACCGACTTTAAAATCTATAAATAAGCGGCTGTTTCACAACCCAAAACATACCATACACTCATTATTCAAAACCCTAAACCTAGGGGCAGATTTAGGCTGCGTTTTTCTTCTTTTATTCCAGTTTTTATGCACTTTAGATCTAGATTAAACTAGTTACTTTTTATGTACTATTTCGCAAATTCGAGTTCTTTGAGGATGTTTAGAGGCTAAAAGCTTCATCAAACGAGTATTGTGAAGCCATCCAACGATTGTTGATTTCGTTTTCTTCGGTTGTACTGTGAGTTTTTATTTAAAGGTTGTTTCTTATTCATGTTTATTAAGTTTAATTGCTTTTACATCGGAAGATATGCATGTGTGATTGTTTATTGTTGATGGAAATCTTAATAAACCCTAGATCATCATGAATAGGAATAGTAATTCGAATCTATCATAACGGAAGTTAATAGGTTTAATTGCTAGATTATAAACATAAAGTTTACATCTTTGGTTAGAAAACGCATTGATCTTACATCGGAAGATAATAGATTAATAGATGAACTTTCTAAGGAATTAGGGTTCATAATTAGATAAGGTGAATCACAACCTAGATAAAACCCACAATATAATCGAGATAGGAAATCAATGGTTGTTGGGTAGGTGGATCAATCCTCGTTTGTTCGTTATAAACGTGATTTAAATCCTTAAAACTTGAATTTGTTTAGTTAGTTTACTTTTATTTCCATCTTAGTTTAGTTTAGTTTAAATAAGTTCGCAACCCGTATTCTTCCTAGCTTTGGATTACATCCTCTGTCTAGTTTTATTTTACGCTCGTCTCTCGTTTTATTCATTTGTTTAGTTTAGTAATCGTGACATAGGTTAGTTAGTTAAACAAAAACTAGGGTTAGCAATCGCCAGTTCCCCGTAAGATCGACCCGGCATTAACCACTATTACTACGATCCTTATACTTGAGGTTAACCGGATTATTACTTGTTTATTTTGTGTTAATAAAATCCGTGACAATTCTTATCCGTACGGATAACTCTCAGTTATCCGTACGGACAGTTTCACCATCCGTACGGATAGTTCATCTCCTTCAAACTTATCCGTACGGACAGTTGTTTATCCGTCCGGATAGACTTATATCTATAAATACTCCCTCCTCTCAACTTCCATTCATGGTTTCTTCTCCAAATAACCTGACCCCCAATTTTTCCCCTCAAATACACATTCTTTAATTCTTCACCGTTTTCAGAATTTTTTGGTGCTATAAACACCTATCCACCTCCTCTCTTCAATTTTTCAAAAAAACTCCACCAACAAACAACGATAGAGGAGAATCAAGCAACCTTTTGGCCGATTTTTGAAGGTCTCAAAATTCCATCTTTGACTTCTCCGTTGATCATCCGGGGTTTCCATCAACTCCGTTGCACTCCTATCGTCCAGATTGGTAAGTCTAGTCGATATTTCTCAGTTTAATTTCACTTTTTCCCGGGATCGATTTTTGAATCGAACCCCAAACGAACCCTTAACTGATTAGGTTGTCTTTTCTTGTTTTTCTTGCTTTGTTGTTGTTCGTGATGGGGTGTGATGGTTTGGGGACGTCTGCATTGCTGTTTTGATTTTTTTTGTTGGTGATCTCTAGTGGAATGTTGGTGTTATGGTGGATTGATGGGGTGTTTGATTTCGTCTTGGTTTTTGGGGGGTGTTTTTGATCGATGTTCATAAAGAGTCCTAAGAAGAGAGCAGCAGAGTGGGGTTCTAAGTCCGTAAAAGGGAAGGGGAAGGGCAAGGCTATTGCCACTAGTAAGAAGAAACCTAGGTTCGAGAAGATCCCGTTGGAAACTTTGAATAGGCCGTTGACAATCGGGGGTGATAGAACAGATAGACCGGTGCGGGAAGCTAGGAAAAATCCAGTTTATGGTCAACTTGCAGATGAGTCGGGGACGGATACGGATGTGGATGAGGAAACGTTAGCCGACCCTCGGAAGACTAAGAAAGGTAAGACGGCACCAGGGGGTGTTTTGCCTTTCAAAGATAGATTTATCAACGAGAATGCCGAGAAAGCGTTTAAATCGAGATTCAAAGATTGGGAAATTTTAGAAAGGGCCGTTGATGTGGAAAAGGTTGAGAATAGCTTCCGAGACAATTTGAAGAAGAGGAAGTGGGATGAGTTTATTAAGGTGCCTGATTTCAATGTGAGGAAGCCCAATTTGACTTTGGCATGGTAGTTTTTGGACAATTTGAGTGAGGCGGATCTGTTATCGGGGGTGGTGAATGTCCGGGAAGTTGATGTACCTTTTACACCCCAGGCCATCACGGACTACTACAAGCTTCCGGCCATCTCTTCTGATTATTTGGATGCGATCAAGAAGAAGCAGGATAAGAGGGCAGACCCATTTGAGGAGTTGCATTTAGCCATTGATCCTGCCATCCCTTGGACAATGAAGAAGACCGGGGTATCTAGTGTGAGAGACATGCTCAAGACCACTCGTTTCTCCTGGGATTGGAAGGTGAAAGCCCGCTTTGTTCAGAACCGTCTTCTACCCAAAGACAACTTCCATAAGTTTATTATGCTTGATTTGGCTATGCTCTACGCACTTCACTTCGACATCCCGATAGATGTGGGAAGGGTGTTGTATAACGAGATTACGAAGAACCGGAACGATCAGAGAGCCAAGCTTGTTTGTATCCATCTACTCAATGGTTTATGTTTGGAGGCGGGTGTGAAAGAGTATGAGTTGGATGAGCGGCATACGAAGAAGCCGATTTTGTTGAGTCCGCTATCCGAGACGGGTCCGGGTGGACCATCTGTCGAGGGGGATGTTGAGCACGAGGCTGAGGGTGACGAAGAGCAGGGTGATGAGGATCCTGAGGCAGAGCCAGTTGATGAGCATTCGTTTGATTTTATCCGCATACAGTTCCTTTACCGACACGCACCGGTTTTGATGATGGATGGGCTGCGGAATGCTGAGCAGCGCCGGATTCAACAACAAGTTAACCGGAAAGTGCGGTGATCGGAAGGAACCTCCGGACATGCCCGGCTTAAGGTAGATGAGGAGGCTTTCGGTTCACGTCTTTCATCGAGGAGGACATCGAGTTATGCTTAGAGGATGATGCAGGCCGAGATGATTTTTAGCCGCCGCGCGCGCGCTCAAGAGGTGCTTTGGTACCTCTCAGGCTGTCCCGGCCACTACTACTGCTGCTCCTACCACAGAGACCCCGAGCACACCAGGGACTGCCCCAACCACTGCTACTACTGCTGATACTTCTGTTTCTGAGCCCACACTACCTCATCCCGAGGACCAGACTGGAGTTTAGAGTCGATTCTGTTCCTTTCGAGTCGGTCCTTAGTTATCCTTTAGGTCAGGGTGTTGGTGTCTCAGTTTCCGTTTAGATTGGCTAGGGTTTTTGTTTTGTGATCACTTTTGTGCTACTTTTCTCTCCTTGGTTTGTAAGCCGTAAGGCACCTTTTTTTTCCCACTACTTTAGCCTTCTTGACTTGCTTTCTGGATTATTCATGGATGGATGATGATTTTGGATGTTTTATATATCATGTTTGATGCTTTATCCATATAGTACTCTCATTCGAGTTTTCTGACGTAACGAGGTCGAATATTTTGACTATCCCCGGAGTTCCCTATGGCATGTGGACCATGTCCCGTGCACGTATGTCTTGGATATGTGTTTCTTTATATAGGGATTCGGGATGCTTTACCTCAAGACCGTTACACGACTTGATCACACCGTTTTGCCGGGATCCTAAGCTAAGTCTCTTTTTCCTTTTCGTTCACACACCGAGGACGGTGTTTCAATAAAGTGGGGGGTGGGACGACTTAGCTTATTCGCATGTTTTCATAGTTTACTATGCCGTTATGTGATGAACTTAGTTTTACTCGGTTTTGAGTTGATTTTTAGGCATTTTCAAATTCTTCCAGGGTTTTAACACCGCGATATATGCATGCTTTTCACGGTTAAGTTAGTAAACGGTTTTTAGCCTTGTGAATGTCTTGCCGTGAGTCCATTCTATCAAGATACGGAACACTTTTAGTACATGTTTGACAACGGTTATACTTAGTACGATTGCTTTACACACCTGTACCCCTAGTTTTGAGGCGAAATAGAAAGGATTCACCCTGGGTAGGTTCGGGATGACAGGAAAGGCATTTCTTTGAAGCGACCAGAGCCAAAAGCCAACATCCCAACATTATCCCTCTAAACCCTCCTAAGCCTTGATAGGAACGGTCTGACCACCGTCCGAAATTTGAGCCATTTTTGGTTACTTTGCTTATAATTCATAGCCCTGAGCCGATGATTTGGTCACGTTTATTTTTTACTACCTTACGAGTGGACTTAGTTGTTCCTTTAGACACACTTGCCAAGGCAAGTGTGGGGTGGGAGAGAGTATGTGAAATGATATGAGGAGGGAGTTTTGAGCTAAAATCTAGAAGGGGAGGAGCTCGAGGGAATCTTCGATGTGGCCTTTGGTTCGAAAGAAAAGTTTGTTCAAAAAAAAAAAAAGAATAAAGTCGAACCAAAGAAAGCCGGAAAAGGAGTATGCGTATTAGTTAATATGATGTTGAGTTTGGATGTTGTTCTAATGGAAATTCGAAAGAAGTTTGGTGGTTTTCTATGTTCGAGTTGAGGGAGTACACACAATGATTAGGTTCACTCGTGCCTTCTTTTCTCCAGTCCCAAATTATCTTTCGATAACCCCCATCCGAGCCTAACGTTATAACCTTTAAAGTCCTACCTGACCAGATCTTTGGCCCTGGTGAAGCTCGATTAGTGGAGACTCTAGGAAGGGCAGGATTGTGTGCAGTCGTTTGTCCGGTATTCTAAGCCGGTAACCGTATTGAGTATAAGTCGTCGTCATTCACCACACACTCACTCCGTTTCATGACTTTTTGGAGTCAAGGTATTACATTCACTTGTCTAAGTTCTTTTCACTTTGATATTTTGAAACACATGCATGTCCCGTAAAGTAGATTCCTTGGCATTGTTTGATCGCCTGATTTACTCGAGGGCGAGTAAAGGCTAAGTGTGGGGTGGTGATAGGAACCAACTTTACTGTACATTTCTGTACAGTTTAACCCACGGTTATCATGTTTCTAGCATGTTCTCGGGTGAGTTTAGACCCTATAATGAGTGTTAATGAGGTTTTCTTTGCACGGCGAGTAACTGTCGGTTTTTCCGTAAACTCGGCCTACTTTTAGCACTTTATACTCATTTCCCAAGCACCCGTAGTTTGCGGGGTTATGCGTTTGCTTGTTGTTTCCATGTTTATGCAGGATTTGGGTGAGTCGGGAGCCCAAAAAGCGATGATTTATGAGTTTAGACGTGTCCGAGGCGAGAAATGAAAGCTAAGTATGGATAAAGTGAAGTTTTTGAAGTCAAGGCATCTATCCGTACGGACAAACGTCTGTCCGTACGGACAACTCTCAGTCAGGAGCAAAAATATTGAACAGAGGCTTATCCGTACAGATAGCCATTTATCCGTCTGGATAGATCCGGCAAAGGCGAGACCTATCCGGACGGATAGAAAGCCAGCCGTACGAACAGACGCTTGGGAGCACAAAACAGAAGATGTGATCAGAGACTTATCCGTACGGATATCCTGGAGAATCAAGAACTATCCGTATGGATAGCTTGTTATCCGTACGGTTATCCGTACGGATAATCTGAATTTTGCCCTAGGCTATAAAAGGGCACCTCAAACGTTTTCATCAGCAGACTGACGGATTTAGATAGTTTTAGCCTCTTTTGGGAGATTTCTTTCATCCGAAAGCGTAGAATTAAGTGCCACATACCATTGTTCTCGTCTTTCGAACCTCTATTACATTAGATATATTACAACATCAATCCGTTACGTTTCGATTGTCAAGATTTGATCCTTTTGAGCACAACTTTGGTACTTCATCAATTTTCAATAAAGTAGGTATGGTTTCTTGTTCTTTTATCGTTTATATCATGAATTCCTTTACCGTTTATTGTTTCAATTTGATAATGAGTAGCTAAATCTTTCGTACGGCCGAATTATGTGAAAGCGGATGAAACGCCATTAGAGAGATGAACCGGGAGGTAGTGTAGCACGTAATAAAATGTTCTAATCGATAAGTCATATCACGAAACCTGCTTTAATCATAATTGAGCTAGCTTGATCACCTAATTCACCATCACACACCTAGCTTATAAATGTATGTTGCGGCGAAGTGTGGGAACCAGGGTTTCGTGACCGTCGTTTTGGCTTAAAAGGTAGTTTGACACCTACTTATGCACTAGATTGACACCCTAGTCGTTAGGTCCATGTCCAATATGGGGTTTTTATCGTTCACTCGGGCGAGTCTAGAACTTAATCACGTTAGGTGAGTTGGCCTTCTAAAAGGAGGGGTTGATGAGCTCTGCGTAGGTGTGAGTTAGCACCGGAGGTGGGACTCGACACCGTGAGTTTATCATTAGACACACAAGGAAGATAGAGCTCACTCCTGGGGTAGTTTGTCTGTGGGTAGAGTAAGCCGCTGGATCGTGGTTCGGCTGTACCTCTTTTAATCGTTAAGAAATCCGATTAGTATAAGCTTTCTTTTATGCAATAGTATAACGTCATATTTTAATTGAGTGCTAAGTCAGCTGTGGTACTCAAAGCCAATCTCTGCGGGTTCGACCTCGGACTCCTCAAGCACTACCTACAATCGATCCGGTCCACTGCCGGTTAGAAAGTAGATTTTGCTAAGGTTTCGAGTTTTTACTTGATTAACTGGATTGCAGAAATTCTCTTATCACTGCCTCCTGGTACCGCTTTTGTTTAACGTCGTTTGCTCGACGGGATTATACGGTAGAAGTGATGGAAATTATACAGATTATTGTGCAGGGATACCACTAAGAATTACTAACATAAGCATGCAATTTCAAGCACAAAAGCCAACCAAAAGATAATGCTTATGAAGTAAAAAGAAAAATAGTACCCAAAGGTTGCTAAATTTATAGTCTATAGTTAGACTTTGCCTTGATTAGGTCTTTAATGCATGGGTGGTGGGTCATCCTCGCTCATCACATCCGTCTTATTCATTAAGACCAGTCTCCAACATAATCTGGACGAATGCCACCAATCCCAACAATTCTTGACCTTTTCCTTTGATTTTCGAGCTTTTGTTTTGTGACCTTTCACTTTATTGCTGGAAAGGTGTCCTAAACCCAATCGGTTTGGACCGGATCCGACCGGGTCGGGTCATTTACAGTCTATTTAGTTCATGTAATAACTTTATTATGATTAATAAAAGCACTTATGTTAATATATATTGTTTATCTTCATATTATTTGTTGTGCATATATAGTAACGTCCCTAGTATCAATCTGTGATAGAGAAACCATGATGGTGATTATGGTTGATGAGATCTCTAATCGCTATAACAAGGTTGGTACTTAAATGTCTCTAGTCTTATGTATTATCAAATGGGACATTGATAGTATAATCGACTAGCACGTGGGATGTCTTCTATCTTTTAGAAGGTAGGGATAGATCTCGTCTATCGAAGTGTAGAGACACTTGGATATGCGACGTGGACGTATTATTGAGAATGCGTCGTTAGATCGGACCCACTTACATTAAGTGTCACACTATGTGGCGGTTGTGTAATTATCCTTTTGACCGAGTCTTCATGGCATCACGGTGTGGATTGTCATGCTTTGACACTATTGAGATTTCTCCTAACCACGGGCGATCATGCGGTAGTGATTGGGTATGATATTGAAGCATCGCGGAGTATACATGATTGGTCGTCCGGGAATCGCGTATCCCATGATTGGGATCGAATATCCGAAATGGCCTTCTTATAAGGAATGTCTAGCTCTCGAGAATCTTTGCAAAGTGGGAGTAAATGTGTTATTCGAGAGAGCATGATATCAGTTATAAGATACGATCGTTAATGTATTGACACTCGAGATACGATCGTATGGATATTGTTACAAATGATAGGATTGTATGTTACACGGTAATCGCTTCACATGAAAGGTAGTAGTCATTGCTTTTGACTCTTCCGATGATTGAGGTCACGGTGTGTTGCTTAGACACTATCCCGTGATCGTTAGGTATGAAGGGCATTTTAGTAAATTGCACTTTGTGTCTACGGCCAACATATTCGGAAGCTATCGGGTCACACACATATGAACATCGAGTCGGATTAAAATGCGGTTATAGTTGATAACCAAATAAGGAAATTTTATCTCTAGACTATAAAGGTTATAGTGGTAAATTAATATGGTGGTATTTGTTTATTATGAATAAATAAAATACAAGTTATTAATTATATATAAATTATATTAATTAAAGAATATTCCGAAGTCAATTTGTTGACGATGGGCGCCATTTTAAGTGTATAAGATACACTTGGATTATCTGACTTTAATTAATAAGATTACCATAATATTAATATAAGATATTAATTGATTTTGAAAAAATAGATTTATGGTAATAAGATAATTATAATCAATATAGGATATTGGCAAAATAAATTATAATTAAAGAGATAAATCAATCTAGTTGATTTTCCTTATTTTATTGGATAAAGGTTTTCTTCTCCTACACACCATTTTGGGCGCCACCTTCTACTATATATATAGGAGGTGGGTGTCAAGCTCTTTTGTACAACACAATTGCAAGAGTTCATAATTCTTGTGTAAAATAGAGCCTTCCATAGTGAGTTTGTGAGGAAGAAAATGTCCGGTCTAAGAAAGGAGTTTTTCCGATAGCAATCCAGGAGGATTCGGCGAGGGTTCGTGTGGATTGGCGGTAGAGGCCGGACGCGTGGACGGCTTGCGCATTTAACTACTCTCTGTTGGCGGTCAAAGCGACGATCTTATAGATCATCTGAGGTATAACCGTCAAACTACTTAACGTGTTTATTGCATTAAACGAAGAACGATCTAGAAAAGGAAATCAAAATTTTAAATTCCGCTGCGTTAAACTAGTGATTTCCAAACAGTGGTATCAGAGATAGAATTCGAGCTTAAGCAATAAGCATAATTTAAATGCGTAGTATTTAATCGATAGATGCAAGTTTTAAATCACGAAACGTTAAAAAAAAAATTAGGGTTCATGGGGGTCGGCCGACTGGCGGCGCCCCTTCTCTCTCAAGGGCGGCGGTGGCCTAAGTGTCGCTGTCTGTCGATCGTCATCTTCCAATGGGGAGATCGACCTTTTTTGTTTTGTGATATTTATTGTGCATAGATATCTCGTTTGTTTAGTTGTGTCATCCAATGGTTCAAATAGTTTGGACCATCGAAACCATATATAGCATATTGGCCTTTCCAAATTTTGATTTGGAATAGGCTGAGCCCCTTCCAAATATTTGATTTGGAATAGGCTGGCTTGCAAGCACTCCCAAAATTTTGATTTTGGAAAGTGGCGAGCCTAAAACTAAAACTATTTGGCCTTTCTAAATATTTGATTTGGAATAGCTTAGCTTGCAACCACTTCCAAAATTTTGATTTTGGAAAGTGGCTGCGCCTGAAACTAAAATAATTTGCCTTTCCAAATATTTGATTTGGAATAGCTTAGCTTGCGCAGCCACTTCCAAAATTTTGATTTTGGAAAGTGGCGAGCTTAAATTAAATTATTTTTGGAAAGGAAACAAATAGGAGACTTAGTAATTTTAATTTTATTTTGAATAGTTCAAATTTAATTAAAATTAAATGTTAATTTTAATTTTCTTAAGTCATATAATTAATTAAAAGTTATTTAATTATTTGACGTGATAAAATAAAGACGCATGAGTAGTTAAAATTAGAATTTAATATTTTTCATAAGATAAAATTGTATGGATAGATGTGTAGATATAATGTGATTATATGGACCCCGATTGATCGTGCGCTCGGCCAAGAGATGATAGATGGGGATGTTTTCTTTATGTTGGTTTTGAAAAATTGTCCTGCGCCACATGAAGAAACGTGACCTAACTTACTTTTTGCATTTATCCCATTCCCATTAGCCCCCCGCAAGCGCGGCGGGTGTAATTATTTATTATGTAACAAGAATGGAGCAAGAAGTTAAAGACCAAGAAGAGATAAAGAACCCATTGACGTCTGTAATAAAAGATCCTATTGGCGGTTGCAGATACCCTTAGTTTGTGACCAGCGGTTTTAAATCGGTTTATATTCAAACCGCACTTGAAAAAAATCGTAGTCATACCGGTTATTTTATCGCGCGAATGTTGTGTATGTTTTACTTTATATGATATAGTAGTAATATGCACATAGTAGATGAGACCATAATTAAACCAAATTAATTAAGTGAATTAATTTAAAATTATTCCCACGTCAAAAATCAAGTCGGAACTGCCTCCCCATATTATAACGACGGTGAAGAGCCCTTGTTCGGACCCAACTCACCAGCCAAAGCGGGGGTTGACCTACCTCGGGTATATCGTCGTTATCGAGATATGCACTACTAGAAAAGGGGTTAATTGTGAGAAAAATTTAATGAGAGGGTGCAAATCCTCTAACCAAAAGGCACATTCAATGAGAGTAATGAAATTATATAACTATTGGGTATTTTTTTATTATTTTTTTGGAGAAGATTTTTCCCGTATTATTAAAAAAAAAAGCTTTACTCTCGTTATTCCCTTCTTTCATTTCTATAACATAAATATCCCCAACCCTAATATTTTGTTCTCCACTTTCAATCTGCCTCTTTCTTTTCCGCATCTGCTCACCGGCGCTGCACCAACACGCCGCCGCCGCCGCCGCCGCTGCTGGTGCTGCATCGACACGCCGCCGCCGCTGCTGCATCGACACGCCGCCGCCGCTGCTGCATCGACACACCACCGTTGTATCGAATCAAGACCGACACATTGTCTCTCCGTATCTTGTATTGGTTTAAGGTCCATCCCAACGACATCTCTTTCTCCATTTATCGATGTGTTTATTCGTTCTTTTTCCCCTACTTGTAAGTCGAAACATGCTCTCCTTGCTTGATTTAGATAAAGCAACGAGAATAGTTTCTGTTTCTTATACAATCCTCTCTACACATGGTTGTTTATTTGTTAGGCTCTACCCTGTAAATTTTGTTGTAGATGTAAACTTTTGTGTCCGCTCTACTTCGTGTATCATAGCCCATTTTTTTTGATTCTAATAATTCCTCGGTATTTTTGGAAATTGGTTTTTATGTTACATGAATGCTTTAGGTGTTGATTTCTTCATATGACGAGGGCTTTCTCCCGTGCTACTTTATATTCACCGTTTGCGATGTAATCAGTGGCCATTCTTCTTAAATTTCAATGTTTGTGATTTTATATATTGCTACACAATACATATTATTTATTTTCATATCCTATTTGATGACTCTTAGCTCTCACACACGTAAAGTTTTTGTCTTTTATTCTTGCTGAAAAACTGTTTTACGATGATGAACTATTGATTATGATTGACTTGTCTGAATACATGAAGTAGCATTCCGTTGCTCGCCTTATATCAATGATAAAAGGGCTCGCTTACAAGTGAAGATTTGATGCGATATATGGACTTTTTGCTGATAAAGATGTGTACCTTTTTCATGTATGTTGGTCTTTCAGCTAATAGACATTGCAAAACGTTTGGCATAGAGAGGGATTGCACTTGCTGCTACAAAGCCTGCTTTAGAATCAATCTCAACACAAAGCTATGATCCTGTAAGCACAAGAATGAAGTTTTTGGTTGGATTCATATTTTTAATGTTTGAAGAAGGTTACTAATTCCCCCAAAAAAAAAAAGGTTACTAATGTGATTTTTGTAATTGTTACAGGTGTGTGGTGCAATTCCGATAAGAACATGGTTAGAGAAGAATGTGGTGATAGATTAATCAAAGATGCTGGTGAAAGAGGAAATAAACGAAAACTCGACGGTGTATACATGGTTGAAAAAGATGGCGGATGTGTGAATGTAGCAACTCCAAGAAAGAACAATACTTGGAGTTATGATGAACCTCTGGTCTGAGCTATTTTTTCTACGGTCTTTATCCGGAAATTTGTTCTGTAATGGTTAGTATGGTGTCTTCTTTTATATATTCTTATGTTTTTAGAAAATATATGTTTAGATTTTGTTGTTCAACCGATCTTACTGATGTATGTGTTGATTTTGCTCCTAATTAATCAACAGTGCAGATTACGGGTACGATAATCATTGTGACTTAAGGGTTGCATTCGTATTAAAGAAAAAAATAATAAAAACCTTCCGAAGTCTGCTGTAAATTCTTCAATTGAGAAATATGTTTTGCGTATTTGCTCAGGAATACCGTCCCCTACCTTCTTCCACTGATAATTTTTTGTTTTTGCTCGAAACAGCCCATTATACCTTTGCAGAGATGACTACCGACTATTTCAGCGACAAGAATGTCGTTTTTCGGAAGCTTAAAAGCAAGTGAAATAATAAGGTGATCATCCTCTTTCAACAATCTAATTTATTTAGTTTGCGTGCTACTCGTGTAATCACATATACTACTTCATGATTATTTTTAGTATCAGGGAGCTCATGTAGACATATCGTTCATCGAACAATCTACGGTACAAATTGAAGATCAAAAGGTTTGCTTTGTAGTCATATGGAGAAGACAACAAACATAACATGGCAAATGGAGAAGACAACAAAGATGGCAAATATCACAATAACAGTTGGAAAAGTGGCCAAGTAATTTTCTACATCCGGACCAACTTTTCAACCTTTTAACGTTATTATGGGTAAGAAGTTTGTTCTATCAAAGTTTACTACTTTACTGGTCGTGGGCTTAACCATTTCCTGGTTTGAAATGTTTTTTCAAAGTTGAGGAGGTTTTAAGCCTAAAACTGATAATATAACTAAAATTATGAATGGGTAAGTTGGACACGCTAATAGAACTCAAAAGTGTGAATATCTCAAAAAGATACCTCAATTTGGTGTCCATTGCTTATTTATAAAACATGATAGCCTTTGTGCTGCTTTTCTTTGTCGCAATCCTGCAATTTTAAGATATGCCTCAATCTCCCAGCATAAAAAGATTATATTATCCCGACACAGTAGTTTTAAATGGTCCAACCCTTCTACAAACCTTGCAAATGGGTGGCACCAGGACATGTTTATCAGTTATAATAAAAAAATTATATTTATGTTGGTACGTGTACCAACTAACATACCATACCACAAACTTATCCTAGATGTTGAGGTGAGCACTCTCTCATAAACTTTGCATTTTTGGACTCATGTGAGCACTCTCTCATAAACTTTGCATTTTTGGACTCATGTGAATCAAATTTCTAAGTGCGCGTTTATGAAAATAATTATGTACGTGCTTGCAGGATTTCAGAACTGGAAAAGTCGACACTGCTTTTTCCTAAGCATGAGCATGAATTGGCTGTGGTACCAAAATCTTTTGTTTCCTTCTATCCTGTATAACAAGATTTCTGCTTATTTCCATGATTTCTATATTTGCTAATAATGAACGTTATGCGGGAATCTAACTCGAGATAAAAAATTTATCGAAGTTGAGAGAATCTTAAATATATTCGTATTATTCTTATTGTCTGTTTTCTGCTGATTTTATTGCAGCCCCAAGCAATTGTACGAGCCACATAGGAACATAAGGAATTGGTCAAAGCTCATGCCTGAAAGAAATGGTTTACAAGCCAAATATATGTTGCTCTATTCAGAGTAAATTTTATTTACAGACTAATTTACTTTGAGTCCTTCCCCTGTTTTTGGCTTTCCGTTATTTGTAAGGCTTACTGTTTTTTTATCACATGGACATTTAATGGCTTACTTTTATATTGACAAATTTTTTAAGAGTGCTCAAGGATTATTCTCACTAACTACAAGAACAGTTGGTCTATTGAGTAATGTCTTTGCATCCAATGGTGATATGTCAGGTTCACAAACTGGTTAAATACTACTCGCAATTTGTTTCGTTCCCACATAGCAAGAAAAAAGGTTATACCAAGGAGGTAAGGGCCTTCAATAACTGAATTGTTGTTTCTATATTATCTTAACCTTGAGTTAGCCTTTTTATTTTTCTCTGTATTGTTTTTGTCATGCTATTATGATAGAAGTTCTGACTATTTAGCCGCATTTGTTGTATTTTCAGCTTTGAAACCCTGAAGGAAGTCAGAACATCAGAGTATAATGAGTTTTACAAGAAAAATTTCAATGAGTACTTGGAACCTCTTGCATCTTCAAATTTTACAACAGAGGTAATTGATGCTCTATGTGACGCTTTATGCTATACTTGATGCTTGAACTCTTTACCATTGTATGATTGGTGAGTGAAAATGTTTAGGATAAATCCTCTGTTATCAGCACAAGTGTTATTATGAATGGGATGTACATGTAATCAGTGGCATGTTTAACCTCTTGGCCACTGTTTTATTAGTATGCATAAGAGAACCAGTGATCCACCCCCACCCCACCCCTATCCCAAAAGTCCTACTACGATAAACCCCCTTTCAATCTCATGACATTGCAGCGGAGAGATTGCAATTTTAGATCAAAATAAAATAAAAATGAAACACCTACCTCACACGATGCAGTTGATGGTAACCCCCTGCTTATTATGTAAGGATTTGTATGCTTTTGATTTTTAATCATGTAAAATCATGTTCTTTGTGACGATGTTGATAATCTGTGGTAGAGAACAATTTCTACCGTAGAAGAAAGAAGCTAAGGTCTGAACACTCTGCCAAATTTAGTGCCAAAGTAAAACATGTAATATAAACTCTAGAATCTATTGTGTTCTATTAGAATGAGCCTGTGTGTTTACTATCTATATGAATTTCTTGTCGCATTATATTTTTGTCTTTTTCTTGATCTGATATAGTAGTTAAATTTGCTTTATTACAGTTTCTTCAATTGTACTTGGATCATGCTAGCAGTAATACTCTTCCCAGCAGATGTGTTGATTTTCTTGAGGCTTGAAGTTAGGAAGTCCTATGAAACTATTTCATTGTTCTGAACCTTGTTCTATCTAAATTTTTATTATCATTTGTAATAGTTGTGGTGATTTGTAGTGTGCTTTTTTTGTGGCAGCACAGATTGTATGTAGAACTCTCAACATCCTCTTGATTTCTATCAATAATCACATAAATACATGTGATGTTTTCTTGTTTAAATTAGTTTTTGTTTAAATTTGTTCAATATATATATATATATATATATATATTGACCAGAACTCTTACTTGTTAAAAGATTTACGTTGGTAAAGTCCTCTCATTGAATGTATTTCAATAACAATGCTGGTCTTAATTAATGAGGGGCTTACTATTAGGAATGCCGGTAAATTTCATCAAGAAAATGTATATAATGAGGGGCAAATGACCTTACAATGAGGCAATAAGTCATCATTAAACAATGGTTTATTAGGGGGAAAATGGCTGATTAGTGAGGGAAATTTCTGTTGTTAAAAAAGTTTTAATGAGAGTACTTTTACTTTCATGAAATATGTTGTAATGATGGAACCATAACCGTCATAATTTACTTTTACATAGAGAAGCGACAATGAAGGGCGATGAGGGTAAATTTCCCTTCATTACAAGTGTTTAATGACAGGAAATCAGCATTTAATGAGAGGAATTCCCCTCATTAAAACTCGATTTTCTTGTAGTGATGATCGAAAGAGATCTCATGAATATTGGGGTTAAGACTCGACTAAGAATTCTCTCGGTCACCAGCCAAAGCGGGGTCGTTTGGATTTTAGAGGCAAGGGTTTGGCTATTTTTCATAAGATGAAATATTGTCAAAGAGTGGTCAAACAACAAGAATCGTATAAGATACGATCGACAAATCGTTGTCCACCTGTTTAATTATTTTCGGCCCATCAGCCAAAGTTGGGGATCGGGATAGTTCGATGGGATCTTGCCCACTAAAGTAATTATTTTCTTGAAAGCCAATAGGGAATAGTTGGCTAGTGGGAGTAAAACCTTATATAGATTTATTAAGTGCAAATTTTGGGTTTTATACATGAGCTTTTACTTATTCTATCTTTATTTATTGTTGTAGAAAATGTCAAACAAATTGAACCTTCGCTTTATCATCGAAAACAAGCTTGACGAGACAAATTTTCTCGATTGGGAAAGAAACCTCAAAATTGTTTTGAGGCACGAGAAGATTGGCTATGTCTTGGACAAGGCCCTACCGGAAAAGCCCACGAGGGTTCGGGCCGCAGATGTTGTCGAGAAGTACAACAAGCAATTCGACAAGATCGATGCTACATGTATCATGCTTGCTTCTATGACACCGAATCTGAGAAATAGCATGAGTCTATGGACGCCTACTCTATCATGGTCCACCTGAAGGAACTTTATGCTTCTCGGTCTACTGACTTTGAGAAGTATGAGGTCTCGAAGGCCCTGTTTAGTTGTAAGATGGTGTCTGGGATCGCCGTAGGTCACACGTGCTTAAAATGATCGGGTACATAGAGGGCTTGGGAAGTTTGGCCCTGAAGTTGGAACGAGTTGAGTATTGACTTGATTCTCGCAATCTCTACCGATTCATTCTCGCAGATTCGTGATGAACTATCACATGAACAAGATAGATTGCTCCTCATGGAGTTATTGAACATGTTGAAGACTGGCTGAGGCACCTTTGTAGGGAAGGAAAGCAAGTGTTGCTTTGGTCACTTCGAGCAAGGGCATGGCAAAAGCCCAAAAGAAGTCCAAGAAGCGAAGGTCGCACTCTAAGCCAACGCCTAAGATAGCGAAAGACAAATCCAAGGATGCTTGCTTCCATTGCGGTGAGACCGGACATTGGAGGAGAAACTGCAAAGGCTTCTTGAGTACCAAGAAGAAGCATTCTGATGCTTCGACTTCAGGTATATTTATGATTGAGATCAATATTGCTTCTTCTAAGTCTAACCACCGGGTATTAGATCATCGGTTGTGGTTCTCATATTTGTACGAATATGCGGGGACTAAGAAGAACTAGAATCTGAGGAAAGGAGAGGTGGACCTACGCGTTGGAAATGGAGCAAGTGTTCGCTGCTACCGGCCGTAGGAGTTTATTTTCTTTCATTGCCCAAAGGGCTAGTACTAGAACTCAATAACTGTTATTTTGTTCCTGCTCTTACGAAGAGCATTATTTCTATTTCCGCATTAGATGTTGATGGTTTTTCATTTACGTTTGAGAATAAATGTTGTTCTTTTTCACGTGATGGAATCTTTTATGGTACTGGCAAACTTAGCAATGGTCTCTACATATTAGATATGAATGTTGACATACTTAATATAAATAACAAGAAAGCCAAAACAAATGACTTGAATGAATCCTACTTATGGCATTGTAGACTTGGCCATATAAATAAGAATCGCATTTCCAAACTCCATAAAGATGGAATGTTGGATCAATTCGATTACGAATCGTTTGACGTATGCAAAGCTTGTTTACTTGGCAAGATGACAAAGTCACCTTTCAGTGGCAAATGGATAAGATCCAATGAATTGCTTGAGCTCATACATACTGATGTGTGTGGCCCAATGTCGATTCAAGCCAAATGAGGATACTCTTATTTATCACTTTCACTGATGACCATTCTCGCTATGGTTATATATACTTAATGAAGTATAAGTCTGAGGCCTTTGAAAAGTTCAAGGAATTCAGAAGTGAAGTGGAGAAACAACTGGGTAAAGAAATCAAAACACTTCGATCCGATCGAGGTGGAGAATACCTAGATGGAGAGTTTCAAGACTATTTGAAGGAGAATGGGATTCTACCTGAATGGACCCCACCCGGGGCGCCACAAATGAATGGCGATCTCGAGAGGAGGAACCGCACCTTATTAGACATGGTGCGATCCATGATGAGCTATGCGCCTCTCCCAAATCGTTTTGGGGTATGCTCTGAAAACCGCATCCTATACATCGAACCGAGTTCCATCAAAGACGGTTGACTCTACGCCATACGAGGTATGGACCAAGAGAAAACCGAGCCTAGTCATCTAAAACCTTGGGGTTGTCCGACTTACGTGAAGCGGATGATGCCCGACAAATTAGAGCCAAGGTCTGACAAATGTCTATTTGTGGGATATCCTAGGGAAACCAAAGGGTACCAATTTTACAATCCTGAGGAACAAAAGGTGTTTGTTGCCAGGACTGGCCACTTTCTAGAGAAAGAATTTATTCTGGATAGGGTCAGTGGGAGTAAAATTGATCTTGAAGAAATTCGAGAACCACTTACGGATAACAGTCAGTTGATGGAAGTAGAGGACTTGCCACACGCAGATGTGACACCAGCCTCTACCGTGGACACACTAGCACCTCACAGATCCACCAGGGAACGCCGTGAACCTGAAAGGTATACTGGCGTGTATCTCGTGGAAGATGAGGACCCTAGAACTTATGAGGAAGTGCTATTAAGGCATGACAAAGAGAAATGACTGGAAGCCATGAATTCTGAAATGGAATCCATGAAAGACAACCAAGTTTGGAACTTAGTTGATCCACCTGAGGGAATAGTTCCCATAGGGTGCAAATGGGTCTTTAAGAGAAAGACCGACATGGACGGTAACGTGACTACCTACAAGGCTAGGTTAGTGGTAAAAGGATATAAGCAAAGACAAGGAGTGGACTATGACGAAACCTTTTCGCCGGTTGCCATGTTAAAATCCATTAGAATTCTGCTCTCTATTGCAAAGATACCATGATTACGAAATCGGGCGGATGGATGTGAAAACAAATTTCCTTAAAGGGAACTCATCTGAGGAAGTGTATATGACACGGCTGAGGTTTTCACAACCAATGACGCCTTGAGGATTGTGTGTAAACTGCAAAGATCCATTTATGGGTTAAAGCAAGCTTCTCGGAGTTGGAATCTTTGCTTTGATGAGATAATCAAACAGTTTGATTTCATCAAGAGCGAAGATGAGCCCCATGTTTACAAGAAGGTTAGTGGGAGTGCCATTGTGTTCTTAGTGCTTTATGTAGATGACATATTGCTCATGGGGAATGATGTGCCTATGTTACAATCAGCTAAAGCTTGGTTATCCAAGAACTTCTCAATGAAGGACTTGGGTGATGCAAACTTATATTCTAGGAATAAAGATCCATAGAGATAGATCTAAAAGGTTGCTTGGTCCATGCATAAGCCACCTATATAGACAAGATCTTTGAAGAGATTCGGCATGGAGCGATCAAGAAATGATTGCTTTGCCCATGTCACATGGGGTCTACTGTCAAAGGAATGAGTCCTAAGACAGAGGAGGAAAGGGCACAAATGAGTAAAGTCCCTTATGCTTCGGCAATCGGGTCTATCATGTATGCCATGTTATGCATAAGACCAGGCGTCTCGTGCTCCTCTTAGTATGACTAGTAGGTACCGGTCCAATCCAGGTGATGGTCACCGGATTTACATCTAGAATATCCTTAAGTACTTGAGACGTACTAGGGATATGTTCACGGTTTTCGAACGATGATTTAGTATTACGAGGTTACACGGATGCCGCCTTCCAACCGACAAGGGCGACTTCAAGTCGCAATCTGGATTTGTTTTCACGCTTGATGGCGGAGCGAAAGGTGGAAGAGTTCCAAGCGAGGAGACTCTGCCGGACTCTACAACGGAAGCCGAATGCATAGCGACCTCGGAGGCGGCAAAAGAAGCGGTTTGGATGAAGAAGTTCATTATTGAACTTGGTGTGGTTCCTCCATTGAAGGTCCAAAGGCCTCAGATCTTGTGATAATAATGGAGCGATATCTCGATCCTAAGGAACCAAGGTCTCATCGAAGTCCAAACATGTACTACGGCGCTATCACTTGATTAGAGAGATAGTAGATAGAGGAGATGTAAAGATAGAGAAAGTCCAAACGGATGATAACATAGCTGATCCGTTAACCAAGGCATTGTCTCAAGCTAAGCATGAGAAACATGTTCACTTGCACGGGCTTAGGCATATGGGTGATTGGCTTTAGGCCAAGTGGGAGATTGTTGGAAAGGTGTCCTAAACCCAATCGGGTTGGACCGGATCCGACCGGGTCGTGTCATTTACAGTCTATTTAGTTCATGTAATAACTTTATTATGATTAATAAAAGCACTTATGTTATTATATATTGTTTATCTTCATATTATTTGTTGTGCATATATAGTAACGTCCCTAGTATCAATCTGTGATAGAGAAACCATGATGGTGATTATGGTTGATGAGATCTCTAATCACTATAACAAGGTTGGTACTTAAATGTCTCTAGTCTTATGTATTATCAAATGGGACATTGATAGTATAATCAGACTAGCACGTATTGGATGTCTTCTATCTTTTAGAAGGTAGGGATAGATCTCGCTCTATCGAAGTGTAGACACTTGACCGTGTACATGGGCGTGTATTAGAGAATGCGTCGTTAGGATCGACCCACTTACATTAAGTGTCACACTATGTGACGGTTGTGTAATTATCCTTTTGACCGAGTCTTCATGGCATCACGGTGTGGATTGTCATGCTTTGACACTATTGAGATTTCTCCTAACCACGGGCGATCATGCGGTAGTGATTGGGTATGATATTGAAGCATCGCGGAGTATACATGATTGGTCGTCCGGGAATCGCGTATCCTATGATTGGGATCGAATATCCGAAATGGCCTTCTTATAAGGAATGTCTAGCTCTCTCGAGAATCTTTGCAAAGTGGGAGTAAATGTGTTATTCCGAGAGAGCATGATATCTAGATTATAAGATACGATCGTTAATGTATTGACACTTTCGAGATACGATCGTATTGATATTGTTACAGATGATAGGATTGTAAGTTACACGATGGCGCTTCACATGAAAGGTAGTAGTCATTGCTTTTGACTCTTCCGATGATTGGGGTCACGGTGTGTTGCTAGACGCTATCCCGTGATCGTTAGGTATGAAGGGCATTTTAGTAAATTGCACTTTGTGTCTACGGCCAACATATTCGGAAGCCTATCGGGTCACACACATATGAACATCGAGTCGGATTAAAATGCGGTTATAGTTGATAACCAAATAAGGAAATTTTATCTCTAGACTATAAAGGTTATAGTGGCAAATTAATATGGTGGTATTTGTTTATTATGAATAAATAAAATACAAGATATTAATTATATATAAATTATATTAATTAAAGAATATTCCGGAAGTCAATGTGTTGACTGATGGGGCGCCATTTTAAGTGTATAATATACACTTGGATTGTGCACTTTAATTAATAAGATTACCATAATATTAATATAAGATATTAATTGATTTTGAAAAAATAGATTTATGGTAATAAGATAATTATAATAAATATAGGATATTGGCAAAATAAATTATAATTAAAGAGATAAATCAATCTAGTTGATTTTCCTTATTTTATTGGAAAAAGGTTTTCTTCTCCTACACACCATTGGGGCGCCACCTTCTACTATATATAGGAGGTGGGTGTCAAGCTCTTTTGTACAACACAATTGCAAGAGTTCATAATTCTTGTGTAAAATAGAGAGCCTTCCATAGTGAGTTTGTGAGGGAAGAAAAGGTCCGGTCTAGCAGCCGGAGTTTTTCCGTTAGCAATCCAAGGAGGATTCCGGCGAGGGGTTCGTGTGGATTGGCGGTAGAGGCCGGACGCGTGGACGGCTTGCGCATTGAACTACTCTCCGTTGGCGGTCAAAGCGACGATCTTATAGATCATCTGAGGTATAACCGTCAAACTGCTTAACGTGTTTATTGCATTAAACGAAGAACGATCTAGAAAAGGAAATCAAAATTTTAAATTCCGCTGCGTTAAACTAGTGATTTCCTAACAGTTAGTACGATACACAACAAAGGGACACGAAGTATCCACAAAAGAACAAGATTCTAGTGTAGTGCGTGGATATTTCAATGACGTGTAAATGTTGAAGACTCATTCACTCCCAAACTAAGCTCTCCCTTACAAACATCGATCACGGCTTCTTCCGTTGCTAAAAATGGTCTATCGAGGATAAGAGGTGTAGTGTACCCTTCCTCCATATCCATAACAACAAAATCAACCGGGAAATAAAATTTATCAACCTTCACTAGTACATCTTCAATGACTCCTTTTGGACGTTTTATGGATCTATCCACATGTTGGAGAGTCATCTCCGTACGCTTGAGCTTGCCTATGCCAAGTTTCATGAAATCATTATAGGACATAAGGTTTATGCTCGCACCGAGATCACATAGCACCTTCTTAAACAAAAATCCCCCAATCTCACATGGGATCGTAAAACTCCCGGGGTTTTTAAGCTTAGGAGAGAGCTTATGTTGAAGCACGGCGGAACACTCCTCACTTAGACACACCGTCTCATACTCTTCCAACCGTTTCTTGTTGGAGAGTATTTCCTTAAGAAACTTACCATATGCCGGCATATTTGTGAGTGCTTCGATGAAAGGGATATTAATGGTTAAGTGACGAAAAGTGTCAAGAAAACGTGCATAATTCTTATCAACCTTCATCTTTTTAGGTTTCATTAGATATCTTACAACTCGAATCCCCCTTCTTGTAGTTGGATCTCCAAGTTTTTGGAATGCTCCAAATTCGACTTGAGCACCCAAATCCGGATCAATACCAGCAAAAACATCTCTGAACAGGGTTCTAGCACCATGCCAAATGTGGACTTCCTCTTTCATTACTTCATTCTTTCCATATCCCTCTCCTTTGTTCTCAGTTACTCATCAAATGGCACTCAGTTCATATCTTTAAGTTCGATCATTAACAAGGTTCAAAGAAAGGGTGGGACATTGAGAAAGAAGAGAAAAAGAATATGCGGAATTTCTTACTTTTCGTGGAGGATTAGATCCAGTAACTGGGGGTCTGTGGCTCACTGATATTGCACATCATCATTTAGCTATTGCAATTCTTTTCCTGATAGCGGGTCACATGTATAGGACCAATTGGGGCATTGGTCATGGTTTGAAAGATATTTTAGAAGCTCTCCTCTCGAGGGGGATAGGGAAGTGATGCAAGATCAATAATTTTTGGTTTAGAAATCATACCTCCCTTACCCTTGTCGTTCGGTGAAGTGATGGAAGTTCTTCTCAATATTTGGGCTGCTGGGGGACACCAATCATCATTGGTGTGCGCTATTTTTCCTGATTCAACTTCAGAAACTTTCTGTGTTTAATTGGCCTGCGCCAATGTATCATTGGCCTAAGCCATTTTGCCTGCCAAAGTCTCTGTTTGCTTCTCTTTGTAAATGGCCTAAGCCGGTTGATCATTGGCCTGAGCCATTTTCTTTGAAAGATGTCCAGAAACTTTTGAATCATTCCCGGTGTGAGCTGAGCCATTTCCATTGACGGTTTCCTCTATAACATGCTCGTTGAATATGGTCCTTAAGTCACTAGCTCTTGGGTTTTTCAATAGCCTTGGAACCTTTATCCATTCTTCTTCCTTTTCTACTTCAACATACCTATCATTTTTCAAGGAACAATCAACAATTTTTCTTCTTCTTCACTCCACTCTTCCTCTTTCTTGTCATTCAAATCTTCTTCAACCTCATTGCTTCCCTCATTATGCCCATATGACCTTCCACTTCGAGTAATAATAGCATTGACTTCCCTCGGGTTTCCCTCGGTGTTTCTTGGTAATCCACTCGGTGGTCTACTACTATGTCTCTCGCCATCCCTAGTAAAAGGGTCTTCAATAACTCTTAATGATGCCTCCATCGTTCTCATCCTCATTTCGTGCCCACTCATAGATGTTTTCAAAGTACCAACCTCTTGAGACATCATACCAATAGAAGTCATCATTGTTTGCATATTGGCGGCTTGAGTAGACACAACTCCCATCAATTTTTCCATCGAAATTTTCAAATGGGAGACATCCTCCGTGGATTGAGAACTTTGTTGAACATGGGCTTGTTGAGTAGGAACTTGTTGGTAAAAAGGATGTGGTTCAAGAACATTGGTGTGAGTGTTGTTCAAATCCCGACGTTGTCTCAATAAACTCATTTCTTCTTGTGTAGGTACACCGGAGTTTGATAATTCTTCGATATGAAAAACACCAAATGTCACATCATCACATTTTTTACGCTTCAACTCTCTCTTCCCTGCTTGTAATTCATCCATCCTCTTGTTTATCACCGTCATTTCTCTCAAAATTTCTTCCTCATTCGAATTATGATCATGCCCAATGGCAACTTCCGTTTCACTTGGGCCGGGATCCCACAATTTCTCATTTCTTGTCACTCTTTCAATAGCCTTATAAACATCTTGGGCAGTGCTCATCAATTTTTTCCTTGACAATTCATGCAAGCATCTACAAAATAATTGCACTTGCATTTCCAAAGTATATTCATGATTTGGACACGCCCTCAAAAGCTTCTTAAAACGGTCCCAAGCATTGTCCATAGATTCAATTAAATCTTGCTTGAAATTAGCAACTCTTACCTTCAACTCCAAATATCTACCCGGTGGAAAGTATTGCTTCAAAAACTCAGTTTGTTTTTCATCCTATGATTGCAAGTGATGGTGGGGAAGTGACATAAGCCATTCCTTTGCTTGACCCTTCAATGAAAAAGGAAATAATGCAAGATGGGTAAATTCTTGACAAACACTACTTTGGAATCCCGTATTGCATATATCTTCAAGGTTATAAAGATGTGAATGTGGGTCATCATGGGCATTTCCATGGAATTGAGCTCTACTCTCCACTAGACCAAACATATGAGACTTGATTGAAAAGTTTTTAGCATAAATGTGAGGTAGCCGAATCGGATTATGAACTTGATTTTTTCTTTGAGTGGCTTGTGTAGGAACCCGTACGCAATTAAAATAATTAACACGAATTAAACAACAATTTTATTGAAAATAAAACGAATTACAATTGAAAAACGAAATATACTAAAATAAAAGTGGATACAATAACTCCGAGACGAGTAGGACACTCTGTCCTTAAGACAAATTTGGTCCGGTGTGTACCCCGGTTAAAACCAATTGTCTCCCAGGATAACTCGGATTACTGATTCGTATAGAGGTACTTCTTACACGAACCTTCAACGAACTCTTCTAGTGCTCAGAATCTCTTCTTCAAACTCGTATGCAACTACTTCAGAACTATATGAATGTATGAAGCTTTCTGGTGTTGTATTTCGAATGTGTGTATGTAGCTTCAATCCATATGGAGGCTATATATAGGAGAGGGCTGGGCTGGAATGAATTAATTACAGCCGTTTCATCAGTTACAGCAATGAATTACCATAACTCATCTTAATTACAAATGTTTCATCGATTCTGACAATGAATTAACCATTAATTATTGCTGAACCGAACTATGTTGGATAACCGAACCGAGCTGAACTCAATCTTCAGCTCAATCAGAATGTATATGAACTGGACCAAGCCCAATTAACTTTTGTATAAAAAGTTTAACACAGGCCTGGGCCTAGGGCCCTCAGGCCCATTCCCCAAAGCCCAAAGCCCAAAGCCAAAGCCCAAGACCAAGACCAAGGTCAAGACCAAGGTCAACGGTCAACGGTCAACGGTCAACGGTCTCGGGCTCGGGCACGGGCACGGGCACGCACGGGCACGGCACGAACACGAACACGGGCACGCGCGCGAACGCGAGGCGGCGGCGGCGGCGCGGCGCGGCAGCGTGGGCCATTTTTTTAGCGAACGTCTGATCGCTAAAACCAACCCGCTATCTCTCCTTCTTCTAGAGCTTATACCACATATAACATTCTTCCCACATATATCTTGGAAAACATTTCTCTCTTTTTCCAATGTGGTACACGCTTAGTTGAATACTCTTCAACTTCCACTTCCAACAAAAGTTCTTTCAAACACCCGACTTCAAGCGTTAATTTCTCATTCACTCATACTCGAATTGAATGATTCTAAATCCTGAATTCATCTACGACTTACGTAGTTTTCGAATTATCAAAACATTGTATATATTCTATACAAGAATATAATCAAATTAAGTTTGCAAAGTCGTCTCGAATAAAATGATTATAAAATCATTTTTATTCACTTTAATTCAATTCCACTATTTTCTCCAACAATCCCCCACATGAATGGAAATTAATGCAAATGCGGACCACTCAAGAGATTCTCGACGGAAAAACATTGCATCGGGAGAGGTAGCTTCGGCTTTGAACTCCGCCTAGTGAAGTACTATCGGATCTACTCGCTAATCAGTGAACTTAAGTCTTGAATCGTTTCACCTTTAGTGTAGAAACCAGCATAATAGCACTCACACAATATATTTCCTTAGCATGCATTTGGTTCTCATGACTAGATTCATTTTGGCCTGAATCACACACTGTTTTGAAAAGTGCTTTAAAGAATTCTAGCCTCTGAATTCTCATGTAAGCGGCCCCACTTCACTTACATAGGTGACTTCCTATCAAGAGTATTCTCGCCATACCCCACTCGAATTTAATCAAGTTATAGGAATCATTAAAAGTTTTCACTTAACCTTCACACTCTGGCGCGACAACACTTTTATTCACAGAATGGGAAAGTGTTCATCGACAACTTCATAACTTAGTTGTCCCTTGAACCAAGATCTTGGGATCTCCAGATCAACATGGTAGGGTTACCATTACAAAAATTAACTTTCAATAGGCTTAAGTCCCATTCCGAGTGTCAAAATTGACATCCGATCTCTGGTAAACCTTTAGTAAGCGGATCTCAAGAAGATTCTCCTTCGATTTTACATAATCGATGGAAATCACACCACTAGAGATCAAGTGTTTAACGGTATTATGTCGCCGACGATATATGTCTAGACTTACCATTATACATACTATTTTGTGCTCGGTGTATAGCCGATTGACTATCATTTATGTATGCTAATAGAGCAATCGGTTTTGTCCAACAAGGAATGTCCTCTAGAAATTTGAAGCCACTCGCTTCTTCCCAGCCTTTGTCCATTGCAATAAACTCGGCTTCCATTGTGGAACGAGATATGCATGTCCGCTTTGTGGACTTCGAGGACACGCGGCAGACCACCAATCATAAAGATATATCCAGTTGTGGATTTTGACTCTTTAGAATCAGAAATCCAGTTTGCATCACAGTATCCTTCTAATACTCCTGGATATCTTGTGTAACGTAATCCCAGGTTCATTGTATATTTCAAGTACCTAAGTACTCTCATCAGCGCTTTCCAATGATCCTCACTAGGATTACTTGTAAACCTGCTTAGTTTGTTCACAGCACACGCAACATCAGGTCTAGTACAGTTGGTTATGTACATTAGACACCCTATAATCTGTGAATATTTCAACTGAAACACAGGCTCACCCTTATTTTTGACCAAGTGAAGACTTAAGTCAATTGGTGTTTTCATAGGACTTTCATCAAAAACATTGAATCTCCTCAGAACGGATTCAATGTAGTGAGACTGTGATAATACTAGTCCCTCAGATATTCTGGAGATTTTAATCCCCAAAATTACATCTGCTTGTCCCATATCCTTCATATCAAAATTGCGTGTCAGCAACTTTTTGGTATTCATGATGATATCATGAGTACTTCCCATAATCAGCATATCATCAACATATAAACACACTAACACATAAGCATTAGGTGTTTGTTTGATGTAGACGCATTTGTCACACTCGTTAATTTTAAACCCATTAGATAGCATAGTTTGATCAAACTTTAGATGCCATTGTTTGGGTGCCTGTTTCACCCATACAAAGACTTAACGAGTCTACACACCTTGTGCTCTTGCCTGGAACCACAAACCCCTCGGGTTGTTCCATGTATATCTCTTCTTCTAATTCACCATTTAGAAATGCGGTTTTAACATCCATTTGATGGATCTCCAAGTTATAGATCGCAAAGCAAAGAGCAATAAGAACCCTTATAGAAGTGATTCTCATTCTTCGTGAATAAGTATCAAAGAAGTCAAGACCTTCCTTTTGTCGATAACCCTTGGCTACCAACCTGGCCTTATACTTATCAATAGATCCATCACCTTAAGCTTCTTTTGAAAATCCACTTACACCCGAGTGCTTTACTTCCCGGTGGAATGTCAACCAATTCCCAAGTGTGATTTTGCATAATAGAATCTATTTCACTATTAATAGCTTCTTTCCAGAAAGGTGCTTCTGGATTAGACATAGCCTCGGCATATGTCCTTGGAGTATTTTCTACCATGTAGGTTAGAAAATCTGGCCCAAAAGACGTTGAAGTCCTAGCCCTCTTACTCCTTCGAGGTTCCACTTCCTCGTTTTACGAGTACTATCCCCCACATTTTCGTGTACTCTCTTATTTGAGTCTTCATTGTGTCTTTCTTTATGTGGAAAAACATCCTCAAAAAACACCGCATTTCTTGACTCCATGACTGTGTTTACATGCACATCAGGATTGTCAGATTTGTGCACAAGAAATCTATATGCACTCTCTTGTTATGAGCATACCCAATAAATATGCAATCTATCGTTTTGGCCCAATCTTAATCTGTTTAGGCTTAGGCACTTCCACCTTTGCTAAACACCCCACACTTTCAAGTATTTATAACTTGGTTTGTGGCCTTTCCACATCTCATATGGAGTTTTATCCATCTTTTAGACGGAATCTGTTGAGAATTTTATTGGCGGAGAGAAGGGCCTCCCCACAAGTTCTCGAGGTAACCTGAACTAATCAACATAGCATTCATCATCTCTTTCAGAGTACGGTTTTTATGTCAAAGCAATTCCGTTAGATTGAGGTGCATATGGAGCGATAGTTTGATGAATAATGCCCGAATCTAGACATATTCTTTCAAATGGCGACTCATACTCTCCACTCTATCACTACTGAACCTTCTTGATTCGTCTGCTAAGTTGATTCTCAACTTCATTCTTATAATTTTTGAATGCCTCGATAGCCTCATCTTTGCTACTTAGCAAATATACATAACAGTACCTTGTACAATCATCGATAAAAGTTACAAAATACTTTTTACCGCCTCTCGATTGCACAAACTTTAAGTCACACAAATCAGTGTGAATTAATTCTAATGGTTCTGTGTTTCTTTCCACGGATGGAAACGGCGCTTTAGTCATTTTAGCTTCAACACAGACTTGGCATTTTTCGCTTTAATTAACTTTTAGTTTAGGTAAAAATCCAAATTCATCATTCTTTGAATTGATTTATTATTAACGTGTCCTAAACGATTATGCCATAAAGTACAAGACTCAATCAAGTACGCAGAAGTAGATGCATTTTTATTAGCCTCACTGGGCACAACATTCTTTGGCATAATAGCCATTACATTGAGTTTAAATAAACCCTCGGTAAAATAACCTTTACCCACATACATATCATTTTTGGTCAAAATGACCTTGTCATTACCAAATGAAAGTTTAAAACCATTCTTATTCAAAGATACCACCGGATATCGATTTACTGCGTATGTCGGGAACATGGAGAACATTTGTGAGGTCGACTTCATTCCTGAAGTCATCTTCGAATCACATTTCCGAGTTCCTCTGAATGGTTGGTGAGCGAGTTGCCCATCCACGACTTCTCACCATTTCCACCTTGTAGGTTGAGAAGACATCACGATCGTATGAGACATGTTTAGTGGCCCTAGTGTCCACAAACCATTGTCTCGGATTACCCACGATGTTGCACTCTGTCACCATTGCGCAGAGATTGTCATCATCCTCGATTTGACCATATGAGCCTTATGGTTGTAAGGCTTCTTTGATCGGCAATCCAGCGACCACGGTGCCCTTGTTTGCCACAATTGTGACACTTGCCATTAAACTTGAATGGCGCTGGCTTATCCCTCGCCGGCTTCCTTGAAGATTCCCTGTCTTCTTAACCGATTTCTCAGGCTTCTTCCTTTTCTGATTTCTGACCTCAGCGACGTTAGCCTTCGCTTGTCCAACTGACTCAGAACGTCTCTTTTCAGATGCTCTATTGTCCTCTTCAATACGGAGGCGAACAATCAGATCATCCATCGTTACCTGCTTCCTCTTATGCATCAGATAGCTCTTGTACTCCTTCCAAGAGTCGGAAGCTTCTCAATGACACAGCCACTTGAAAATTCTCGCTGATTTTCGGATCTTCATTATCATCTCGGATATTAGAATTTGCAACTCCTCCACTGTTTCACAATAGGTTTAGTATCGTTCATTTCAAACTTTAAAACCTCTCGACAAAACTTCTTCTTGGCACCAGCATCCTCTGTTGTGTACTTTTTCTCTAAAGCTTTCCACAACGATTGAGCTGAGTCATACGTACAGTATACACCATACAACATATTATCCAAACCATTAAGAATGTAATTTTTACATAAAAAATCACTATTCTTCCAGTTTTCGACTACAAGAAAAGCTGTCTTTTCAGCAGTCTCAGGTGGCACCACCGGTGGATCTTCAGTTAGCATTCTCGCTAATCCAAGTGTTGTTAAGTAAAACAACATCTTCTGTTGCCAACGTTTGAAGTTCGATCCGTTGAACTTCTCTGGCCTCTCGTGGTTAGCACCAGTCACAGTAGTTGTCTGTGTCATACTTCCCGAAGTGTGGGAAGACTGTCCTCCGTTTGGCGCACCAGCCGGAGTAGGAGTGATTTGATCATCAGATGCCATTTCTGTTCAAGACAGAAAATAAACTTTTATCAGAAAAGGATAACTGATAATACAACACGTAGGTTTTTCACCCAAAGAAAACAATGTGAAGATTGTTTTGACTCGTCAGAACAAGCTCGAGTTTGTTTCAACTCGATTCTCCAACAATGTTTGTATTTCAATCTTGTTTTAACGTGGTAGTTTTTACCAGAAAACACCAAAAGGTCGTGGACCGATTTTGCCAGAAATCGATACCAAAAGGAAGTGGACCGATTTTACAAATCGATACAAAAGAAGTGGACCGATTTTACGAAAATCGATACCAAAAGAAGTGGACCGATTTTACGATTTTACCAAAAGAAGTGGACCGATTTTACGATAAATCGATACCAAAAAGGAAGTGGACCGATTTTACCAGAAATCGATACCAAAAAGGAAGTTTTAACTAATTATAAAACGAGCTAAAGTTTCAGAAGTAGACTGAACCGTTCAGAATAAGAGCTGACAAGTTCAGTAAACGAGCTGAAAATTCAGAAATAAGCCGAATTAATCGATGAACGCAGCGAACCGATCGAACCGGTGATCGAATCGAATTTGATTAAAACAAGTTTATTTAATTAAATTAAACTCGGAAAAATTGAGTAGAAATTCGTATAAAAATTTCGATTACATGCGGGTTAAAATCGAACATCGGTTCAAAATTTGTCTTAAGTTTGTAGGAACCCGTGCACGCAATTAAAATAATTAACACGAATTAAACAACAATTTTATTGAAAATAAAACGAATTACAATTGAAAAATGAAATATACTAAAATAAAAGTGGATACAATAACTCCGAGACGAGTAGGACACTCTGTCCTTAAGACAAATTTGGTCCGGTGTGTACCCCGGTTAAAACCAATTGTCTCCCAGGATAACTCGGATTACTGATTCGTATAGAGGTACTTCTTACACGAACCTTCAACGAACTCTTCTAGTGCTCAGAATCTCTTCTTCAAACTCGTATGCAACTACTTCAGAACTATATGAATGTATGAAGCTTTCTGGTGTTGTATTTCGAATGTGTGTATGTAGCTTCAATCCATATGGAGGCTATATATAGGAGAGGGCTGGGCTGGAATGAATTAATTACAGCCGTTTCATCAGTTACAGCAATGAATTACCATAACTCATCTTAATTACAGCCGCTTTCATCGATTCTGACAATGAATTAACCATTAATTATTGCTGAACCGAACTATGTTGGATAACCGAACCGAGCTGAACTCAATCTTCAGCTCAATCAGAATGTATATGAACTGGACCAAGCCCAATTAACTTTTGTATAAAAAGTTTAACACAGGCCTGGGCCTAGGGCCCTCAGGCCCATTCCCCAAAGCCCAAGACCAAGACCAAGACCAAGACCAAGGTCAACGGTCTCGGGCACGGGCGGGCACGGGCACGGGCGGGCGGCGGCGGCGCGCGCGCGTGTGGCCATTTTAGCAGAACGTCTGACTGCTAAAACCAACCCGCTATCTCTCCTTCTTCTAGGAGCTTATACCACATATAACATTCTTCCCACATATATACTGGAAAACATTTCTCTCTTTTTCCAATGTGGTACACAGTTTAGTTGAATACTCTTCAACTTCCACTTCCAACAAAAGTTCTTTCAAACACCCGACTTCAAGCGTTAATTTCTCATTCACTCGTACTCCGAATTGAATGATTCTAAATCCTGAATTCATCTACGACTTACGTAGTTTTCAGAATTATCAAAACATTGTATATATTCTATACAAGAATATAATCAAATTAAGCTTGCAAAGTCGTCTGAATAAAATGATTATAAAATCATTTTTATTCACTTTAATTCAATTCCACTATTTTCTCCAACAGCTTGCTCACAATGCAGTCTATATTGGTAGGGTGGATTTGGAGGTGGATCATATGGATATGGTTCTTGTGGTGGTGGTGGAGGATAATCATTTGGATTTAAGGGATTTTGTTCAAAAAGGGCATGCACACATAAAAAAGTTACTTAGGATACCATCAAAAGATGATACGGGTGCATTGTGTCCATCCATTTCAACTTTCGTTAACATAGTAGATGTGTGTTTGAGCGAACGGGTGTAGTAGAAATGCATATAGACATGATGCATCAATTTACTACAACTTTAGACAGCTATTAACTCAAATGTAGTAAAGTTTTGATTATGGCACCAAAAAATAGTACCAAATCGACCAGATCCCATAAATGGCTTTGCTTCATCTGTGGCACCACATTGTTGTACTTCCTACAAATACACAAATATGGAGATGTCACAAGAAGACGCAAGTATTTGACATGATTCACGTAAACGAGGATTTGTTGAACCTAATGACCAAATATTTCGCCAATTCTAATAATAATATTATTCACAGCAAATGAACTTATAGATCACGAATTCTCAGCTCATAATAGAAGACAAATTTCGGAACATACGCAAAATATAAAATAAAAAAATTAGCCAGATCTCTTAACCTGGGCAAAACATGTCGAGGATATATTATCTACGGATTAATATTTGATTAATATTTGTAATTGTATTTTATTATTTCTTATTTATTGTCTTGGAACCCAAGCCGTTGTACCACTATATAAACACCTTGTACTCAATCTTAATACACAGTGAAATACCACAAATTACCATTACTCATATTATGTTATGGTATCAGAGCAATAACGATCATCTCCTGTGTTAATACCGAAATACATAGATTTTTGTTTTTTCCAAAAAAAAAAAAAAAAGCAGAAATCCCTACGCAGCCAAAACAAACTCTTTTCTTCCAAAACCCTTGCTGTCGTCTTCTTCAGCATGTCAACAACCACTGCTACTTCCGGTGCCACGGCTGCCGCTACTCGGCTACCTTCCTTCACACCCTCGTCTGCTGTTCAGATAACCAAACTGAACCGCAACAATTACAACCTTTGGCGAGCACAAATAGTACCCTATCTACGCGGTCAAGGTGTCTACGGGTTTGTTGATGGCACGACTCCGGCACCTCCCAAAACCATCACCGGTGCCGATGGCACCTCCTCTGTAAACCCCGATTATGACCAATGGCTCAAAACGGATAACCTGATTCTGAGTACCATCACCTCCTCCTTAACTGAAGAGGTGTTGATGCAAGTTTACACCGCTACTACCGCTGCCGGAATATGGTCAGCTCTGCAAAAGTCTTTTGCATCTCAAAGTCGAGCCCGTTTGGTCCAACTACGTGCTGATCTTGCTGCTACTCGCAAGGATGACCTCACTGCTGTTGCTTATTACTTCAAACTCAAGAATATCGCTGATGAATTGGCCTTGGCAGGTCACCCGATCGACGATGACGACTTCATCACCTATCTTTTGGCAGGTCTCGGCTCTGACTATGATGCGCTAGTTACCATGATTGCTACTCGTGATTCGATCTCCATTGATGACGTTTATGCTCTCTTGCTCACGTCCGAGTCCAGGCTGAACCGTCACAAACCCACCGTTATCACCTCCGGTTCCTCTACTCCGGCGGCTGCTCCACAGGCGAATTTTGCACGCAGTAACAGTGGCTACAACTATCAGCAGCAGCAGCATCGTGGCCAGCAGCCCTCCAACCGTGGCTCCACCAATTCTCGTGGTCGTGGTGGACGCGGTGGTCGTGGTCAAAGTCGTCCTCAGTCGGACCCATCTACTGTTTGTCAAATTTGCGCAAAGACGGGTCATTCTCCAAAGGAGTGCTACTATCGCTATGAGCAATCTAATGATCCCGCCGCCATTCAGCCGCCTTCGAGGTCTCCTCCCTCACCTCAAGCTTATGCCACTCAACCGTATCCCCAACCCGCCACTGATTGGATTGCAGATACTGGAGCTACCCATCATCTCTCCCCCGACTTTCGCAATCTTCATCTCTGTTCTGAGGCCTATGACGGTCCCGACAAGGTCCGCATAGGTGATGGTTCAGGTTTGTCTATATCTCATTACGGTTCCTCCTCGTTCCCTACACCTACCCACACCTTTCACTTACGTAACATGCTTGTCTCCCCTTCCCTCACCAAGAATCTACTTTCGGTAAGTAAGTTTTGTGCTGATAACTCTGTTTATTTCGAATTTCACGCCACTTACTTTCTTGTGAAGGATCATTCGGGTCACGTCCATCTTAGAGGCTCAGTTCGGGACGGTCTTTACCATCTTTCTCCCAATTTTGATTGCTCTCCAGTTCAAGATCATGTCGTCACCTCTGGTCCCTCCAATAAATGGCACTTGCGTCTAAGCCACTGCTCTCATCAAGTGCTCCGTCAGGCTTTAAATCGTGTCTCCATTTCTGTTCCAAATAAAGCACCCACCCACGTGTGTGCACCTTGTCAGTTAGCTAAAAGTTGTCGTCAACCACTTTATGCTTCTGAATTTACGTCTTTTGCACCTTTGGATTTGATATTTTCCGATGTATGGGGCCCGTGTACTGAACCCTCTCTTTATGGAAATTATTATGTTAGTTTCTTGGATGATTATACAAAATTCTTGTGGTTATTTCCGATCAAAGTCAAGTCTGACGTCGAAAAAATATTTCCTAATTTTCTTGCCCAAATTGAACGCATGTTTAACACCAAATTAAAATCGATTCAAACTGATTGGGGGGGCGAGTATCGTTATGTCTCTCAATACTTTGCCCGCTTAGGCATCCAACACCGTCTCTCGTGTCCTCATACCCATGAACAAGTCGGCGCCATCGAAAGGCGTCACCGCCAAATTGTAGAAATGGGTCTATCCTTACTTGCCCATTCTAACCTACCCCTGACATATTGGGAATATGCTTTCGTTACCGCTACCTATCTTATTAACCGCCTCCCGACCCCTATCCTAGATGGTAAGTCTCCCTACGAGGTCGTTTATGGACGTGTCCCGGACTACTCCTTCCTCCGTGTCTTCGGTTGTGCTTGCTGGCCTTACCTTTGTCCCTACAATCGCCACAAGATGGACTTCCGCTCCAAATCATGCATCTTTCCGGGCTACAGCCCATCCCACCATGGATATAAGTGTCTTGACTTGTCAACGGATCGTGTTTACATTGCCCGACATGTCATCTTTGACGAGAGCCTGTTCCCCTACTCTCCGAGTCCTACTCCTCTCTCCTCTATCCCCACTACGGTCCTCCTCCCTGCTTCCCTTCCTCCTCTGGCATCCCCACCTTCGACCTCCACTACCCAACCCACCCCACCTTCCGCCTCCACCCACCAACCTCCACCACCTTCGTCACCTCCTCCTTCCCCACCCTCCTCCCTGCCTGAGTCACCCTCTCCTCAAACTACCCCTACTCCACCTGCCCCTGACCCACCTCACCGGCCACACCACATGGTTACCCGCACCAAAACTAACACTCTCAAGCCCAAAGACCATCCGGACTTTATCCGCTATCCTTTACCCAAAGCCCTCATAATACTGAAATTTTCATATTATCTGTTTATGGGTATTTTCTTCAGAATTGATCCCTAAAATTTTCTTTCTACTCGCACTCTTCTAGCCGCCGCTAGGGCTTCATTGCCGCCGGCCGCAAAAACAAAAAAAAAAACAGCCGCTATGGCGACCACCGTGGCTTCCACCACCCACTCGTCCTCTTACGCCACCTCGGCCCGCCTGCTCCGGTCGCTTCTCATCAGCCCTACCCACATTGTTTCTCTCAATCCGGCCGTCAATGCTCCTACCAAACTCGATGGCAAAAATTTTACGGCTTGGAAGCTTCAGTTGACCACCTTGCTCATAGGACATGGTCTTATTGGTTATGTGACAGGTGATATACCCAAGCCGCCACCAACCCTTACATCTGCGGCTGGTGATGTAGTACAAAATTCGGCCCACTTGCACTGGATACAACAAGATGCATTGATACACAATTTGATTTTGGGTTCGGTTGACAAGTAATTTATGGCCACGATTCAGCACACGACCAATTCGAAACAAGCTTGGGATACGCTTCTTGATACGTATGGGAAACAGAGTAAGGGTCGTATACGACATCTCAGACTGCGTTTACATTCTATTGCTAAAGGTACAATGTCAATCTCTCAATATTTCACTGCCATTAAAACTGTTGCGGATGATCTGGCGTCTCTAGATGCTAGAGTGCCTGATGATGAACTTGTTGAAATAATTTTGAAAAATCTTGGTAGTGAATATAAGGATCTTGTAAGTGCCAATCAGGCTCGTGATGATACTATTTCTATGCCATTGTTACATGAAAAGTTGCTAATGCATGAAGTGTCGCTTGTACAAAGTCAGTCTGTAGCACCCCCTGCGTATACTGCTTTCCCTGCCTACCAACAACCCCGTCCCATGCATGTTTCTCCCAATATGTCCTATTCTCCCTATCCACACACGGCTCGGCCTCCCTCACCCATCCTGCCGCAAGCTCCACCCCCCTACCCGAGACCCCAACAGCCTTCCCCTTCCCCCAACAACTCCTCCAAGTCTACCACTGCTCGTAATTCCAAAGGCTATCAGGGCTTCTGCCAACTCTGCTCGTAGTCAGTTTGTTTTAGGGATCAGTATAATATGAAATTTTTACTCATATTATGTTAAAACAGATAATACCCAACAAGAGAAAGAAACTACACATATGACATATCAAGTGTCGGCAAGGCCAGCCAATAAAAGCATAAGCATTGGTCAACATGAAAGCATCCTACCAATGCAAGGTTCGGGGCATTTAGGTGGACTGTACGCAACCTTGCTTCATAATATGCAACAAACTGCTAAAACTATTCCAACCCGTAATCCTCGATAACATGACGAGTCGATGCTTGGGGTTAACATAAAAGTTGCAAATGTGCAAATATGAATCATTAACATCGACAAAGAATGAGTACCACCAAAGACTTCTTACCGTATCGTTTCCGTGATCGGTCGAGAAAGCAAGTCGTCGAAAATAGCGCTAGAGATAGTACAAACCAGAAGTCCATCCGTAGAATCAACAACCACTTCTTTGCATGTATCATCACAAAGCGCCCAAGCAAAAGAAAAACGAAAGTAAAACATGGCCTAAGAAATCACCCTAATAATATCGAAAAATTTGTACTATAACAAGTAAAAATTAAGATAACCACATATACCATGAACATTTCCAGTCTTCTCACAAACAAATGCATCGCCGATTTGGTAGTAAGAGCATGTGTCTCAGAGCATGCATGATTCACAACAAACTTATCCGTCAGGCCTTTGCTGTTCTTCCAGATAGAAACTTGATCGATCCACAGTCTTGTCCAAGACATATCGTTCATCATATTTAGAATAAGAGAGAATCATTTTCTTCATTGATTTTTGGTGAATACAAGGATGGACATTTATATAGCATTGCTGACAATATGAATATAATTAATGCAAAAGATTACAATTAATTACGAGATATTATTGGCATCTTCTAGAGCATCGAGCCGAGTCACGGTTCGTTAATTACTTGTTCCAACACCCCCAGGCAATCCCATGGGTACCGTGGAGACATGGAGATTGATCTTCAAGGCTTGAAAGCGTGGTTGGCGAAGTGGTTTAGTGAGGATATCAGCCAACTGGTCAGTAGTGGACACATAGCCGATTTGAACAAGTTTACGGGCAACAAGCTCACGAACATGATGGACATCAATCTCAATATGCTTGGTGCGGGCATGAAAGACAGGATTGGCAGCAAGGTAGGTAGCACCAACATTGTCACACCACAAGATCGGGGGAGGCATGCGAGGAAAAGGAAGCTCACGAGCGAGGAGAGAAGCCATTGAACTTCGTGGCGGCGGTGGAGACGGCTTTATATTCGGCTTGATCTTTGCTCTTGGCAAACGGTATAGTCGCTTGCTTTGCAAGACCAGCTAATAAGATTAGTACCGAGAAAAATGCAGTAGCCCCCAACAGAGTGGCGATCATCAGGGTCAGATGCCCAATCAGAATCCGAGTAAGCATGGAGTTGGGTCGGGGAAGAAGCCGAAAGTAGGAGTCCATCAGCAGAGGTTCCCCGAAGGTAGCGTAAGATCCGCTTGACAGCTTGCCAATGATCGGTGGTAGGGGCATGCATAAACTTGCTAACTTTATGTACATCAAATGCAATGTCGGGCCGAGTGTGACTGAGGTGCTGGAGGCCGCCTATAATCATACGATATAGTTGAGGATTTTCAAAAGGAGTACCCTTGAACCGGGAAAGAGGTGGAGAGGCCATAGGTGTAGGGCATGGTTTGGATTCTTGCATGCCAGCTTTAACGAGTAGATCAGTGATGTATTTTTGTTGAGATAAGTAAAGACCACCGGTCAAAGGATGAGCTTCAATACCCAAAAAGTATGAGAGAGGCCCCAAATCCTTTACGGGAAAGGTAACGGAGAGAGAACGAATCAAGTCAGAAACAACTTGTGACGAGGACCCGGTGATAATAATGTCGTCCACATAAATAAGCATAAGTATGTATGTCCCCTGATGATGATAAATATAAAGTGATGAATCTGCCGAGCTAGGAGAAAAACCAAAGTGAGTCAGTTATTGAGTAAGACGAGAAAACCAGGCACGTGGAGCTTGCCGCATGCCGTATAAACTCCGGTTCAATTTACATACATGAGCGGGATAATCAGGATGAGCATAACCCGGTGGCTGCATCATGTAAACAGTCTCGGCAAGAAAACCATGGAGAAAAGCATTTTGTATATCTAATTGTCGGATGGGCCAATTATGAGTGAGAGCGAGTGAATCGTGCGAATGGTAACGGTTTGACAACCGGACTAAAGGTTTCATGAAAATCCACCCCTTCAGTTTGATGAAAGCCTTTGGCAACGAGCCGAGCCTTGTAGCGCTCAATTTGTCCCTGCGAATTTCATTTGATGCGATAGACCCATTTACAACCGATAATATTAGCAGAAGGTGGAGCGGGGACAAGGGTCCACATATTGTTGTTAACAAGAGCAACAAATTCATCTCGCATGGCGGTGCGCCATTCGGGATAGTGCGAGGCCTCGGTGTAGCTGGTGGGTTCGGTAAGAGCGGGGAAGTGTTTAAGTGAGCACGGGGTGGGGGGAGGAGATAAAATCATCGGGTAAGTGTTTGGGTTTCAGGGATTGGGTACGGGAATGGGTTGTCATTGGGTGGGCGGGTGGTTCATTTTCTGGTGGGCCGGCCAAGGGAGGGGAATTATCTGGGGCTGATTGTGGGCTGTGTTCATGGACCGAGCTGGGGGGTGAGGGAGGATACAGGCCTGTTGCGGTGAGTTTGGGGATGGAGAATTATGTGAGGGCGGGGATGGGTCGTTGGGCTGGGTACTAGGTGGGGCTGAGGAAGAAAGGTGGGACGGGCTGGACAAGGTGAGAATAATGGATTCTGGAGTGTGGGTAGTGGGCTGGGTCGGTTATGCTGTGTAGGGAAAAATAGATTCGTAAAAAATTACGTGACGAGAAATAAAAATACGACCTGTAGAGGCATCCAAACATTTATATCCTCCATGAATATCATTATATCCGAGAAACAAACATGCCTTGGAACGAAAATCCATTTTATGATGATTATAGGGCCGAAGATACGGCCAACACGCGCAACCAAAAACCTTCAGATAATTATAATCAGGTAGACGACCATAAACACACTCATATGGACTTTTAAAATTCAAAACCTTGGTGGGCATGCGATCGATAAGATAAACTGCCGTAGTGAACGCATCTTCCCAATAGGGAAGAGGTAAATGTGAGTGAGCCAATAAAGTTAAGCCTATTTCAACAATATGCCGATGACGGCGTTCAACGGCGCCAATTTGTTCGTGTGTGTGTGCACAGGTGAGTTGATGAGTGATACCATGCCGTGAAAAATAAGAGGTTAATTTTTGGAATTCACCACCTCGATCACTTTGAATAGCTTTTATTTTAGTGCCAAAAAGGCGTTCAACAAGTGCTTGAAAATTGTAGAAGACACGTTCCACAACAGATTTAAGTGCAATCATCTAAAAAACAAACATAGTATTGAGAGCCATAAATTGAAGCCTCGGCACAAGGCCCCCAAACATCTGAATAAATCAAATCCAAGGGTTTACGAGAGGTAAAAGGGGAGGAATATAAAGGAAGACGATGAATTTTAGCTAGTTGACAGTCAGAACAGACAGTGGAGTGGGAATCACGGGGAGGGGAAAAATTTATTAGACGTAAATTAATATTACTGATTCTAGAGGAGCAATGGCCAAGACGACGATGCCAATGAGTTGTGGAAGCACGAGTAGTGAGGCAAGAGGAGACGAGAGGTTGAGTAAAATGATATTAGCCGTCTTTGACATATCCTCTAAGACGGACCTGGCCCAAGTATTCCTTCACAAGAAAATAAGTGGAGTGAAATTCAAAGAAAACATCATTATCACAAGCAAAGTTTTGGACAGAAAGTAAGTTATGTTGCATGGATGGAGTAAGAAGCACATTACGAAGAATAAAGGAATGGGAGGGAGTAGTTAAACTAGAATCACCAATATGAGTAATAGGCATACCAGTGCCGTTGCTAGCACGAACATTGTCATCGCCATTATAGGGAGTCGGAGGAGAGTTGAAGTTGTGCGGGTAAGGAGTCATGTGATGACTGGCACCAGTATCAGGCAGCCAGTTGGTTTGAACATAGGATGTACCTACGAAATTAGCCATAGGAGGACGAAGGAAGGGGGCAGGGTTGCTATTTTGGGGCTGGGAGGGAGTAAAATTTGGGTCAAACCGGTGCCAACTGGAAAGAACCGAGTGACCGAACTTACCACAAAGCTGGCATTGAATTGAAGGATTTGGAGATTGTTGTTGTTGAGGTCGAGAGCCATTAGATCGGCCTCGGTCCCCGGCCACGGGAGTTGGAGTTGCGTCCCCTATTGTTGTGATGACGTTGATTGATATTAGCAGAGGGGTGGGGCGTCGAAGAAGCAAGCTGTGGTGGAGGAGGCAGCGTTGGTACAGGAGCAGGGGCTGAATTGTTGTGATTGATGCGGGCTTCCATTGTCAACAGCAAGGAAAAGACCTCTTTAGCAGTAATATCCGAACGAGAATCAACCATGGCAACCAGCGTGTCATAGTCCGATCCTAAGCCGGAAAGAATGTAGTTAATGATGTCATCGGTTTGCAGTGGTTGTCCGGCCAAGGCAAGATCATCAGTTAAGCGTTTGACTGTCATAAAATACTCTGTAGCGGTGGAGCCTGCTTTCCGAGTAGTGGCGAGTTGCGAGCGGAGATGGATGATCCGAGCACGGGATTGCGAAGCAAAGCAGCGTTCAATGGCGGACCAGATTTCAGCAGAAGTTTTAGCGTGATAGACTTGGGTGAGGACATCTTCTGAGAGCGAGGAGGTAATAGCGCTGAGTATTAAATTGTCTTGTTTTGTCCACTGTGGAAGAGCAGGGTTGGGGCTGCCATTGATGGTGGCAGGTGGTAACAATTTGGGCTTTCCAGATGGGGTAGTTGGTGCGGGTGAGCTTGATGAGGTTGATGGAATTGGATGAGTTGAAGGAGGGGTAGGGATTGGATGGGGAGGAGTCGGCAGTGGTGGTGGTTTGAGAAGAAGTGGTGGTCATGGCTGAATTGGTTTTTTTTTTTTTTGGAAATTATTATTGTTCAAATGCAGCTATTTTCTATATAGGTGCTGTACTTGTTCACCATGGGCAAGCTGACGAGGAGAAGAGATGAATTAGGAGAAGGATCAAAAAAATGAAATATTCAGATTTTGGGCGGTTTCAACCTAGTAGCTCTGCTACCATATTTAGAATAAGAGAGAATCATTTTCTTCATTGATTTTTGGTGAATACAAGGATGGACATTTATATAGCATTGCTGACAATATGAATATAATTAATGCAAAAGATTACAATTAATTACGAGATATTCTTGGCATCTTCTAGAGCATCGAGCCGAGTCACGGTTCGTTAATTACTTGTTCCAACACATCAAGCACCTTCAATACAATCACGTCATTTGATAAGCATATTGTTACTGATCTGTGATGCAGAGATCTGTAAGCGAAAATTGAAACGAGCAGCATATTATCTAGAACCATAGGACAATGCCAGGTCAAGACCATGTCGGTTTGACCAACAGATTTCCTTAAAAACTGCCTAGTGCATACAAGAAAATCATAAAGACACATCATGTAAGACTAAAGTTCCAGCTTACTTGAGAACGATGAGGTGCTAGGCTTCTTTTTGCAGCCTGCATTTGTCTGTAGTACATTTTAAATTCTGATGGGCAATCCCTAATCATCTCCACCGAATCCTTCGCATCTCGCTGCAGAAAGTTACGTATCAGTCATGTATACAACCAATTTGGTAACCAAGCCCTCTTATTGTATTAAAAATCATGAGCACAAGATCTAAAGCTGAAATCGAAATAAAAAGAAAAATAAAAGTTATAGTATCCAAATGTGTGATCCCTTTCAAGCTTTAATTTCCCTAGAGATGATATAATATTTGAGAATACAACTGTGACGCCCCTGTCCCGGATATCGAGTCCCTATCCGGAAAAGAACGCCCGACACGCATATAATTAAATTTTAATCTAATTATACACGTAAGCCTATGTAAGCAGACATCAGAGAACAAGCGGTAGGTAAAACGACTGACTCGGATACTTAAAACAACTACTAAAACGATCGAAAGTAACATATGCTGCGACTAATACATCATCAAAGACTTATTATAATCATCAAATACAGTATGTCCATCACAACTTGATAACCATGAACTCAATTCATCAGTTTCTATCAATACAAGGATAAAAGAATCTATACCAGATTACAATGGAAAATAAAGAACAAAAGACTTCATCAGCACCATCTCCGGGTCACTCCTTAGTGGCCTCGAAAACGACCTACAAATACACCACCTTCTCGGGGTGGGGACAATAAGGAAGAGAGGTTAAGTACAAACGTACTTAGTAAGAGGTAGAAGGAATGGCTACAATAAATAGCATATCATATATAACAAGTTACTTTCTACAATCTCTACCACATAGGTTGCATTGAGATCACACTCACCCTCTACTAGATCACATAGTACAACCTCACACACATAAGTTTGTTACACCAATATCAAAAGACACTGTGCATGGTGAGAATGCACCGAGACATATTAAGCACCTCTCAAGGGGGCATGGACTTAGGTCTCCATGTGGGAAGTTACACGTTGTCCCTTGACACATAACTCAAAAGGGTTGCAAGATTCCCATGCTTCGATTTAGAAACGTGCCTTACCAATGACATTGACGTTTTAGCTTTTAGACAACCACATATGTATTTACGATTTAAGTTCTAACCACCTGGTTCATTCACATAAAAGGCTTCCTATGGACATCTAGTCCTAGACATCTAGTTATACCACCTAGCACGTTGTAAAAGGATCAATGACTACTAAGTCAATGTCCCACAAGGCCTAAACAACGCATTCCGGTGCTCCCACCTTCTCCCCGCAGAGGGTCTCAGTTGTGGTGAGATTTGATACCAAGACTACCAGAATTCGATGTTAGACATTGTCAATTAACATAAAATGTTCCATATGAACATACAAACCACATCTTATTGTGTAATACACACAAAAGCACAACATTAATATAATACACTTTTACCGTAATATATATCACATTATCTCCTTGTATAATATATTGGAACATAAATATTACCTTTGCATTTTATCATTATTATTATTATTTATTTCTATCAGCCTTTTTTTTCCCCTGGAAATAGGACTATTTCTTTTCTTTTCTTTTTTTGCTGACTGCAAAGTCCGTCTCATTCTTTTCTATATTTTCTCTTCTTTTTTTTTTTTTTCTTCTTCCTACGGCACATACAGCAATTGCAATAGGATTCAGTCCTATTTTCCTTCGACAATGATGATTCTACTGGCAATATAAATTAACAAAAATAAAAATAATGAAACAACATCAATAATGAATAATTAAATACATATCAAATATGGTTGAACACCAAAATCCGTTTAAGAACACCCCTTACCTTTGATATTTCGAAGGCAAATTCGAAAGAAAAATCTTGAAAGAAAAGTCTTGAATCCTCGAACCAATACCTCTACGAATATCCTACGATAATTAAACGACAACCTACGGTTAGCCAATCCTCTAATTCACCAAAATCTCAGATTTTCTAAAAAAACAAACGGATCTATAATTAGGGCTAGAAAGCAAAACTTGCCGGAAAAAAGAACGGTTGGTATCAAAACGATAGCCTCCTCGCGGTGATCAATTTCTTCTAATATGGTCTGCACCGGAAATCAACCGTTAAACCCCGAATTTGGAAAACAGCGACCGGACTATTTTTTTTTTTCTCTCTTTTCATGTGCTTGCCGTCGGCTTACCTCCCAGGTTTTCAGAAAATTTGTTTGTAAAATCCAATGATTAATTTAGGTAATGGCTCCATTTTATACTCATTAATTAATTATTAATCAAAATCCTTTTAATTAAATCCCTTTTAATTAAATAAATAGGTTAAATAATAATTAGGTCATAGTACACATACCGAATTACTACTTTACCCTTTCTGAAAATTCGGGATGTTACATCCCTCCCCCCTTAAAACAAGTTTCGTCCTCGAAACTGAACATAACTGGAAGGTACTTGAACTCTGGAACTTCACAAACGCCTCGTCTTTTATAACTCATGTTGCCTCGGTCGGTGTGACTGCTTCAACGACCCTAGGCTAGCTGTACGTCTTCCTTCTTAGCTTTCTTTTTCTTCCACTATGAAGTGCACTTGATTCTTCCGCATAGGTCAAAGTCTCTTCAACCGTTTCAAGGTCAAAGCTTGACTCACATCAACATCGGCTAACCATTTCTTTTTCATTGTCACATATAGAACGTCATACACCCGTGAATGGATCTTGGGAACTCCAAACAGATAAGCTAAAGGTCCTAATTTAGCTACCATCGCGTAAGAGCCTTCATATCCATGGCTTATCTTGACTGTCTGCCCAAGCCATCTTGCTCCTCTTGTTGTGGACGCCTTTAGACGTGTTCTATCTCCAACTTCAAACTCTAACAGTCTTTTTATTCCATCTTTCCAATTCTTCTGCATGTCTCGAGCCATCTCGAGGTTGCGACGGTCCACTTCAGCATTCTCCCTGGCTTGATGTATCCACTTTGGTCTTATAGTTTGTTACTATTCTGCTTATCCCAGATGACTAGCGTTCTAAACTTCCTTCCATATAGGGCCTCAAATGGTGACTTCTGGATGCTGGTGTGTTAACTGGTGTTATAGGCAATTCTGCTATCTCTATCTTTGTAGAAGGTGGCCGGCAGTGCCATTTCAACTTTCTACACGTCCTGGTTGCCCGGGGTGAATTGCAATTGCCATCGTGTGGGCTTCATCCGTCACTGTCTTCCTCAAATCTTCCACATCCGGAACACGAAGCCGATCTTTGACGCTGAAGGTTGCCATCTTCGTCCAACTCGTGACACTGACTGGTTTGATCACGAACACTCGCTTGTAACTGACAACAACCGCATCTTCATTTTGCTTCTTCGTGATTTCATCAACTGCCCAAAATCTTGCACTCAATGGTATAACAAACTTTACTGCTATTACTGACCCATGTCCTGAATGCTTGAGCTTCCCAACTGACCCACAACTACTGGCATACTTGACTTCTCTTGATCTCAACCTCCACCACTACAACACAAGTTTGCTGGAGAACTGCGAGGATCTCAGCTGAAGGGCTTCATAAACCTTTCGGAAGGAAAGGAGCATGCATTCGCCATACTTTCTCCCTGACGCTCTGACCCAATCCCTATGCCACAGGGAGGAAGATGTAAATACCTTACAAAAGATCCGGGGGTGAAACCGATGTGGAAACAGTAAAGGTCAAAACGTGGTACAAACAACACAAAGAGAGATAAGCGTTTGATTTTTTTTGTTGTAAGGGTTTTCTTGGAAGGACCAAAGATATTGAGAAGTGACAAGTTGAGCACTTAGGTGGTGAGTCAACTTGGTAAGCCATAAGAGAGGCAATAAATCCCTAAAAAAAGAGGTTTCAAGGGTTATAAACAAAACATGGAGATTCCGGGTCGAAGTAAGTTTGAAATTGGTTCAAAATTGAAGGATGAGGTATTGTGTCATAATACAAAAAGTACCCACCATAAGGGGAAAAAAATGGAACATCTTGCATATAAGATTCTTTTGAGAGAGTGCAATTCTGCATGATACGGTGGTCTTCAAAAGAACTGAGATCGCTTGGAAGGAAGGTAATGAGCTTTTCACATAAGCCTTTAGAAAGTGGAGACGTTAAGAGAATCATCTCATGGTGGACTTGGGACATTTTACTTCAAGAAGAAAGAATATTGGACTTGAGAACGTACGGCAAGTGACCTTATCTATCAATTATTTTGATCAACAAAATGGATGTTGGCGAATTAAGAGGATTCTCATTTTGGATAATTGTTGTAGAGTAATCATCCTATAACAGAAAAACAAAGCAAGAGTGCAAGGTCGAGCACCTGAAAGACTAAACAGTTGATAAGTCCAGAAAAGGATAAAGATCTCAACTTGAAGAAGTTACGGGGCCAAAACAAGCATACCAAAAGGTCTTAGGAAGGGGTGAAACTTGTCACGAAATGTCAAAGTTTGCATCAAAGAAAGGTTATTTCAAGATTGAGTTATGATAGAAATTTCCTCAAGGTGAGGTAAACGGAATTTAAAAGTTTTGGAAAAAGGGGTCAGCGATAAACATGCTTTTGAGTGAAGGTTATAAGACACTTAAGAAATGCCGAATAAAGTTTGATTTCATAGAATTTATCCAACTTTCAAATTAAGTGTAAAAGATCATTGATGATCCAATTCGAGGGTTCAAGGTTGCACCACTCGAGAGGAATAATACAGTTCCAAAGAATACGTGCTCAGGGTTATTATTTATGAGAGAATGAAAAGGTTAAAACAACAGACATTTTCACCGGTGTAACAAAACAAGAGAAGAAAACACGAAAATAAAAGAGGGAATGTCAAAAAGGTGTGTCTGTTGGTTTATGACTCTGAATGTCCTGAAAGAGATTTAAAGCTGAAAAGGTACACGGTGCATTAATCTGAATTGAAATTAGAAAGATGTTTGGATTTCAAAAGTTGTTTGGCTAGAGGTTCGGAAGGCATTTTTGCAAAGACTACCTTCTACTTGAAACTGGTTTAGCATAAATTGCCATAAGGTTAAAGCTAAGTAACTGAAAATGGATGTCGTGGTAGGATTTAAAGACCTGACTGGCAGAGAGGTGAGATGCATACCTTGAAAGAACAGACAACATTAGATGAAAAATTTACAACATCAACACTACCCTTAGGAGGGAAGGTGAGAATGAACTCAAGTAAGAGGAAAATTATTTTTTTCATTATAATGTTCAATAAAATTGGATTCGGAAGGAATAATGGGACTGCGACGATACAAAATTAGAGAGGACTTGCTCCTTTGATTTGGAAAGTAAAAAGGGTAAGAACTTGTTCAAAAGAAAGACTTAAAGAGATATGCTTCTGAGGTAACTCATGGCAAAAGATGGTGAGTAGTTGCTGGACTCAAGGATCTCGAGTAAGGAATCAAATGGGAAGTAATTTACTAGAAAATGCATGATTGAAGAAAGGCATAAAAGGATTTGAACTTCATGCGTGCGATACCAGAAGGTAACATCTTGGTGCTTGTTTATACCTGCAAAATAAACCATAACGTTAGCCTCACAAACACCATTCTAAAAGACTTGACTAGTTGATGTCTTGTTCGAACACCAGCTTGAGTATCAACAATCACTTGTTCTTCAGGGTGATCTCTCATCCATTGATGTACTGGGGGTTGCATCAAGGATCTAAATTTGTTGAACTGTTCTTGAGAACCGATTCTTGATTTTCTTCATTTTGATTGTCTTGAACTGGATCAGAATCATGTTGTTCAGCTGTAGGTTGTTCATGTTGGAATAGTGTCCTAAACCCAATCAGGTTGGACCGGATCCGACCGGGTCGGATCATTTCTACTATTTCTTTATGTTTATGCATATATTAAATGGCTTTTCTGTTGTCATATATATGTTCTTTTAAAGAACCAGTTATGAATTGTTATATGATAACTCCTTAGTATTAAACTGTGACAGAGAAACCATGATAGGCGATTATGGTTGATGAGATCTCTAATCACTTTAATAAGTTTGATGCTTAAATGTCTCTAGGCTGATGTACTATAAACAGGGCATTGATAGCATGAACAGGCTAGCACGTATTAGATGTCTTCTATCTTTAAGGGCAGGGATAGATCTCGTCTATGAAAGTGTAGAGACACTTGGACTGTACGTGGACGTGTATTAGAGAATGTGTACGTTAGACTGACCCACTTACACGGTTAAGTGTCACACTATGTGACAGTTGTGTAATTATCCTTAAGACCGGAGTCTTCATGGAATCACGGTGTAGATTGTCATGCTTTGACACTATTGAGGTTTCCTCTAGCCACGGAGCGATCATGCGGTAGTGATTGGGTGTGATACTGAAGCATGAGGAGTATATATGTTTGGTCGTCTAGGAATCGCGTACCCTATCAGTAGGGTGAATATCCGAAAGGGTCTTCTTATAAGGAATGTCTTACTTTCATGAATCTTTGCAAAGTGGAAGTAAATGAGATACTTTGAGAAAGCATGATATCCAGATTATAAGATACGGTCGTTGATGTTTTGACACTCGACTAACGACCGTATGGATATTATTACAGTGATAAGATTGTAAGTTACACGGTAACTGTTTCACATGAAAGGTAGTAGTCATTGCATTTGACTCTTCCGATGATTGGGGGTCACGGTGTGTTGCTGGACGCTATCCCGTGATCGTTAGGAATGAAGGGTATTTTCGTAATTTGCACTTTGTGTCTACGGCCAACTTATTAGGAAGCCTATCGGGTCACACACATATGACATCTAGCCGGATTAAAATGTGGTTATAGATGATAACCAAATACGGAAAGAATTTTTCTCGTACTATAAAGGTTATAGTGGTAAATTAATATGGTGGTATATATTTATATTGAATAAATAAAATACAAGGTATTAATAGTATTATATTAATTAAAGAATATTCCGGATGCCAATTTGTTGGCTAAAGGTGGCGCAATTTGTATGTGTATAAGATACACTTGGATTGTGCAATTTAATTAATGGTATTACCATATATTAATATTAGATATTAATATATATATATATATATATATATATATATATATATATATATATATATATATATATATATATATATATATATCACATATATGAATCTCTATACAAATATATATAACTAATAAAGTTGTGCACAAGTATATCCTATATACTTGTACAACTCACGCATGTCCATATATATATATATAATATATACACATGTGTAAATTGATTTATGGTAATAAGATAAATATAGTCAATATAAGATATTGACAATATATTGTAATATTTAATATAATATATTGAATATTAATGTGATAAATCAATCAAATATATTTTCCTTATTTTACCAAGAAAGGTTTTTCTCCTCTCTACTCTGCTAGGGGCGCCCCATCCACTACAAATAGGAGGTGGGTTTCAAGCTCTTTTTGTACATCATAACTCCAAGATGTAATAGTTCTTGTGAAAAATAGAGTACCTCTTAGATAGAGTTTTAGAGAGAGAAAATGACGGTCTAGCAACCGGTTTTTTCTAGTAGCAATCCATGATTGGATTTCGGCGGGCTGTTTGTGTGGATCACCGGTAGACGCTGAACGCTTGGGCAGCTCCGTGCATCGCTACTCTCCTAAGACGGTCAAAGCGTCGATCTTTTAGATCAACCAAGGTAACCACCGTCTATTAGCTTAATTGTTTATTGCTTAAAGAAGTCGATCTTGGGTCGATAGGAAATAAATTTAATTCCGCTGCGTTCCCGCGTAGATTTCCTAACAGTGGTATCAGAGTGAGTTTCGAGCTTAAGCAATAAGCATGTTATTTTGCGTAGTTAATTTTATCGTTCTAATCACGTAATTAAAAGATGAAAGATTTTTAGATTCGGAAAATGATACACGAACAGAATAAAAGAAAAAAAGGAGATCGGGTGGTGCTCGGCCGACAGGCGGCGGCACCACCACCGTCCGGCGGCCGGCGGTCGGCGGCAGCCTTATGGCTGTCGGCTGGCTGCTGCCTGGAAAGCCTCTTCCTTTTGTTTTGTGTATTTTGTGTTTCAATATGGTTCATAGTTGTGATTGATAATTCATCTTTTGTTTATAATTAGTTGTGTCATGTGGCCTAACCAATGGTTCAAATAGTTTAAGCCATTGGGATGCCACATGACATTAAAATAATAATGACATTTCCGAACTTTGTTTGGATTAGCCTAGGGCCTTTCCAAATATTTGATTTGGGAAAAGGCCTAGGCCTAGGCCACTTCCAAAATTTTGATTTTGGAAAGTGGCCAGGCATATTAACCAAAATATTGGCCTTTCCAAATTAAATTTTGTTTGGAATAGGCCTAGGCCCTTTTAAAAATATTGATTTTAGAAAGGGCCAAGGGAGATGCTTTTGGTTTAGGAAACCATAGACATCCATTTTGATTAGGAATCAAAAGGAAAGAAACAAAAGAGACCTAATTTTAATTTTAATTTATTTTTGGAATAATTCCAATTAATTAAAATTAAAATTGAAATCGGTTTAAAATTAATCGTTAATTTTATTTCGATTAAAATCATTTAATTAATTAAATCTTAATTAGTTAATTGATTGGATAATATTATTTAATAGATTAAATGTTAATTGATTAATTAAGATGCAAGTAGTTAAATTTTAATTTTATCTTTTTTATAAGATTTTATTATATGGATTAGATATAGTAGATATAATATGATTATATGGACCCCGATTGATCATGGACTCGACCGATAGGATAGATGTGAATGATTTAATTTTTTTGTTGGTTTAAAAATTGTCCTAGGCCGTTATGAATAACGTGACCTAGTTTATTTTCTGCATTTATCCTGTTCCCGTTAGCTCCCCGTGTGCGGCGGGTGTATTTATTTTATTAGATAGAATTAAATGTAACAAGAATGGAGCAGAAGATAGAGGCCAAAGAAAGAAGAATAAAGAATGGAGCAGAGATGACGCATTAAAGATCCTATTGGCCGTTGCAGCTACCCTTAGATTGTGACCCGTGGTTTCATCACTTTTTATTCGAAACTGCACCTAGGAAAAGTCCATGATCATACCGGTTACTTTACGCATTTATTTATTTTGTGCTTGTATTTATTTTATATGATACGATAGATGCATGACTAGGCACGATCTAGATAAATGTGTAGGATGTATGTCTATAGACATAGACATATTTATGATGAGACCATAATTAAAATTAATTAAGTGAATTAATTTACATAAATACTTCCACCTCAAAAGAATCAAGTTGAAATTGCCTCCCCATATTATAATGAGGGTGAAGAGCCCTTGTTCGGATCCAACCTATCAGCCAAAGCAGAGGGTTAACCTACCTCGGGTATATCGTTTTTATCGAGATATGATCGTATGAGATCTCATGAATATTGGGGTTATGACTTGACTTAGAATTCTCCCGGCCACCAGCCAAAGTGGGGTCGTTTGGATTTTAGAGGCAAGGGTTTGACTACTTCATTAGATGAAAATTGTCAAATAGTTGACTAGTCAAACAACAAGAGTCGTATAAGATACGATTGACCAAGAGTTGTCTACCTATTAAACTATTTTTGGCCCACCAGCCAAAGCGGGGGTCGCGGTAGTTTAGTGGGATCTTGTCCACTAAAAAAATTAATAATTCTTAAAAGTCAATTGACAGTAGTTGACTAGTGGGAGCAAAATCATAAACCAAAAGACCATTTTTGATTTTGCGTGTATAAACAACAACACTCTTTTATTTTCATTTTTATGTTGCTGTTTTAGCAAACTTTATATTTATGTTTTATTCTCGATTAGTAAAACCAAATTATGACTGTTACCTTTTGAGAAACGTTCTCAAGTATGGTAAAGTAATTTTAATCCTTTTAAAATGAGCAATGACACGAGCAATCCCGTTATAGTAGTTAGAGACAATGAGACTACATATTTGATGGAGTACTCCAAGGTTTTAATTATTAGTGAAAGCAAAAGCTCATGATGTGATTAAATCATTTGAAATGAGTTTCAACGAATTAATCATATATTGGATACGATCCAAGATGATCATTCTGTCATACAATGACAATTAATTCAAATGTTGAATAAGAATGACCGCATCGAATTTTGGAAATGTTGTTTTCAAAATTGTAAGATTTAAGTATTGACTTAATTCTTTAATCATTGCTTAAAGGTTAATTAAATAGTCAATGTTTTGAATATGATTCAAAAGGTTAAATAAACTATTTAATAAACTTTAGATTTTATTTATGAAAGGAATTAAAGACATAGCTCTTGTGATCTTTCTTAAGTCTTATGAAGACTACACTAAGAAATATTTACGGGTGCTTAAAGGATTGAAAGGAAAGTTAGGGCATGTGCTTAAATAGAGAGCTTATCGAAGTCTCTATTCTAGGCAAGTGTGTTGAGATAAATCTATCCAAGTTCAAGTCAACTCTTAGATATATGATATCTTTCGAGTGTGATTAAATTAGAAATGTTAAATACAGATATGGAAGGTGAAGCAAACATTGTAACACTTACCACACTCTGGATCTAGTAAACTGATAAGGGAACTAAATAAATGTTATTATGTTCCGGTTCTTATGAAGAACATACTTTCAGTTATTCGTTAGAATTTAGTAGACATATTCAATTGTAAAGAATAAATGTTATTCTGATAAAGTTGGAAGGTCACTGAATCTAACATACTAGATTGATGTCACTATATAGTTGATATGTGTGATGAAATCTCAACTAAATATTTGTATGGCTGTTATCTTTGATATTTGTAGTTGTTCTAGATGTCGACTCTCTGGAAGAGAAACGTACACTACAAGAAAACCGATTCTAGTGACGGGAATTTAATGACTGGCCGGAATTATGTCACTATAAACGTTTTTTTAATGACGGTAATCTATGTATATAATTATAAAATGTATAAACGGCGAGGAAGTTTTAATTCTCGTCATTAATGATTTCATATCCTCTTATTATTGGTATACACAAAATCATCTCATCATTAATATGTAATAAAATAATATAAAAAAACATTTTTCCATTATAAGCATTTCTTTATTAAAAAAACCAAAATCATAGGCGGGGAAAATTCCCACCAAAAAACATTCCTAATTCAATTTTTCTTTGCCAAAACATCCTTAATTCTATTATACACAAAACCTTTCTCTATTATACACAAAACCTAAAAGATTTTCAGACCAAACCAAAAACCTAGGAAATATTAACACCTCCGACAACGACGACTGCTTGCTACATTCACAACAACACCGATTACGGCCTCCGTCCTACCGACCCCAAATCGATGGTCTTTCCGATGGCTGCCCTCCCCCGTCATCTCCGATTATCATTCTCCGTTATCCGAATTCACTGATTGCAGATGAAGCAGGTCCAAACCCTTTACTTTGAACTAGCAACGTGAAGAAGAAGGTGAGTAGAAACTTCGCGCTTCTTGAGACTCTTTTTTCCCTTCTTTTTGCGCTGATTAATAGCCCGAAATTGTAATCGACAAAATAGGGTAAAATTTTAATCGATCGACATCACCTCCATCACGGGCTGGAGTCCTACTGTTGTCCCACTAACTGGATTTGCTTCAAATTAAGCTTGTTGTTGTCCCTCATCATATCCCGTCTTAACGGAGTTGGTTTGATAGTAAGTATGCTTTTTGTGGACTAGTATGGGAGGAAAGATTAATTCTCTGTTTTGCTTGAACATCATTGTATATACGTTTATAAAGGTTTTATTTCTTTGAGGTGAGAATATATTTTTCTGGATTAAAAATAAAAATTTGAAGTTAGAGTTATATAGTATATCGTGCCCTAGTTGTTTATGTGGAATTGTTGATTGCTTCAGCAAGTCTAGTGACTATTACACGCTGAAGATTTTGTCATGTTGTTTGATTTATGATTAAGGTTAGCAATAGTCTGGGCATAACATTTTTGCCAAACCAAAGATTTAACATGTCAGAGTATACACTTAATCATTGAGTGATACACATTTCATCATGATCAATGGTGTAAAAGCCTATATTGACTTATGTTGTTGCTCGATTTGTGATCAATGGCATAAAAGTCTATCTACATATGTTGTTGCTCAATTTGTTGCTTCCGTATCACAACTCTAATTTGTCATGGATTCCACAGCCTTGAAGCTCTAAATGAGTGAAATGCTCATGATTGATTGCCATGTGCTTGATGTGACAAAACACCTTCATATTCTTATGGTTAGACTGATTTTGGAGCAATTTCTTGAATGTTCAGAGCTTTTGCAGGAGAATAAACGGATGATTGATAAATCTATCTGAGACATCGATCGGGAGAGATAAGGGTCGCAATCACATGAGAAGAAGTTGATTGCAGAGATAAATAAAAACGCTAAGCAAGGACAAATGGTATACATATTTTCCTGGATCGTTTTATGAAGTGACATTTTTTGTGCTTTTTAGTGTACACCTGCTTGTCTGTTTAAAATATTTACCAGCTGATTATGTCTTGTTGATGTTTTAGGATCATTGCATCTGCACTTGATATCAAATTTATGATTTATAGACTCATATTGGTAATTAAAAATAGTAAAAATGAAACACTTTCAATTAATGCCGCAAGCTATAAGCAGCCAGTTTGCTTCCATTTACAAACCTGAGATTGGGGTACATATTGATTTAGTTGTTAATGTACACTACAGTAGATGGAATGGCATGCCTCTTAGGTCATTATTGTTGGTGTATTTATGTTTGATGCTAATATCTTGTGCTATGATGATTATTTTTCTTGTCCTGCTGTCTGTCGTATTTTTTGAAGTAATTTTCATGCACCAGCTGTTAGCTACGATGAATCAACTCAGTTTGGAAGTAATTCCATCGCCTTGGCTAAATCTTGAGTCTTCATCTTGGACTTGTGTCAAATGCTTGAAAGCTACGCAATATGGATGTGCCTTCGGTAGTAATGTGAATAACAGAGTAAGTTTTATTGTTTTCTTTCCCTGTAATCATTTGTCTTATTTTCTTTGAAGACAGTGTTTGCTGTCCAATATTTTTGTACAGACTCAGAGTGAAACAGATGACAGCAAACCTGGAGCCAACATCCTTTGTAGCTTCTAATGTTCGCTCTCTTATTTGAATAGTATTGTTAAGGGTGAATTTATACGATTTATAACGCTATATTCTATGATATTTTTCCCCGTAATTGTACTAATTTGCATAAGAAACGTGTGTTTAATGGGAATATTGACCAAATGATATTTTAAAAGAGATAATCGCAAAATAGGTTGATTTATGTGTTTTAATTATGATTATATGATTATTTGAATATTATTACAGTTTGCGATGTTTTCCATGTGTTATAGGTATGTTTATTGTGCTCAAATGATGATCAAAAGAGATAAATTTCGAGCTATAAAGATTTAAGAAAGAGATAATGATCAAGTGGAGAGAAGAAAAAGAGATAAACATGCAAAAATCGCATTCAAGTCATGTTGAACGAGCGTCTATACTCCGTCCAGGTCAAACGGGCGTCTGCAATATTGAACGAGCGTCCAAGATGTCAAAAAGAGATCAGAGAGTTTGAACGCCTGCTGGACGAGCATATGAAGAGAGTTCAAGAAAGTGAACGCTCGTCCACCAGAACGAACGCTCGTCCATGAAACCGACTTAGAGGAACCGACTTTGTTGCTTATAAATACAAGGCTATTTTCACACATTAGGAACAACAATTCGACATCATACAAACCCTAAACCCTAGGGGCGGCTAAGGCTGCGTTTTTACTTCTTTTTCTTTCACTTTTATGCAAATTTAAATTAGATTAGGTTAGAGCAGTTTTTATGTTCTTTTTCTGCAAAACTGTGTTGCTGAGGATGTCCAGGAGCTAAAGCTTCAATCAAACGAGAATTGTGAAGCCATCAACTTGGATTGATTTCTGTATTTCGATTATACTGTGAGTTATTTATTTAAGGTTGTTTCTTATTTATGTTTTATCTCGTTTAATTGCGTTTACATCGGAAGATTTGCATGTATGATATGTGTTTATGTTTGATGGAAGTCATGATAAACCTTTAGATCACCGTAGATAAGAATAGTCCTTAGATTTATAATAACGGAAGTTAATAAGTCTAATCACTAGATTTAAACGTAAAAGTTGACACCTTCGATCTTAAAACGCGTTAATCTAGCATTGGAAGATACTAGGTTAATAGATGAATTACCTAAGGAATTAGGGTTCATGTTTAGGTAAGGTGAATCACAACCTAGATAAATACCACATATAATCGAGATAGGAGATCAATACATGTTGATAGGTGGATCAATCCTCGTTTGCCTTTTATAATTTGATTCTAAATCCTTGCAACTCGAGTCTTGCTTTGCTTAGTTAATTTCCTTTTTGCAATTAGTTTAGTTTAGTTAATAAGTCTGTTACCCGTATTTTCCTAGCATTGGATAATCTCCTCTGTCTAGTTTTATTTTCTGCAATCTTTGTTTAGATTAGTCCACTGTTTAGTTTAGTTTCGTGACATAATTAGTTAAAACAAAAGCTAGGATTAACAACTGTCTAGTTCCCCATAAGATCGACCCGACATAGCCTCTATACTACGATCCTTGCACTTGAGGTTAACCGGTTTTATTACTTGTTTATTTTGTATTAATAAAATCCGTGACATGTTTTTGGCGCCGTTGCCGGGGAACCGGACGGTTGTCTAGTTTTTGTTTTTTTTCGTTTTTTCTTTTTGTTTTTGTGTTTTCCTGTTTTTATTTTTAAATTCCTGTTTTTAGTTTATAATCATTTAGGTAATTAGTTAATTAGGGTTTTAGATAGGGTTTAAGATCTTCTTTTATAGTTCTCTTGTGATTAGATTTTCTATTCGTTTTTTCTGCTTCGTTTTCTGCTTATGAACGGGCGTCTATAACAGTGGACGCCCGTCTGTTCTAAACTTCTGGACTCTGAATCATATTTAGCTTGTCGGACGAGCGTCCATCTAATTTGGACGTGCATCCAGTTCTTCAGCTAGTCAGACGAACGTTTGAACTACCAGACGCCCGTCTAGCTCGACTTCTAGGCAGACGCCCGTCCAGTTTTCTGGACGTCCGTCTGCTCCCCTGTCTTAACTATTTCTTTTTCTTTTTCTTTCCTTAGGTTTTCAATTTTTAGTTTAGGCTTTCAATTTCTTAGTTTTTAGGTTTCAACCACTTGTTTTTGGTCCGGTTTATGCAAACTCGGAGTCAAAAGGGACCGTTATTATACACCCCTGACCCGAGTGAACCGTAGTCCGGCCAAACAGGCAGATTTTCCGTTCTACGGTTCTGGTAGACAGAGCCAAGCGAGATCTTGAAGAACAACTAGCAAGAGAAATCACTGATTTTGTGATAATGGCCGCTAATAATAGACGTACATCGCGACACTCACGCCATGCCAGCGAAGTCAAAGTCAACCCGGCTATTGTTATTCCAAATGATTCATGCACAAACCTTTGAGTTAAAACCGGGACTTATTCAGATGATGCAGCATGCATCTATTTTTCATGGTTATCAATCAGAGAATCCGCATACCCACTTACATACATTCCAAGAGATATGCGGTACTACACGCATCCAAGGAGTAAGTGAGGATGCTATCAAGCTGAAACTTTTCCCATTTTCTTTGAAGGGAGAGGCTAAAGAGTGGTACACCTCTCTCCCCCTCGAATCTATCACCACCAGGCGTAACTCGAAAAGGAGTTCTTGAGTCAATATTTTCCACCTTCAAAGACGGCCCAGTGTTTAAACGAAATATTCACTTTCTATCAGAAAGAGAATGAATCTTTCTTCGAATGTTGGAAGAGATTCAAGTCTCTTCTTAGAAAGTGTCCCCACCATGGCTTGCCACTGGAAAGGCAAGTCAATACATTCTTCAGTGGATTGATGATTGCGGTCTGATCAGGTTATAAATTTATTTTACTTGACCACCAAATACTAGCAATAGCACTAGGTACATCATAGCATAGCGATGGTGAATCAAGGTCGATCCCTCAGGGAATCAAAATGTGGACCCTAGGTTTAAATAATTAATTCACCTAATTCATTATTGGACAGCAGTCTAAGACCAACATAAAAAAACAAAATAAGAAAAACAAACTCAAACTTAAAAGACACAAACGTAATTAACCTTCCAATTACCAACGTTATCGTTTGGACCAAGACAACTTATATAAGATAACCTAACTCATTAACTGTCAATCTGGCTGTATTCATATTTAATTGGCTACGGGAGTCATCCCCTTAACTTGACTTAGCACCGGGTAGGTTACTAGATCACTGTGGTATTGTTACGTGACTTCACCTTTTGGGTATCCATCTCATATAACTCACACGCTCATTATTCTAAGGATGCCGATATTAACCGTACACCTCGCTTAGGCAACATTCCTATGGTTAGGCGTACTTCTAAACGATCGCTCAAGCCCTCGCCCTATTAACAATTACTTGGTAAGTCTCTTGTTAATCTATGATTTACGATATGACTAGGTGTCGACAATTCCTAATACAAAACTAATCTAGATCTTGCTTTGAAATCCCGAAAGATCGTTCGTGAGCCGAACTAGACGTCTTATATTGGTATTTCCTAATAATACGCTAATGAAAAACTGACGAGCGACGTAGCCGTAGCCATACCTACTGAGAAAGTAAATTCAACTAGTTAGACCCACCATAAAGACGTGGCAGACTTAGCGGCGTAATTAGGCTCGGTCGACCGAGTGCGATGGTTCGGTCGACCGAACGACTCGGTTTGGTCACCTTGACGAATTCAACCCTAACTACATCCTAGAAATAACCTCTCAGTGTTTCCTTATACGTGAATGACTTAAACAGCAACTCATACATCACTTATATAAACTATCATAGATACACATTAATTAAATCTAGTAGAGTCATGAATAAATCTAGATTATGACGTAGGTCATGGGATCCTCATTGACAAGGTGTCACCACCACCTGACGTCATAGCCAAGAATCACATCATCTAGCTATGTTTAATTAATTCAAACGATAAGAACGTAATTGGAAGAATTAATTACTTAAAAATAAAACATGAAGATTAAGGGCTTACATTGTTGCAAATACTAACTTGGCTTGAAAACTCTCAATTTGTAGTGCTCTTTTATCAATGATTAAATCAATGTATGAATGAATAAATAATACTAATGACAATGTGTTTATATAGAGCTCAAAACCGACTTAGAAACCGACTAAGGATCGGATTCCCTAAACCCTAACCGACTTAAGTAGTGTGCTGGACCCTGTTGGGCTTTTAAGTCCACTCGGTCGACCGAATAGCTAGGCTCGGTCGACCGAGCCTTCCCTGCTTCTGGACTCTGTCTTCTATCTTCTGTTGGGCTCTGCATTGTCCTGGATCTTTAATTCCTTCTCCGTAGTCCGTCCATAATGCTCACTGTATTTATCATACAAAAACATAGTTTGTAATACCAAATACTTGATAAATTACCGAAATGCATAATAATAAATCATAACACGGGGTATATCTAAATTGGGCACTTAATGACTTATTATCACTCTTTTAAGGTTATTTCACATCAATATCAAGGGTAAAGATTGCATAATAATGGGTACAAATCGACCGTCATCAACTGCCCCCCACTTAGCTTTTGATCGTCCCGATTAAAGTATTAACAAGTTATTCCCCATATGATCATTTTCCGGTGGTCACACCATACTCACACAAGAAACCCGAATCAACTCATACTATATATGCTAATAAGGTATCCATTATTCACTACTCGGTATGAATCGAAGTGATGTGTGCACATGCATTGGTTTTATAAATGTGGCATGATTAATGGTTATGCCTACTTTGAATTCTCAAATCCCACCATCATCAGCATTCCTCTGCTTAAGCCTCGCAATGGGTAAAGCACTAGAACAATAAGCAAGAGTATATCTATACGGTTTTTGGACTTGGAGACCGAGTACTACTCAAAGCCTCTTAAGAGTTGAATTTTTCAATTCTTCACATTTTTTCAAATACTACAAATCTCAAGGAAGAAAACTTTTTAAAGTATCCCCCTATCTTTGATCACATATAGCAATGAATATTACCACAAGCGCAAGGCTACTTTGGTAATTGACTACAAGCCCAGTGTTTAGCTCATTGGCAAAACACAGATATATCTCAAGCTTATTATTCCGCTTTTGTAGCTAGAAAATTAAGAATACATCGGACGATAAGTATTGATTACTAGGCAGGCACAACCCATTATCTATGCAATGTACACATATATTTCCATTTTTTGATAAGCGTGGTAAACGTTGATTCATATTTTGAGTAATCGAATAATAAATAACTACTAGCCACTTGTAATATGAATATCTATACGCTTACTGAAATTATATCGCAAGAGTATAACATGACCACGTACTAACGAAATATGGTTCCTACCTTATTAAATACAAAATTCGGGAATTCACAAAAGATAAGTGTGATTGTAATGTAAAAAAAATTTAAACTCATTATTTAATATACAAACTTATTCAAGTATGCTACATGAGCTAAGTGACTCATACCCCCCACTTAAACTATGAATTGTCCTCAATGTATAAAAAAATAGAACAAGGAACTTAGCTCTGGAATAAGTGCGGGAGTTGAACAAGTCTTGATGAACTCCGGAGAATTTTGATGAGACAAATCTGATTACTAATCGCAATAAAATGCAACCTCTGCAACAAACATCTTTAACAAAAAACTTGGAACTCGTTACAGGGTTAGTCCAGAAAAATATAATCATATCAAATGGACTGTAAAAGGTATAATAATAGCCTTAAACATATTTAAGCCCATACTTAATGATTATAGTGAAAATAATGCACAAATATCCAACACATTAAATAAGACAAATTTTATTCATTAGGGAAATTCAAAACGAACTCCATACAACACTGCTTAACTTATTGGTACACCGAAATCAAAAATAAAAACACATTGATAAAGAGAAAATTAATAGATTAACACAGATGCTTAGTCCGAAGGTATATCATTCGGATCAACGAAATCTAATGGAAAAACATTGGGATTTGCTCCAGAAAATCTTGGAATTGCGCATCGTCATCACACGGACCGTCATCATCGGGTTGCACAAGAGGTGGTGCAATGTAATCCAAAGATAGGATAGGCATGGGCCTAACATAAGAGTCACCGCCTTGCCACTGGGCACTCACCGCCTCACATAATGAAGTGATCAATGAACCATAAGGCAACATGTGTCTAGGCTTGCGGGCATCGGCGATCATCTCGAGCATCGGTGCCCCAATATTAACAGAGCCATCCTCTGCTCAACCAAGACATCAGCGTAGCATGTGCATAATAAATCAGTAGACACATGCTTGGCCGAATAATGTTAGAACGGATAAGCCTGTAAGCACTTATCTTCCCACCGCCTAAAGTATGGCTCCTCAAAAGTGCGAGCAACTTCCCTATTGTCCATGCTATCCCGAGATGGGCACCAACCTCCTCCAACCATGCATCGACTCATCAAATGTCACTTTGTACTCTGGCTCCTCCTCCGGGGTATCGAGACCATAATAATTATTAAGAGTCCCCGGAGTAATGACAATGGATTTTCCACGAACCTGGACTAAATTCGTGTGTGGGTGAACACGTAAATAAGAATAAAACTCTCTTACCCAGTCGACATTAACTCGGCCAGGTGGCGCAACAACCTCTTGCCACTGATAATACTCCACTAGATCGAACAGCTCTTGACCACAGTTGGTCAAATCTAATCCCCGAGCCCGGTGTACCGGCGAATTGTTGAAGAAATTCCGATAAACCGAAAATACCTCTTGGCTAGCGAATTGCGGTACCCCGTTGATCAAGGGTATGGCATCATTGACTGCTTCAAACTATGCAGAGGATCGCCGTCTTGGTGGCATAATTGAAAAACCGGAACAGAGCAACACTGATAGAGATGCAGCAGTATGAAGCTCTCGGTCGACCGAGAGAATGGCCTCGGTTGACCGAGCAGACAAGTTCGGTCGACCGAACTGATGAAGCTCTGCTGCTGAGGTTCAGGTCTCCCCTGTGACAGCCTGGGTTGGATAATCCTTCAGAGATATGAACAATCACAGATTGTGATATTGGAGGGGATCATTTAAATTACTATCCCCAATCTTGGGTGGATGGAAAGTATTAGAAAGATTGGAAATGGGAATTAATGGAGAGAAGAAAATTGGGGATTTGGAGAAGATGAAGATTTTGTGGTGTAGAAATGATGAAGAGAAAAAGGAGGTTTAAATAGAAAGATGTGGAAAGTGAAAGGATTGAAATGGTGGAAGGTGATTGGTGGAGATAGAAAGGCAAGGATTGAGGAGTGGAATGGTTTTGTTGGAGGAATAAATTAATGGGGAAAATGAAAAGGTGGATTGGGAAATGAAAAATGGGGATGTGTAAAAATAAATGATAGTTGACCTCCTAAATTTGATACACACGAAATTTTCAAGCTAGAACACATAAGTCTATCAAAATTACTATGTCACAATTTGAAAAATCCTCACCTCAAAAATCGAATAATCCAACCACAATCCATTAACATATAAATCATAACTTTTTCCAAATAATACAAATTTTAAACTAAGCATCTTTTCACCAAATTCTCATCATCAATACATTTTATAATGATTTCTTTTCCTACTCTACTTCACGTTAAAATGATTTGAGTAAAAAAACTTTTTGCACATCCGTAACCTAATGGTCATTGGAACACGGCAAAAATAAAAAAAAAGCTCTCGTCATTCTACGTTACTTTATTCATACTAAAAAAAATAAAAAAAAAAATGAAATAAAATAAAATAAAATGAAATGACAGAATTCTAAATTTTTGAGTCTATAGCTCGACTTCCAAAATCTTCACTCCTAAACACTGCTCTTGACTTGCCAGGTTTTCACCCGGCCAGCTTTCACCGAAAAAGTTTGACCGTCCTTTTCTACGAGTGCCCTTCCTTTGAATTTAGTCCAATGAAAAGACAAACCGAATTGACCATCCGGACAAAGCGCCGACTTTTGGATTCATCTCTGATTTCGATGAGCTTTTGTTACGAACCCTCCTAGTTTGTTTCTTCGCTCTGGTCCTCCTATCCTTAGGTAGGTCTACAGCTTCAATATTGGTCAGGGCTGGTGCAGGCTGAGCTGACCTATTCCGGCTTAGAATAGAAAGGACTTCCCTCTCATCTTTATCATCGACATTATCATCAGCATCCTTTCCTAAACTTTGAATGGCATCAAGCTTCTCCGAACCAACTACTTCTAACACATTCACACTTACCGGTACAGGGAAATTTGGATTTGTTATCCCATAACACTCAGAACCCTTGGCGTCAAACAATACTATCTCATGTCTGGTCATCCGTATGAAGGCTCTAGCGGTGTTGATAAACGATCTACCCAAAATGATTGGGCATTCAGGATGCTCCTCGATTTCCATCACCACTATGTCTATCTTAAACCGTAATTGCCCCACACCAATAATCATGTTGTTCGAGTCTCCCGAGTCCATGATTGTCCTAGTTCCATCCGCTAATCTAACTTGGAGCGGGGTGTTAGTGGGTGTTAAAATGAAATTCCTATCACAAAGGCTTTTAGGAAAGATATTAAGGCTCGAACCGGAATCAATCAAGGCTAAACCTAAGTGGGTTTGTTCTAGGGTTACTCCAACCATAAAAGCTCCTGGGTCTGCTAACTTTTGCATCATTCGAGACTCGTCTTTAATCAATATTTCATCTCTAGAACAGATGACAATAGGGCTCTTCATAGTCACGCTACCCTCGACTCATTTCTATCTCGGACATGTAATCATCATAATCTAAAGTTGAATCGGAATCCGAAGAAATTTCCTCTGGATTCAAAATAGACATACCTCTTTGCCAATAGGCTTCTTTTGCCTCCCTCGATTTCCTTGCCTCTCGGATTTTCGCTTTCATCTTTTCTATCCTTTCCATGAGCTTTGGTGTTAACGGCTTTTTAGGTGTAGTTTTGGTTCGTAAAACCTTAACTTCTTCTTTGGCTTCAAGAAAATTGGTTGATGACATTTTGCTGATCTTGAACAGGTTAAATGAGTGATTTACTTCGAATTATCTGCAATATTTGAAAAACAATAAACAATTAGTAAATTGACAAACAATATGATTGCTCATATTGTTGTCAAACTTACAACCTACAAACAGGGGGAAACAGAACACTGGGGAAACAACACTGTATATAAAATTAAAGCTGGAAAAGGCTCGGTCGACCGAGTGAATACGTTCGGTCGACCGAACGAATATCTTCCCCATTCCTGCTTTAATCCTTTCACAGCATACAAGTACAGGTAATTCGTCAGAATAAAAATAAAGAATTCAACTAAAAACAATAAAGAAAGAACGAAGTAGATAAAAATAATTTATTTAAACAATCATTGGGCCATTGATTCCCCGGCAACGGCGCCAAAAACTTGATTGCGGTCTGATCAGGTTATAAATTTATTTTACTTGACCACCAAATACTAGCAATAGCACTAGGTACATCATAGCATAGCGATGGTGAATCAAGGTCGATCCCTCAGGGAATCAAAATGTGGACCCTAGGTTTAAATAATTAATTCACCTAATTCGTTATTGGACAGCAGTCTAAGACCAACATAAAAAAAGAAAAAGAAAAACAAACTCAAACTTAAAAGACACAAACGTAATTAACCTTCCAATTACCAACGTTATCGTTTGGACCAAGACAACTTATATAAGATAACCTAACTCATTAATCATCAATCATTTTGTATTCATATTTAATTGGCTACGGAGTCATCCCTTAACTTGACTTAGCACCGGGTAGGTTACTAGATCACTGTGGTATTGTTACGTGACTTCACCTTTTGGGTATCCATCTCATATAACTCACACGCTCATTATTCTAAGGATGCCGATATTAACCGTACACCTCGCTTAGGCAACATTCCTATGGTTAGGCGTACTTCCTAAACGATCGCTCAAGCCCTCGTCCTATTAACAATTACTTGGTAAGTCTCTTGTTAATCTACGATTTACGTATGACTAGGTGTCGACAATTCCCTAATACAAAACTAATCTAGATCTTGCTGAAAGTCCCGAAAGATCGTTCGTGAGCCGAACTAGACGTCTTATATTGGTATTTCCTAATAATACGCTAATGAAAAACTGACGAGCGACGTAGCCGTAGCCATACCTACTGAGAAAGTAAATTCAACTAGGTTAGACCCACCATAAAGACGTGGCAGACTTAACTGACAGAATTAGGGCTCGGTCGACCGAGTGCAGTGGTTCGGTCGACCGAACGACTCGGTTTGGTCACCTTGACGAATTCAACCCTAACTACATCCTAGAAATAACCTCTCAGTGTTTCCTTATACAGAACAGCTTAAACAGCAACTCATACATCACTTATATAAACTATCATAGATACACATTAATTAAATCTAGTAGAGTCATGAATAAATCTAGATTATGACGTAGGTCATGGGATCCTCATTGACAAGGTGTCACCACCACCTGACGTCATAGCCAAGAATCACATCATCTAGCTATGTTTAATTAATTCAAACGATAAGAACGTAATTGGAAGAATTAATTACTTAAAAATAAAACATGAAGATTAAGGGCTTACATTGTTGCAGCCCTAACTTGCTGAAAAACTCTCAATTTGTAGTGCTCTTTTATCAATGATTAAATCAATGTATGAATGAATAAATAATACTAATGACAATGTGTTTATATAGAGCTCAAAACCGACTTAGAAACCGACTAAGGATCGGATTCCCTAAACCCTAACCGACTTAAGTAGTGTGCTGGACCCTTGGGCTTTTAAGTCCACTCGGTCGACCGAATAGCTGGGCTCGGTCGACCGAGCCTTCCCTGCTTCTGGACTCTGTCTTCTATCTTCTGTTGGGCTCTGCATTGTCCTGGATCTTTAATTCCTTCTCCGTAGTCCGTCCATAATGCTCACTGTATTTATCATACAAAAACATAGTTTGTAATATCAAATACTTGATAAATTACCGAAATGCATAATAATAAATCATAACACGGGGTATATCTAAATTAGGCACTTAATGACTTATTATCACTCTTTTAAGGTTATTTCACATCAATATCAAGGGTAAAGATTGCAGAATAATGGGTACAAATCGACCGTCATCAATTGACCGAGCTCACCAAGGGCATGGTCAATAGTTCTTCTGGTGGGGCATTTCTGAAGAAAACATCGGAAGAGGGATGGGCATTGTTTGAGGACATCGCAAAGTACAACTACGCCCCCTCTTATCAAGCAATTCAAGCTCCTCCTCCTCCAAAGGTTGAGGAAGTCAATTTGCAAAGTTTGATCGCCATGCTGCAGAAGCAGATGGCACCATCTCAAGTTCCAAACCCGATAAATCAAACTTCTTCTTTTCCACAGAACCCTCAGGTTCATGATCGCGGAAAACTATCGCCGACCGGCCATATGAATGGCCAGTGCCAATTTAATCCCCCTACACCTTATCAAGTGAATGCTGTTCATGATTATGGACAGTACAATCAAGTCACATGTCAGAATTGTGACGAGGTGGGGCACACTTCTAAATTCTGTCCTATGAACGGACAGAATGCGGAAGTGAATGCATTCTATGGCCAGAACAATCAAAGGTTCAATCGGTTTCTGGCCAGGGCAATTTTCAAAACCAAGGGTTTAATCCATCTTCAAATTTCAATCCTATTCGAATTTTAATTGAATCGAATTTCAATAGAAACCACTGGTTTAATCGAACAAAAACTCGAATTTTTCCAATCCTACGCAAAAATTCAATCAGAATTGGCCTTCCAATTCAAACTCTCAATTTCAAAGTCGGCCCAGCCAGCCCTATTCTTCAAATTTCCAAAACTCTCAAAGCTCCTCCCAATCTAACAATCTTGAAGCCAAGTTGGAGGAGCAAAGTAGATCGATGAAGAATCTTGAGAGACAAATTGGGCAATGGTGAGCAGCTTAGCTTCTAGACCCCAGGCGTTTGCCCGCCTTCATCGAGAAGAATCCAAAGGGTGGTCAAGTTGCTCAGGCTGACTTGAACAAAGGCCCATGTACTGACCTCGTGCCATCAATTCAATACGGTAAAGAGGAGGCCAGTGCAATGAATCTGAGAAGCGGTCCTTCCCATCAGGGAAACCACTAGCCCCTCCTGCCATTGATAAGGCAGGAGGGGAAGCTGAGCACCTACACTCCCCTCAACTGCAAGAGAAAACTCAGGTGGCTGATCCCCTGAGAGGTGAAGAAGTTGGAAATCCTCAAGTGGCTGATCCCTTGAGGACTGAAAAAGCAAGTGGAAGTCAGGAGGCTGATCCCCTGACTACACAGAAATCTGAAAAAGCTGTTCGTTGGAAGGATCTGGAAGACAAAGCTATGAGTGCATCCTCAAAGAAAATCTTTTCTGAGAGTGACCTTAAGAAGCTTCCATTTCCACCGAGAAAGAGCAACATCCCCTTGAGTGAGGACAAAAAGTACGGAAAGGTCTTTGAACCTTCGAAAAATACTCGTGTAAATCTTCCACTATCGATGTGTCTTGGTTGAGATGCCTAAGTATACAAAATTCATCAAGGATGTGGTGTCTTCGAAAAAGAAGTTAGCAGGCATGGAAAGGCAAATTGGTGAGGATTGCTCCATGATTAATTATGGAGACTTACCAATTAAAAGAGGTGACCCTGGCAAGTTCGTACTTACATTATTAATGGGAGGTCTGGTCTTCCCTAATTCTTTATGTGATCTAGGTGCCTCTATAAGCCTTATGCCAATGTCTGTGTGCAAACAGCTTGGTTTAGAAAGCCTTCTAGAACCGACTACTATGAGTTTACAATTCGCTGATAGATCTTCTAAAAAAGCTTCAGGGATCCTGAAAGACATTTTGGTTCAGATTGATAGATTTACCTTTCCAGTCGATTGGTATGTCTTAGATATAGAGAAAGGCGGAAACGTCCCCCTGATTCTTGGAAGTCCTTTCTTATCTACAGCTAGAGCCCTCATCGATTGCGATGGTGGGCACGTGACTATCCGAGTTGGTGATCAAGAGGTGAGTTACAATGTCTTAAAGTCCATTCAAGTACCCTCTGGCCCTCCAACCGGCTTTTCCATCGATTATATGACGGATGATTTTACCGATTATATGGATAAGCAAGTCATGGCTGTAGAAGTGGAATATGAGCGATTGGTTGACAACCTAAATACTCATGGTGTGGTTAATCTAGATCAATTAGCAGCTGATTTTGAGGAAGAATTGTTGGAAGGAGAAGCTTTGGCATTGGGACTACAGAGTAAACTCAGTGACATTGAGTTGAAAAGTGGAGATCTCAAGTCGAGTCTAGAAGACCCCCCAACAGATTTGGTGTTGAAGCCGTTGCCTAAACATCTTAAGTATGTGTTTTTAAGGGAAGGTGACAAGCTTCCATTGATTATCTCTGCCAAGCTTTCTCGTTTAGAGGAAATGAAACTTATGAACGTCTTGAAGAAAAATGAAGAAGCCTTTGGTTGGCAGGTAGGAGATATCAAAGGGATATCTCCGGACATCTGTATGCACAAGATCAAGACGAATGAGGGTACGAAATGCGTTAGACAGCCCCAGAGGAGGCTCAACCCTCATATGCAAGAAGTCGTTAAAAAGGAAATCATCAAACTCCTGGACATGGGAATCATTTATGCCATCGCGGATAATGAATGGGTTTCCCCGACTCAAGTAGTTCCCAAGAAAGGTGGAATTACAATTGAGAAGAATGAGAAGGGAGAGGAAATCGCATTGAGACTTGTCACTGGTTACAGAGTCTGCATCGATTATCGAAAGCTCAATGAGGTAACAATGAAAGATCTCTTTCCCCTTCCATTCATTGATCAGATGCTTGAGCGTCTGGCGGGACATGCATTCTATTGCTTCCTAGATGGATATTCAGGATACTTCCAGATACCCATCGATCCAAATTACACCAAGAAAAGACCACTTTTACCTGCCCTTATGGTACATTCGCCTACAGGCGAATGCCATTTGGTCTCTGCAATGCCCCAGCTACATTTCAGCGATGTATGCTAGCTATCTTTGACGGGCTTGTAGAGAAGTGTATGCAGATTTTTATGGACGATTTTTCGGTTTTTGGTCAGTCTTTTGATGATTGCCTCGAAAATCTTGATCAAGTGTTATCCCGATGTGTGGAAAAGAACTTAGTACTTAATTGGGAGAAATGCCATTTCATGGTAGATGAGGGAATAGTTCTTGGCCACGAGATCTCAGCCAAAGGTATAGAAGTTGACAGGGCAAAAGTGGAAGCTATCGAGAAGATGAGTTACCCCAAGAATGTACGTGAAGTTAGAGGTTTTCTTGGACATGTCGGTTTCTACAGAAGATTCATTCAGGACTTCTCCAAGATAGCCAAGCCCCTGTCCACTTTACTAAAGGAAGATGTTGAGTTTAATTTTGATGAGAGCTGCAAGCAAGCGTTTGAGGAGCTCAAGGATCGTTTAATATCTGCTCCAATTCTCATATCGCCTGATTGGAACCTACCGTTTGAGCTTATGTGCGACGCATCAAACTATGCTGTTGGTGCTGTTCTAGGACAAAAGATCAAAGGGAAATTCCAACAAAAGATCAAAGGGAAATTCCAACCTATCTACTACGCTAGTCACACATTGAACCCCTCTCAAGTTAACTATACCACTACTGAAAAGGAGCTTTTGGCCGTAGTTTTTGCTATGGACAAGTTTCGTAGTTACTTGTTAGGAGCTCAAGTGATTGTGTGGACTGACACGCTGCTTTGCGTTATCTGATGACCAAGAAAGAGGCTAAACCGCGCTTACTACGTTGGATACTGACCCTACAAGAGTTTGACGTCCAAATTAAGGACAAAAAGGGCAGTGAAAACGTAGTGGCTGATCACGTTTCTAGAATGTTAAGTGAGGAAAAGGATGATCCAGACGATATAGATCTTTACTTTCCTCTAGAAAACATTATGTTGATAGACGGTTGTCCTCCTGATATTCCATGGTATTCTTCCATTGTAAACTACCTTCATGCCCGTTATCTCGATCCAGAGATGTCTTATCATGAGAAGAAAAAGTTCTTCTCTGATTTGAAATATTTCGTTTGGGATGAACCTTATCTTTTTAAGATCTGTAAAGATGGTTTGCTTAGAAGATGTGTTCCTGAGTCTGAGCAACGGGATATTATTGAGCAAATGCCCACGGTGGACCCACGGAGGTCACTTTGGTCCGTGGAAAACCGTTGCTAAGATCTTTCAATCCGGTTTCTATTGGCCTCTCGATCTTTAAAGATACGGAATCTTTCTGTATGAACGCTTGTGATAGGTGCCAAAGAACCGGTACTCTGACAAGGCGTTTTGACATGCCTTTGAAACCCATCCTAGAATGCGAAGTCTTTGATGTGTGGGGTATCGATTTTATGGGACCATTCCCATCATCTTGCGGTAATAAATACATCTTAGTCTGCGTAGACTACGTGTCGAAATGGGTGGAGGCTCAAGCCACTCCTCACAATGATCATAAGACGGTCATGAAATTTCTTAAGAAAAATATCTTTGTGAGGTTTGGATGTCCACGAGCCTTGATCAGTGATGAAGGGACGCATTTCTGCAACCGACCCCTAGAGAAAGTCCTTGAAAAGTATGGTGTTCGTCATAAAACTGGCACACCATATCATCCGATGACTAGTGGTCAGGTTGAAAGGAGCAACCAAAGCATCAAGAAAATCCTGGAGAAGACGGTAAACAGTCATAGAAAGGACTGGAGTTTGAAATTGGATGATGTACTTTGGGCTTACAGAACTGCCTATAAAACTCCTATGGGTACATCTCCATATCAAATGGTCTACGGGAAACCATGTCATCTGCCTTGTCGAGTTAGACCTAGAGCTTATTGGGCTACAAAGTTTCTGAACTTTGATTCCCAATCTTGTGGAAAACATCGACTACAGCAGTTACATGAGCTAGACGAATTCAGACTCCAGGCTTACGAAAGTGCCAGGATTAGTAAGGATAAGATGAAGCTACTCCACGATGCTAAGATAAAGAAGAGAGAATTCCATGTCGGCGAACAAGTTCTTCTATACAACTCTAGGTTGCATTTGTTTCCTGGAAAGTTGAGGACACGTTGGTCCGGCCCCTTCGAGATTCTCCAAACCATTCCTGGAGGCGTTCTAGAACTTCATGGTTATAGTGGCAACCCGTTTCGAGTGAATGGCCAAAGGTGCAAGCACTATATTGGTGAACCTAAAGAGAGACCTTTGAATGTCCGTTGCCTCGACATGCTCGGGTGTGGTGCTACGGAAGTCGAAGAATTCGACGAGTCTTCACTCAACTTTGTTTTAGGAGGATGGTCAGTAGTGGTCCTTCGAAGAAGTTCTAGCCGGTAGTTGGGATATGGAAGAATTGGAGAGGGAGCGTCAATTGAAGCGTCATCAGAGGGCTCAGAGAATGAAGAGATCACCCATGGGGAAGTTCAAGCGTATATGGAAAGCCATTAAAGATTTCACCCCATGTGTGAGATGCTATTTCTGCAGCCACACTACTGATCAGAGCTTACACGAGGTAGTGGCTGGCAGAAAAGTCAAATGGCCTGATCCAGGCTGAGTTTTAAACGTTGTCGAGCTAACGACATTAACCAAAAGCGCTACTTGGGAGGCATCCTGATATCCCTTATCATATTAGTTAAATTCTGTTATGCTGTTAGTGTTATTTTTATTTAAGTTTTAGTTTAATTAAGTTTTAGTTAATTAAGTTTTTCTGTTTACATCTGTCAGTTAGTGTGCTTTTTAGATATGGATTACGGAGTTCTTCCTGAGGAGTTCCCCATCATTATTCGGATCCCACTGATTACAATAGCTGATGGACCAGGAGGCACTATAGTCTTGCACGTAGATTTTGAGCTAAGTACCCGTATGAAGACCATCACCTATGTTCTCATTGTCCCCCGCTGTTCGGGAGGTAGTGACTTCACTACTGAGGAGCTACAGGAAGCTATAGGACGTCCATATACGGTCCTAAATGACCCTATCTTTGTGAGATCTAGCGCCTGTACTACTGAGCTTCACATTTTAGAGGTTTAGAGGTAGCTGGAGATGACCAGGCGTACAAGACGACTATGATTTCCCTCCCGCTATTGATATGCTTCGTCGTCTCATCCGTTTGGTGGATTGGGACGAGATTTATCTGAACTAGCGTTAGTTAGGTTTGTTTAAATCGAGCCCCGACGTAAAACGGAAGCACTTACTTGGTGGGAGGCAACCTTTGTTTTATTCGTGTTTGTTTTATTTTCGAGTTCTTTTATGTTCGTAGCATTTCCGTTTGTACTTTTGAATTTTAAATTATCAATAATATATAAAAAAAAAAAAAAAAAAATCGCATTTAGTTGGTTTATATGAAAATTTTATAAAATTTGGCATTTTTTATCTTGGATGACCGTCTGGTGCTTCTGGACGCCCGTCCGACCCTCTGTCTCCATGGACGCCCGTCTGTTCATGATTCTTGTGCTTTCTAGTTTTTACGCTACTGTTGTTTATCATAGGCGTATATTTTGGATGATCATGTAAGCCGTAAGGCGCCCTGCACTCTTTTTCTTTGACTTGTCTTGCCATATTTATCGATGACCTTTTCTTTTCTTTTTTTTATTCCGTTTTGATTTATTATCTCTACTGCCATATTATACCCCGTTTTCCCCCGAGTTTTCTGTTTCTCGAGTGTTGCAGCGGTAGTTTTTGTCGAGATCCGATTGAGTTAGTTTTGGGACGTTTTCCACGCTTTTTGCGAGCGTTGGCCCTTTCATGCTCCAGCCTGACCAACGGCTCGGTTTTCCACGCAAATTCAGCTACGTTTCTTATCCTTTTTACTTTCTGCACAACATGAGGACATGTTGAATTTTTAAGTGTGGGGGAGGGGATAGTTCGATTTGTTCGATTTGTACCTATGCATATAAGTTTGTTTAATACGTTAGAATGTTTTTATTATGCAAAATGAGCGTAATTTTTCAAAATTTTCCGACACTTTTGTCTTTGTTTGGTCCCGAGTAGGCAATTCAATTTGAAGTTCGTTGTTTTTATAGTCATCTATGCGATATTTCATGTACTTGATAAGTTAGTTGTTTCACCTGACACTATTTTTCACGAGCCATAGTGACGATGAGCTATTCTATAGAGTTATTACCCCGTGTGGATTAGTGATTTTTGATTTTCTTATAAGTCATGTGCTTAGTGCTACGTATATATCTTCAGATTTATGATAGTTTGTATTTAGTTCCGAAGTATGTTATACTGTGAATATCTGAAGGTTTGAATGTGATAAGTACACGTAACTATTGTCCAAAGTGAAAAAGTTGAATTAATGAATGAAATGGGTGTGTCGAAAGCTAGTCGATGATTTGAGTGAGGTAGGGTATACCACGTATGTCCTATACCACCATGATGACTAAAAGCTCACGACAGTTAGGAAGAGCTGCCTTATGATTGGAGTAAGGTAGGGGATTATCTCGAAATGTCCTATTCTACTATGAGGGCAATGGCTTATCCTAATGTGTGTTTAAAGTGAATAAGTTAAATCGACTAAGATATCGTTACGAAATTGAATATAAGGCTTAGTTTTCGTTAATCTTATCCCCAGTATAAGCTGAAAGATATGATGTAGGGATTATCCTCTGAGTATTTCAGAAAGGCCCTAGATTCATTCGATCATCTTTTTCGGGATATGTCACGTTTGTTGGGTACATCTTATGAGTGTCATTTATTGCTATTCTACGAGGGGGTATTAGCTAGTTTTACTTTGAGTTTCTCAAGTTTGGATTTAGTGGAAGTTTTCTATGGCTATTCACACACACTGGTGAACTTCTAATTTATTGGATACGTGTCATATATGTTTAGATGTCTATCTTCTTTCCGAGCCTTTATCTTTGTTTTGTTTTGCTCGGGACGAGCAAAAGCTTATGTGTGGGGGAGTTGTTAAGGGTGAATTTATACGATTTATAACGCTATATTCTATGATATTTTTCCCCGTAATTGTACTAATTTGCATAAGAAACGTGTGTTTAATGGGAATATTGACCAAATGATATTTTAAAAGAGATAATCGCAAAATAGGTTGATTTATGTGTTTTAATTATGATTATATGATTATTTGAATATTATTACAGTTTGCGATGTTTTCCATGTGTTATAGGTATGTTTATTGTGCTCAAATGATGATCAAAAGAGATAAATTTCGAGCTATAAAGATTTAAGAAAGAGATAATGATCAAGTGGAGAGAAGAAAAGGAGATAAACATGCAAAAACCGCATTCAAGTCATGTTGAACGAGCGTCTATACTCCGTCCAGGTCAAACGGGCGTCTGCAATATTGAACGAGCGTCCAAGATGTCAAAAAGAGATCAGAGAGTTTGAACGCCTGTTGGACGAGCGTCTGAAGAGAGTTCAAGAAAGTGAACGCTCGTCCACCAGAACGAACGCTCGTCCATGAAACCGACTTAGAGGAACCGACTTTGTTGCTTATAAATACAAGGCTATTTTCACACATTAGGAACAACAATTCGACATCATACAAACCCTAAACCCTAGGGGCAGCTAAGGCTGCGTTTTTACTTCTTTTTCTTTCACTTTTATGCAACTTTAAATTAGATTAGGTTAGAGCAGTTTTTATGTTCTTTTTCTGCAAAACTGTGTTGCTGAGGATGTCCAGGAGCTAAAGCTTCAATCAAACGAGAATTGTGAAGCCATCAACTTGGATTGATTTCTGTATTTCGATTATACTGTGAGTTATTTATTTAAGGTTGTTTCTTATTTATGTTTTATCTCGTTTAATTGCGTTTACATCGGAAGATTTGCATGTATGATATGTGTTTATGTTTGATGGAAGTCAAGATAAACCTTTAGATCACCGTAGATAAGAATAGTCCTTAGATTTATAATAACGGAAGTTAATAAGTCTAATCACTACATTTAAACGTAAAAGTTGACACCTTCGATCTTAAAATGCGTTAATCTAGCATTGGAAGATACTAGGTTAATAGATGAATTACCTAAGGAATTAGGGTTCATGTTTAGGTAAGGTGAATCACAACCTAGATAAATACCACATATAATCGAGATAGGAGATCAATACATGTTGATAGGTGGATCAATCCTCGTTTGCCTTTTATAATTTGATTCTAAATCCTTGCAACTCGAGTCTTGCTTTGCTTAGTTAATTTCCTTTTTGCAATTAGTTTAGTTTAGTTAATAAGTCTGTTACCCGTATTTTCCTAGCATTGGATAATCTCCTCTGTCTAGTTTTATTTTCTGCAATCTTTGTTTAGATTAGTCCACTGTTTAGTTTAGTTTCGTGACATAATTAGTTAAAACAAAAGCTAGGATTAACAACTGTCTAGTTCCCCGTAAGATCGACCCGGCATAGCCTCTATACTACGATCCTTGCACTTGAGGTTAACCGGTTTTATTACTTGTTTATTTTGTATTAATAAAATCCGTGACAAGTATCATCCTGGAGCATGCCTCATCAACGGAAGCCCACAAAAAACTGTGTGCCAAGGCCAACATTGTGATTTTTACATGTAGGGTTGTCCAACGAGTTTTGGAATCTTTGAAGTAGTGTTTCTTGCATTGTATACCCACCATATTATCCTGGGACGGGGACATCACCATAGATTGAAAACTCAGACATATATCGGCTGAGGTATAGAGGCACATGAGGAGGAATTACGGCAGTTTCTAACTGGACTTGCAATCTCATTGTGAGCCAATCATTCTTGTCTTTGGAAAAGGCTCTTAAAACTGGAGGTACTTTCTTGTTATTTGTTGGATTCACCTTTATCATAATTATCTTTGCGTATTTCTTGGTGCCTGAAACTAAAGGCTTGCAATTTGAGGAAATTGAGAGAATGCTACAAAGGGGGTTCAGAAAATGGAGGAAAGGGAAGTGGAGACAAGGAAGAGAAAGAAAATGGAGGAAAAAAAAATTAAAGTCTTATTTTACGTACAATGCACATATTAATCCACAGGCTTACTTTATTTATGAGCCATGTAATAGGGAATTATTTCAACATCAAAGTTTTAAGTTTTGGTTTTGTCAAAGTTTTAAGTTTTGGTTTTAATACTTAATTTTTGATTGTCCTTTCTAGATATTATCATATGAACTATTATAGTTGTCAGATGTTTATGGATTTCGTAGTGGTATAGTAGTATTGTAGAATATTTATCTAGAAGAATTTATTTGTAAGACTCTCTTCTTTAGTTGTTTCCGTTCTATAATATAATGTTATCCATGTCTCAAAATAAGACAATTTATATTCTTAGTTTTGCAGTTTATGTTTGGAGGTCAGAAAGTTGGAGAGAACAAAATCGATGATGCTCACTCATAAAGACTTCCGTGTAATCAACAAATGCTGTGGCGTTTTGTTAATGTAAGAACTAAATTTGTATTGCTAGTGCAAAACCAAAGTGCAGAGGTTTGATTTTATTTTATATTACTTTTAGCCATGAGTTAATTGTCGAAATATGACAATCCTTATTGGTTTAAGTTAATTCTATCATTTACAAATAAGTGTTTGTGTGGGGGTTAGAGTTTATGTATTAAACAACTTCCAAAGTTTGGTGGTAGGGGCTGAGTTGTCTTATCTCATGACTGCTTCCATCTTCTCCACCACCCCGGTCACCTGTGACTAGTCCAAGCCAAAGATGACCCCGGATATCTTCTTCATTGCTCACTCTTGCAGATGATGCAGGTCATGAAATCACAGGTATTATCTCCCAATTTATTCCCCCTTAAATTAGAATAAGGAAGCCTTTTTTTTTCCTTACTGAAGTTTCCCTTTTCTTACTGTAAGGTTCCCCCAAATTAATCTTTTGTTTACTGAATCATTAATAGTAAGAATGTGATTTACTTTTTACTCTTTAATTTGGTGTTGTGAAAATATATTCATTTCATTATTTTTGTACTTAAAAAATCCATAGCTTCACATGAAGGATGACACATTTTATGAAACATGACCTAGTTGTTACTATTGTTAGGTTTGAATTTTTTAATTCAGCATTTTCTCTCATCGTGGGGGTTTAATTTCGTTTATGATGTCTTTTTGATCACTTAGTTGTTGCTAGTAGTTGTGAGATGATACTAGTATGATGAACATAACTAATTATTCTATTAACAAACACCGTCTATAAGTTCCGCGACGCTAGACATTTCCACGAGATGATTTGATATAGGCAAAATAATAACAGTGAACGGCGCAAATCATCCCGTCTTTCGATCAAGTTTGGGTCATGCTATTCATCTTTAGATTTGACAATTTTGCCACCTATGTTGTGTCATGTTTTGCAAAAATCATCCCTTTCCAAATATCCCATTGACTTGAAAGAAAATATGCGACCGAGTCTCACTCTCATGCAAATCTAAACATTTTATTTTATTTTTTATATTTTTATTATCAACTTTTGATGCCTTTTTAATTCCATTAAATCATTCTCTCTTCTATTAAAAAACCTAAATTTGTTGACTACACAATTTTCATCCACGTTTTTTCAAGAGCCTTCATTTCTACTAGAAGATAGTGTTTTTGTTTCTCACTATTTGTGAATGACGACGGGTTGTGAATGAAAATGCAATTTGGGAAAATGAAATGGATAGTGAAAACACGTTGTATAGAATTGAGAAATGAAAATAAAATATATTTTTTTCTCGGGAATGAGATTAAAATATATAATAGTCGTAAATATTAACAATGATGTGTTAAATGATTTGCCGTTAGATTTGCGGGAGAGTAAGGCCCGGTCGCATATTGTCCGTTTAAGGTACCGGTAAATTTGAAAATGGGTGATTTTTGCGAAAATTTCACAACATAGGTGTCCAAATTGTTAAATCTGAAGATGGATGACAAGTCTCAAACTTAATCGAAAAATAGACATGGTAAAACATAGGTGACAAAATTGTCAAATCGAAATGTGAGTAAAAAGTCTCAAATTTGACCAAAAGATAGGGATGATTTGAGTTATTCACTCAAATAATAATAATAAAATAAAAGGGTTCACGTGCAAGTAGGAAGAAATATGACATTGATTCATGATAGACATTTCAAAGTATATAATTTGTTTTTATTGCAATACTCATTTAGAATCTAGAGCATAATTAATTTGCATTCTTACAAACTGCATATGTAATTCAAGGTAGGCTCTTCGAACTTCTGACTAATCTATTTTCTCAAAGTAAGTAAGTATCATAGTAGAATTCATCATATAAACCCAAACGCGAGCCTTATAGTGATGAATATGGCCAGTATTCACGCCGCCATCTTCTTCAAATGCCGCAATGGTAAGGCCATAGGGTACGCCGTCAACTCCTGGCATTATGATAACTGCTCTAATAACCCGATCGTAACGTAAATTAGTATGAGCCTCCTTGTTGTGTTCATCAATGGCGAATTTCCCCGCTGCTACGACTTTGGGATTATGTGGGTCTATTGGATCAAAATCAGAAATACCGACGCTGCTAGAAATAGCAAACTCCAAGTAAAAGAAAGCGATTAGCATTGCTATGATGGTAAGCTGCTGTAGTGGTTGAAATTTGAAAGACATTTTTCTTTTTTGAAGACTTTGTTGGCAAACAAGAAGAACTGATAAGATTTTAGAGATTGTTTTTAGAGATCTAAGCGTTATTTATACTATCTTGAATATAGGTGAATTGATAGTGGCACCTGTTAAAATTGGCATTTTGTTCTTTTTTTTTCTAAGTAGTGACGTTGGACCAATAGATTGAATACAAACACAAAATACAATTTGAACCTAACAACAAACACCTAAATAGCAATCTATTAATCTGACTAGTGCGTACCGGCCTTGCGACGCAGGGCAATGGCCCTCTCTAATGAAAAACTTGAAAAAAAAAAAGAAATTTGAAGGTGTACTCATGAGATATATATTATATCATGAAAAAGTGGAATTAAATTATAAATAACATCCTACAAAAAATGAAAGAGAGAGAAAACACAAATTCTTGATCAAGCACCACATAATAGTAGATAGAGGCTTATATTACAACAAAAGACCATTATAATGTAAACATTACAACCTAATTGTTCATAATACAACATAAGCGAAACATAACCTATTGTCAAACCATAAGACATAAGCTCCACAATAGTTTCAGAAGAAGCTCTTTCAAATTTGTTTTAGTTTTCTCCGGAATATTTTTCTATAGGTAAATGTAGACTTTTATTATTTTTAGCAGGGTCCGTGAACCCTATTTAGAGACATGTGTGTCCGCCCGTGAGTTTTCCCTTTCTCTTCTCAGAAGGGATTGCCATGGCAGGTGCTCATGCGGCCATCAAGGGTAAATCCTTTCAGCTTCTTGCATTGTCACTTTTACTATGATGATATCAAGGGAGACTTATTCAAAAGGACAAAAACATTTACAAAATTATAAAAAAGGACACAATATGGTCAAATACTCCTCAAATTATTTTTATATTTAAAAACAAAACTATTCCATGCCCACGTTCAGTGCACAATTTCTGGGTAATAATATGAGAGTACTGTTGCTATATATATATATATATATATATATATATATATATATATATATATATATATATATATATTACTCCTATCAATCTTTTAATCAGTTATATCTTTTAATTTGTATTTTCAATTAGCATAATTTTTTCACCATAATTTATATTTTCTCGTTATCTTTATTTTGATATCAAATTTGATATTTTGCGATAAAATTCATAAATCGTTTTTTGTGTATGCAATAATACGTAATTAAAATTGTCACTACAATTTGACTAACATTATTGACGGTGTGTCATTAGTGATAATAACATATGTCAGATAAAAGTGTCACACTAATTATCACACTATTTGAAACTACCATTTCACATTGTTATACTATGTGACACTACAATTTGACATTGTTATACTATGTAACCCTACTATTTGACACAACCATTTTGGCATTGTGATACTATTTGACACTACCAATTGACATTGTGATACTATTCGACACTACCATTTGATATTGTTATACTATGTGACACTACTATTTGACATTGTTATATATATATATATATATATATATATAGAAACTCATGCAATGCATGGGAAAAATCAAAACAGGTGATATAAACATCATATACACCCTTGATCATGATGGTCTACATTCTGATCACAGGATCATACACCATGATCAATAGTGAAGATGATGGTTGTGTCACCCGTTGTGTCTCACAGATTGTACACGTATCATTACTCTTCTAGCCATATTGAAGTACTTGATTTTGGCAAAAATATCCAAACGTGTTGATTTATGTTCTTCCCCCTAAACCCAATGCTTTTCCAAGTTTGTCAGATGTATAAATGACGAAATTTCATAAGGCTTTATCATCTTACTAGTAATCGTTTCAACTTCGGACAACGACCCCACCTGAAAATAGTAAAACAGTCAATGATATGAAAAATACTTATACAAAGCACATATATAATAGAAGAACAATATGCACTAAAACGTTTTCAACCATAATTGGAATTATGAGTGTGCAGTAGATGAAATATCTTTTAATGAACAAAATCACGCTTATAAAGAACCCAATGAAAAAGATTCCGGTAAGAAACAAAAGGAAGGAATCAGTGATCTAACTATCATTAAACACATTGTCTTTCAATATCTTCAGAATGCAAGCAACACATTGGCCTGTTGTGCGAAGAGATGAGATGAGACTAAAACCATCACCAATAAATATTCAGGTGATACAGCTCAATTGGTGATCTGGAGGTTTACAACGTAATTTTTCATTGAAATAATGAAAACAAACCAAATTACTACAATGAAATCAAACTTTAAGATCAAAGTAAGAAAAGTTGTTCAATACGTCGTTGACACAAATTGCTAGTTCGAAATTACTACATGCACTCAATGTCGGATTTTAGTTTCCCAACATAATTCCATGATAATTGATTGAGCTAAAATTTACCCCAACAAAAACAATTTATAAGGACTCGAAACTGTGGGTAAACTAACTCTCTAACCGGCAGTGTACCGGGTCGATTGCTAGCATAGCTACAGGAGTACGAGGTCGAACCCAAGGGAAAAGTGTTTGTGAGTACCAAAGCAAACTTCAAACTTAGTCTAGGAAAATCGATGGTTGAAAAGGTTTATACAACTACAACGACATTAAAGCGATTAGCAACGAAGTTTAACTAAGGGAGAGGGACATAGCCGAACCATGATCCAAATAGCTAATTTCAACCCCAAGGATAGACAAAACCGGGAGTGTGCAATATGACAAAAGAACTCTTGCATTCAATTTCACGGGTGCGTGCTCCTAAACCCGGTGCTAAGGTCTGAACAACTCTTCCCCAACACCTTATGCCAAGTCAACTAACCTTTCCTAAGAGAGATTCATTCACAAGACAGTTTATGCATGAGAGCCGCTTAAACGTTAAAACGAGTAACCTCGCACTACAATGCGATCTTAGAACCCTTTTCCCACATCTCTCTATGTGAACAACTCTCAAGATTGATGTGTGTGATTTTTGACCTAGGTAATCCGTTATAACAAGTTCTAAGACGTGAAATATGCAAGATACAACAATAAAAAGAACTACCCACTCCCAATTGCATCACCCAAAGGGTGATTTCACCAAATTTCACATGATTTAGCTATGTAGAAATTAGTTACTCATTATAACTACAAGAGCAAGCATCAAACAAGAAATTAAAACCATGAAATGAGAACAAAAACGAAATTAATTACCGGAAAAAAACGCAGAGCTAAGATGTTTCTTCAAGCTTCAACAACACCCATGTCACTTTGGGGAAGAAGAAGACCCAAAATACACCAAAATCCAAGAGTTGAGCTACGAATCTAAGCTAAACTAAGTTTAATACAAGAGAAAGTAAAGAAAGAAAGAGTTTAGAAGAGCTAAAGGGGGAGATTTCGAGCCAAGTTAATGGTTAGGGTTCTTAGAGGGGCGAAGTGTGTTGAAAATCTGTGTAAAAATGTATATATAGGTGGGAAAAATCTGCAGAAAACGACCCCAAACGCGCGTTTGGAGGTTCCCAAACGCGTGTTTCAGCTCCCAGCACTCTGTACATGAAAAAAACGTCCGAAACGCGCGTTTGAAAGCTCCGAACGCGCGTTTGAGATGATGCAGTTTTCTGCTGCAGTAAAACCATGATATCTTCGCGTGTAGAACTCCGATTCCAGTGATTCAAAGTGCGTTGGAAAGCTCTTTCAATTATCTACAACTTTCATGAAGAGACCATGACCAGAAAATGCCTCCATCATAGGTCAAAATGCTGCTGAACAGAACATAGCATGAAGATACCAACTATTTTTCTTCCTTTTCTTCATTTTTCTTCTTCCTTGGCTCATTCTTGCACCTTGATCATACTTCTCATCATAAATCTTCACCTTCCGGGTTCTCATGACACCTAGACCCTACAATCTCATGAACGAACAACACACACAAACGATTCCGGAGGGTAAAAGTGCTCGGGAATGGGTTAATATCACCAAAAAGAGGTAGTAAACCATCAAAGCGACAGATTTACTCCCCGTGCTATAAACTCACGATATTACCCGAAAATGGTCTAAAAACACCGAGAATGTGCTAAAAGTGGGATAAACGGGGGTGGAAAATGCACCGGAATCACGTAAAGTTGACTCCCATCAACCACCCCACACTTAGCCTTTGCTCGCCCTCGAGTAAATTAGGCGTTTTAAAACCAACCAAGGGATTCAAATTTGTGACGTAGGTGCTACTATTCACACCCTCGAGGTAACCACAAATTATGAATCACGAACATATACACACCGGTTATAACATTATCAAGAAAGTGGAGTGTGTGTGGTGCCAAGCTAAAAACCAAGTGCTCAAAATGATTGTCGGGGCTTGAATCCTGACCAAAATTCTACCAACCGTTTCATACCCACTAGCCTCTCCACTAATCAAGGTCACTAAGTTTGGACACGATCGGGTAGGACTTGAAGGGTTATAACGTTAGGCTAGGGTAATTCCGGTTAATCGAAAAGGATATTTTGGGAACTGGAGAAAAAGAAGTACGAGTGAACCTAATCAACAAGTGTACCACCTTATCTCTACCATACAAACCACCCAAACTCCTTTTTGATTTAATTAAACACTTTGGGAACCATAGGATACTAACATACCCGAACTCATTGCCACACTCAACTATATTTCAAGTGTTATGAGGTGAGATCAAATACATTAGCACCTATCTCACTATCCCAACTCCAACATCATAAAAATCACTTTTGAGCTCGTCACTTTGATTCCAACCCTTTATTTTATAAACTCAAACTCTTATTCATTGAGAACTTTCTAATTTATTTTGAACTTTGATTGATTGAGTTCTCTTTTCTTTTTCTGTTTTTTTTTATTTTTTTTTTATTTTAAAAGAATGAAGAATTTCACAGATTTTTCTTTTCTTTTTGGGCCAACCCAAACACTAAGCCCAAATGAGCTCCTCTTCTCCTTATAGCTCCAAACCAAGAAAACACCAACCCATCACAAGACATCATTTCCCCCACCCCACACTTGCCTTAGCAAGTGTGGCCTAACAAAAGATTAAGTCCACTCGTAGGGTATAAATGAAGGAAATGTGACCAAAATTACGGCTCAAGGTAGGTTTCTGACTAACTAACAAAACGGCTATAAAACGAATGGTGGTCAGACCATTCTATCAAGGCTGAGAGGGGCTACGAAGGTTTAATGTTGGGATAAGGCTTATTTGGCTATGGTTGGTCAAAGAGACGCCATGACCGTCATCCCGTATCCTACTTAGGTGAACCTTTCTATTTCGCCTCGAGACTAGTGGTATGTGAAGTGGTAGTAATCAAATTATGCACAAAGTGTAGCTTACGTGAGATTAATAAACTCCATTCTCAAGATAATATCAAACCGCAGTGTACACGTTTGGGGTCCCTACTAAGATGATCACCACTCGAATGTGAAAATAACACACACAACACGGTGCTAAAAACCCTTGAAAATTTTTATAAATTGCCCAAAAATCGACTCGAGCGCGGTCATAGGCTAAGCATACCACATATTAAGCACATTTAACAACAAAAACAAGAAAACGGCTAAGTCTCCCACCCCACACTTAAACGAAACACTGTCCTCAGTGTGTGAGAGATAAAAGAGTAAAAGACTTAGCTGTTTGACCAAAACCCAATGAAAAGCGCGCACTAGTAGCCCACGTGACATCTTACTAGTAAGCTCTATCTCGAGTATCTAAAACCATAAAAACAAAAACCAAGGCAAACACATGCACGGGAAAAGTCCACGTGCCAAAAGATGGTGATAGATACGAGATATATAAAAAAGAAGCCATGCCACAAATAATGAGTCAAAGCATATCAAGCATACTGGACGGGAATCGCATTGGATGTAAAGATAATCAAAAGAAACACAGAGCATCCATGCATAAAATAAAGCCACAGAGGCTCACAAAAAAAAAACATCCCCGTCTACGTACAAGAGCCGGAACCAAAAAGAAATTCTCATCCCAACCTCTATTTTAAGACAAAACTCTCCCCTCTTGCACCCAAAGACCACTCCAAACTCATTATTACTACCAAAAAGGTGGGTTGCCTCCCCCAAGCGCCTTTGTTTTGTGTCGTTGGCTCGACAGGATGACTTATACAGTGCCAATTTTTTCAAAGTTATACTATTGGCACAGGCGAGAAAAGGTAGAAGTGTTTTGTTTAACGTCGTTAGCATCGACTTAATGGCACTAAACAGACTCATACCACAAAAGACTCAAAGCAACGACCCGAACCACAAAGCATCACAAAGCACCTTAACACATAGCATATCAATCATAAGTATATTCATGAGAGACACCGTGAGGGGGTTTTAAAGGGGTGGAGTTAACACATGGGGTACCTCTTCTAGCTCGTGAAGTTACCTCTTGCCAAACACTCAATATTTTCTTTTCTGGTTCCCGCTCCGGTTTCTCTTTAAGGTGCCCTTTGCTTGGGGTTCTTCTTTTCTTCACATTGCCTTTGAGTTCAATTCCCGGTTCTATGATGAGTGGCTTATGGTCCGGATGAGACAATGATGGTGAGACGGGCGATCCCGGTTTATCCTTGGTCTTGATCTTCACTCCATCAACGACCTTTTGTGCATCCACCGTGTCTTCTACAGTTAGCTCCTTTTCAACCTGTGGGTTAGTGGTAGCAACAACACAAGCAAAAGTAGATTCGACAGAATGACAAGCAAGAGATTTAGACTTATAAACATTCAATGTCACGCTCTCCTTACCCACATGAAAAGTAATATCACCACTCTTCACATCTATGCTAGCATCACTCGTAGTCAAGAAAGGACGACCAAGCAAAACCGAAGTTTTAGAATCCATCGCCATGTCTAAGACGACAAAATCTACGGGAAAGGTAAATTTATCTATTTGCACAAGAACATCCTCTGCTACCCCCATAGGTGTCCTAACTGACCTATCCGCCATTTGTAAGGTCATCCCCGTGGGTTCTAGCTCACCCAACCCTAACTTTTCATACAGAGCCCTAGGCATTAAGCTCCCAGAAGCTCCTAGGTCACACAACACATTTTCAATCACAGTATCGCCAATAGTAATAGGGATGGTGAACCCACATCGATCTCTCATTTTCGGGGGTATCTTACTATCAAAAATCGCCGAACATTCTTCATTCAAACATACCAAACCTTCCATTTTACTCTTATCATTTAACAAGCCTTTTAAGACTTTACAATAAGCAGGCATGTTTGCAAGTGCTTCAAGAAAGGGAATGGTCAAGTTAATTTTACGCAAAATTTCAATGAAACGGTTCTGAGCTTGGTTCAAACGACTTTGTCTATGACCTTTAGGTGGATAAGGGAGAGTACTCAAATCAAAATCTTTAGGAGGAGGAGGGATCATACCTTTCTTACCTTTGGCGCGTGGGGAAGACGGCTCTTTCATTGGCTCTTTCCTTTCCATTGCTTTACTCGGTTCCCCATCTTCAATGTCAATTGCCGCAAATTCCTTCTCCTTGTCTGTCACTTTCTCTTTCTTTGCAATCGCCAACTCTTCCTTTACGGCTTCCAATTCTCTTCTCATTGCTTCCAAATCTGTCTCAATATTTCCTTTTTCCAAGTCTTCTTCCTCAACCGGCCTATAGAAATCATCATCTTCATCAATACCCCTTTCTCTCTTTGATAGATTTTGAGTCCTTCCTCCTCGAGCATTATCAACACCCACCTCTTTACCACTTCTCAAAAATAGGGCCTTCACATTTTGGGGATTATTTTCCATGTCGCTCGGTAAGCCTCCTTTCAAGTTCACCATGGCATTATCGGTGATTTGCCCCATGTGTGTTTCGAGATTCAATGGCGGACCATGTTTGAAGTTCATCTCAACCATGTCCTTTTTTATCTCCACAAAGTTTTTGTTCATTTGCTCCAATATGACATCGGTTGCACTCTTTTGAGGAATGGGGGCAAGTGGTGGAGGAGTTGCTTAGCAAGTACCCCCTTGTTGTTGATGTTGAGATTGTTGAGGATAGTATTGGGCTTGTTGGTTAGCGCTTGATAAAATGAACTTTGATTTTGCCTATAAGCTTGGTTCGGCCTTGGTCAAAATACCGGTTCCAATTCTTCCTTGATGGTTTTGATTCCAACCTTGATTATTATTTCTCCAAGAACCATCACTTTGTTGATCATAATTACCATCTTGACTTTGCCCCACATAATTCACCTCATAACATTGAGAATTATCCACAACCGTTGCTGCTCGTTTTGTTGGCCTTGTTCGGCGCTTTGAAATTGATTCATAACCGGATTGTAGCCCAAGTGCCCCTTTCGCTGCCCCATGGCATACATGTTCATCATTTTCTTGGCTAGATCGGTTGGACTATCTTGTGACGAAAAACTAGCTTGTCCTTGCATTGAGGATCGTGGATATGACATATTTTGAGATTTGTGTGTCATCCCACAATACTTAGCCAAATGTTGGCCTCCACATATTTGGCAAAGCCTTGCCTTTTCATTTCCTCTTTCAAGGTTCTCCAACCTTTGCTCCATGGTTTGCATCTTAGCTTGACATTGCTCATTTGTTTCCATTTCCTTCACTTCAACCAATCCCGGCTTTTTACTCCTTGGCCCTTTTCTACTTGAAGACACATATTGCTTTGAGGTCTCGGCAATTTTCTCGATTTGATTTATAGCCACCTCCGGTACCATCCTCATAATATCCCCATTACACGAAGCATGCAAGGTCCCTTGGTGCACCGGCTCCAACCCTCGGAAAAATGCATGAACTACCTCAAAAGGTCTCAAGCCGTGCCCCGGGCACTCTCTTAATAACGCTTTAAATCTATCCCAGGACTCATACAATTCTTCTCCTTCATAGGCATTAAACAAGATAATAGCCTCTTTCATGTCCAATGTCTTTGATGGCGGGTAATACTTGAATAGAAATGTCATAACCACGTCCTCCCAAGTGTGCAAAGAATCATGAGCCAATGAGTCATACCATGTCTTGGCTTGTTCCTTCAAGGCGAAGGGAAATAGCATAAGTTTAAGCGCTTCGTCACCGACTCCATTTATCTTGGTAATGTGCACAATTTGTAGGAAATGATCAATGAACATATGAGGATTTTCCATGGCGGTTCCCTTGAATATAGCATTGTCTCCCAACAAATGTATGATATTTCTATTCAATTCCAAGTTATTGGCGGCCACCGGTGGCATTCGAATTGGACTATGCCCCATGGTTGCCGTGGGAGCCATCACAAAGTCTCTACAAGTCAATCCTCCTTGATTTTGCTCTTGTTGACCGTTGAACCAATTAGGCATTGCATTTACACCTTGATTGTGAGCTTGATTTTAGTTCTGTAGAAATTGGTTCAACATCCATGCATTGAATCAAGCATAAAAGGGATCCATTTGATTTCCTGGGCCCCATGTTGACCATTATGTGGTATTTGCTCATTCACATTCCCAAAGTTATTTCCTTGTCCATTCCCACCTCCTTGTGCATTGTTGTTGACAAGCGGCGGGTTTTGATTCGGGACCCCATTATTGTCCCCAAATTTCTTTCAAAGCCTTGTTCACCGTTTGTGCCATACCGATCCTTCTCCCAACTCACCCAAACTACTCTCTTCAAAGACCGGAATCGACTCCTCTACTTGATAACCTCTTATTCTTTGACTATTTCTACGCCTTGCGTAAGCTTCAATCCCGTCTATGTATGGCTCGAGTGTTGTTTGAGATCTCCGGGTCATGCACTACAAAAAGCAAACAACAAGAAAACAATAAAATAAAACCTAGGCCCAAGCCTTCGGTTCACTTGCAAGATACCACAAATAGCACACAATTCCCCGGCAACGGCGCCATTTTGATTGAGCTAAAATTTACCCCAACAAAAACAATTTATAAGGACTCAAATCGTGGGTAAACTAACTCTCTAACCGGCGATGTACGGATCGATTGCTAGCATAGCTACGAGAGTACGAGTCGAACCCAAGGAAAAGTGTTTGTGAGTACCAAAGCAAACTTCAAACTTAGTCTAGGAAAATCGATGGTTGAAAAGGTTTATACAATTACAACGACATTAAAGCGATTAGCAACGAAGTTTAACTAAGGGAGAGGGACATAGCCGAACCATGATCCAAATAGCTAATTTCAACCCCAAGGATAGACAAAACCGGGAGTGTGCAATATGACAAAAGAACTCTTGCATTCAATTTCACGGGTGCGTGCTCCTAAACCCGGTGCTAAGGTCTGAACAACTCTTCCCCAACACCTTATGCCAAGTCAACTAACCTTTCCTAAGAGAGATTCATTCACAAGACAATTTATGCACGAGAGCCGTTTAAACGTTAAAACGAGTAACCTCGCACTACAATGCGATCTTAGAACCCTTTTCCCACATCTCTCTATCTGAACAACTCTCAAGATTGATGTGTGTGATTTTTGACCTAGGTGATCAATCTAGCCCAAATCCGTTATAACAAGTTCTAAGACGTGAAATATGCAAGATACAACAATAAAAAGAACTACCCACTCCCAATTTCATCACCCAAAGGGTGATTTCACCAAATTTCACATGATTTAGCTATGTAGAAATTAGCTACTCATTATAACTACAAGAGCAAGCATCAAACAAGAAATTAAAGCCATGAAATGAGAACAAAAACGAAATTAATTACCGGAAAAAAATGCAGAGCTATGATGTTTCTTCAAGCTTCAACAACACCCATGTCACTTTGGGGAAGAAGAAGACCCAAAATACACCAAAATCCAAGAGTTGAGCTACGAATCTAAGCTAAACTAAGTTTAATACAAGAGAAATTAAAGAAAGAAAGAGTTTAGAAGAGCTAAAGGGGGAGATTTCGAGCCAAGTTAATGGTTAGGGTTCTTGGAGGGGCGAAGTGTGTTGAAAATCTGTGTAAAAATGTATATATAGGTGGGAAAAATCTGCAGAAAACGACCCCAAACGCGCGTTTGGAGGTTCCCAAACGCGTGTTTCAGCTCCCAGCACTCTGTACATGAAAAAAACGTCTGAAACGCGCGTTTGAAAGCTCCAAACGCGCGTTTGAGATGATGCAGTTTTCTGCTGCAGTAAAACCATGATATCTTCGCGTGTAGAACTCCGATTCCAGTGATTCAAAGTGCGTTGGAAAGCTCTTTCAATTATCTACAACTTTTATGAAGAGACCATGACCAGAAAATGCCTCCATCATAGGTCAAAATGCTGCTGAACAGAACAGAGCATGAAGATACCAACTATTTTTCTTCCTTTTCTTCATTTTTCTTCTTCCTTGGCTCATTCTTGCACCTTGATCATACTTCTCATCATAAATCTTCACCTTCCGGGTTCTCATGACACTTAGACCCTACAATCTCATGAACGAACAACACACACAAACGATTCCGGAGGGTAAAAGTGCTCGGGAATGGGTTAATATCACCAAAAAGAGGTAGTAAACCATCAAAGCGACGGATTTACTCCCCGTGCTATAAACTCACGATATTACCCGAAAATGGTCTAAAAACACCGAGAATGTGCTAAAAGTGGGATAAACGGGGGTGGAAAATGCACCGGAATCACGTAAAGTTGACTCCCATCAATAATCCTTACCAATTCTATTAAAATGTTGTGCTCTCAGCCTGTCACTGCCAATGAAACAAATTGTGTGCCACAACGTTAAATATTAAATAAAAATAGTTATTATCATCCCAAAGGCTTAAAAATTAGAGTATGACCACGGACACATGCAGGGACGGAACCAGGATTTTTTTCGGGTGGGCTAGAATCAAAATTTTCGTGACGTTATACTATAGGGTAATTTTTTTCAAAGTCTACGATTCAAAAGAAAAAACATTTGAGTCCCTTAAACGGGAACACCCAAAAGAAATTCATTTTATACAAGCGGTAACGGTAACTAACAAAATGCCAACATGGATAGGTACTAACATCATTTCAATTGCACTCTACGAGGCTTTTGAAAATAAAATTCATCAATAACAGAATCAACATCGACATTTTGAGAGTATTCTCTTTCAATATAAACTGTCATGGAATCCGCAAGGAAGTCTTCATCCATTTTCTTACGGAGGACAAATTTAACATACTTCATAGCTGAAAATGCCCTCTCTGTGGTTGCCGTTAAGACCGGAAGAGTTAAAATAAGACGAATCAACCTCTCAATCAAAAAGTATATCTGAGATTTGTTCATCTCAACTAATTTTTGACACAAATCTGAAAGGGTGGACAATCCTTAAAACCTTGGATCTTGGATGACACCGTGCCCATAATGTGCCAATTGCAATTTTAGTAAATGCATATCTTGACTAGTGAAGTCATTGGGATAAAACTTTTCAGCAAGGGTGCATATATTCTCAATGTTGAAGGATTTGAAATTATTCTTTGGATCCAAAGACGAACTTAGTTTGAGGAGCTCTACTGCTTCGTCACTAAATCTGGTGTTTAACTCCTGCAGCTGAAAATCAATGGCACTATTATATATGTCAAAATGGTAGTAATGCTCAACCGTGATATTACTTCTTTGTTGACATGAACGACCAGTAGCATCTACGTAATGAGCACTCATGTCTGGAATAGGAATATTATTCTCTATGCAAACTTTTTTCACACTCTCCATCAATGAATCAAAACCGTCATCCCTTAACCATCCAAGAAGATCTTTGGTATAAGAGACAAGATCCATGGCACTCAAAATATCGTCATTTTTCTGCTGCAAAGCTTTAGAAAGCACATCAGTTATTGCCATGATTTTATGCATAGTATGCAGGATAAAGATGAATTCAAATGATCGCATCGCGATTAAAGCACCGGTTGCTTCTCCACGTGCAGAAGGAGATGGTGACTCATCAATAATGTTTCTAAGTGTCATAGTGATAGATTTGCACATATCTATCATACCACAAATAGAATCAAAATGTGAACTCCACCGAGTCGCTCCAGCACGCTGCAATGTACCAATTTGGTTGGCCCCTCTACCAGTCTCACGTTCACCAACAGCTATAGAGTCTGCAATCTCATCAACTTGATTAGTCTGCAACTCATTGTGACGTTTGGGAGAAGCATTAATAATATTCACTATTGTGGCCAATTTAGAAAAAAAATAAATAGATAGAAGTTTCCTTCTCAGCAGTTCCGACTAATGTTAGTTGTAAACGGTGTGCAAAACAATGAATATAATACGCAGATGGACAATCTCTAAGAAAAAGCGCTTGTAAACCATTCCATGCACCACGCATGTTGCTCGCACCATCATATCCTTGGCCTCGCAAGTCATTAACATCTAATTTGGCACGAATAAGAGCACCACATATCTCTTTTTTTAGATTTAACGCTGTTGTATTTGTAACATGTATAATATCAAAGAAGCGCTCATGCACAACACCATAAGCATCCACAAATCTCAAAACAATAGCCATTTGTTCCTTATTGGATGAATCCTTTGATTCATCAACCAAACAACAAAACTTAGCAACCCCAATTTCCTCGCGTATCATATTTCTTACTTTATTAGCAATGATATGTAAGACCTCTTTTTGAATCTTGAGTGAGGTTAACTTCGCATTTCCAGGAGCATTTTCTAAGACAACAGCACCTATATGTAACCTCAACCTTCCCATAAACTTTATCATCTCAAGAAAGTTGCCTTGATTTATTGAATACATAGACTCGTCATTACCTCTTAAAGCACAACCTTGCAAAGTAAGCCATTTAATACCCTCAATAGTTGTTTGTAGCCGTAGATGATTCTTTTGAATTTCCTTCTTACTTTGTTTATTTAATACCTTGTCAATATGTTGAGGTACATTCTGTAACGCAAGAACTGAATTCACAGAAATATTATGTGGTGAATTAGGACCACCAACATGTTTCAAGAAACTACAATTATCACCATCATTGACCCTTCTCCAATTTGTGAATCCATCAACAATAAATGTACGATGTTGCATCGGATTCACATAAAAAATGAAGCATGGAAAGCAAAAGGCAGCATTTTTCGAAGGAGAGTACTCTAGCCATGGAAATTTTTTAAACCAGTTGTATTGGAATCTGCGGTTTTGCCTTCCGGAGTTAGACAAGGGATATTGTGGAAGATGTGGTTGAAACGGTCCCATTCTTATATAAGCTCTCTTAATCTCTTCTTGTTGATTGATAGGATGTTGCCAAACCGGAATACGTGTCCCAGGATCCCTCTCAATATTCAATTCGATGGGGATACTATCACTTTTAACTCTATGGAACTTAGAAGGAGGTAGGGTTGAAATTGGGGAAGCGATGTCGTCAATATGAACGGAAGGAGGAACCGAATGAGATGATGCATCTCTTTTTGATGTGTGAGACTTTTGTAAGAATGAAAAAAGAGTTTTTTCTTTCTTTCGTTGTTGATGTGCCATTATAATTTATACCCTATAAAAATAAACTGATTCAATGTCTCATCTCTTATAATAAAGAGACACCTTCCAACAAAACAAATTAACAATATACGAAAACAAAAACAGAACAAAAAGAACACACCTTTATTATAACAGAACAAAAAGAACACAAACAAAACAAAAATAACACACCTTCCACGGTTCCACCTTTTATTAACCCTTTATCCTTAACCTCTCTGGCTGCCACAACACAATTACACAAAAAGAATACACCTTTATTATAAACAAAATTACATCAACACACCACAATCCAAAACCAATCCAACAAAGCAACCCATTTATTTTTTTACTTACAAAGGGGTCCCCATTTGCTGAATTGCAGTCTGCAGATGAAGATGAATAGAATTATAAATGATTCAACTCTCAAGTCTCAAGATTGTTTTTGGCTTTTTCCCCAATTCACAATTGAACACCTAATTTGCCACAGGAAGATTGAAGCGTCCTTGGTGGTGGTGAAACTTTTTCCAATCGTTTCTTCTTCTTCCTATTTCTTTCTTTTTTTTTAATGGATTCATTAAAGTATTACACATCCTGATCGGCTGATGATTTTTTAATTTTTTTTATATGTTCAATAATGTTGTAATATAGAATAGCGGAGAAAATAAATATAAAAAAAAATATTTTGGGTGGGCTGAGTTATGTGGGTTGCATACTAGTAGGAAAAAAAAAATTTCTGCCCACCCAAGCCATATGCCACTTCCGTCCTTGATAAGGAGTGAAGTCTATGCAACAATATGTCAAGAAAAACCAAAACAAAACATACCATGATCGTTTCCCACATGTTTCAAACCCCATAATGTCGCCCAATTCAAGTTGAAAAATACATCAAAACAATCTCAAATCTATATAAGGGAATAGATAACTTTTAAAAGATAAAAGTGGTTATCATGAAACGCAAAGAAAAATAATATCAGAATGTGTGAAAGAAAGTATTACACTGAAATGCCTCAAAATAAAAAGTATTACCCTGAAAGTCCCCAAGTGAAGCCAATAGAGTAAGCCTCTTTCAAGGAAAAGGTAAGGCGCAACTGCTCAAACCGTAAGTAAAGGTACCAAGCTCATTCCACATCAATAAAATTCCTTCAAAAATCCATTGTATCGACAATAAATTATTATAAGAACCAGAAGACATAAAATAATCAGGTGAGGGATGTAGAAACTATCGGGGAAAAAAACATAGAATTGATCATCAGGTGTTCGTACACTTACCGAAAAATAAAGAGTCAAGTAAGGTCGATGAGACCAAAATCATACAATCCTGTCACAAAAATTAAATAGCAAAATTGATAATCCGGTGAGAAATCTCCCAAAGCATTCTCAAATTCCTTACTGTAAACATATATAAGCTTAAAAATGTTTAGGGATTCCATGAATTAGGGAAAAAGGACTATATAATTAAAATTTATAATATTGTATGATGGGCTAAATTACAATTTTGGTCCTCTAACTAGACACTTTTTTCGATTTTAGTCCTGCTTTTTCTCCGACGACAATTTTAGTCCTGTAAATGGTCTTTTTTTTTTTGCAAAAATAGTCCTGAACGCCGGAAAGAACACTTACAGGACTGTAAGTGGTCTTTTCCGGCGACAATTTTAGTCTTGTAAGTCGTCTTTCCGGCGTTAAGGACTATTTTTGCAAAAAAAAGACCATTTACAGGACTAAAATTGTCGTCGGAGAAAAACCAGGACTAAAATCGAAAAACGTATCTAGTTAGAGGACCAAAATTGTAATTTAGCCCGATGTAGCATTCCCAGCATTCTCATATACTTTCTCAGTTAAGCAAGATGCATGTGTAGGTACGATGCGTTTCAGATTCTTCTGCAAAAGGAAACTGATATTCTTAATCGCGCAGTCTCAGAAGAATCATTTTGTAAACGAAATATGATCAATTACTCCTAAATCGTGGTTTGAGGATCTGTATTGGAGGATCGTGGGGTGGTTAGGTCATTCCAGATCTTCCGGATATTCATGTGAAAATGTATGCGGTTTGATTTTTTTTTTGTTGTCGCTTAAAATTCCAAGATCCTGGTGGGAAAAGGAGTCGAAATGCTGCGAACGTGGGTTTAAACTGTTGCAGGAGAAATGGGAAGGTGGGGAGTAGGGATTGTGGAAGGAGAATCGTGGATTTGATATAGGAATCGGAAATTTAAGATTTTGGGGAGAGATTGGCTTGTGAAATTTCAAGATGATTTGATGATCTGATATTTTGATGCTTAAAAAAATAAAAATCTCTTTCAACCGGGTTTGGAGCGGGTCAATCATGTAATTAGGTTAAATTCCTTCGTCTGTATATTATATATATACTAGTAGGAAACCCGTGCGATGCACGGAGAACGTAAAATATGAAAATGAATAGTAAAGAAAAATGAAAACATAAGTTAAAGAAATATGGTGCATTTGAATTTGAACGTATCGGTAAGGCATGAATGATGTAAGAGATGCATTAAGACACGTTAAATTAAAGTGATGATGAAGAATGAACAAAAATGAGAAAATAAACATCACCAGAAAATTGAAAAAACAACACCAAAACTAACTCCAGTATGAACAATACTCTTCTAATACTCAAACGGAGTGGTATAAGCTAATTTGAATTCAACATAACATGGTACCAAAAAAATGAATGGTAATCATCGATATTCATCTACTATTTGATCTGAGACTCTGAGTGAACTATAAACACAAAAGCAATGGCTCTGAAAAGTAATTTTGATTCCGTAAGCACATAAAAGCTCAACCGTGAAGAATCAAATGAAAAAATCACATCAGGGAGTGTCAAATGCTTCTAAAATACCAATTCATTCTTTTTAATTTTTCTACTTATTGTCGACTTGCAGCTGCCAACATTGAATAGGAGATATATTTGCACACACACAAAAATAAATTCTTATTGAATAGGAGATATATTATGGTTCATACGATGTGTAATGAAAGAACATAATATATGAAGTAAAGTTCACTCTTTGTTTATGAGCTATTGAGCTTGTTTTAATCAAAAGAGGTAAACACATGGACAAAAGCAGCAAAGTTCAAACGTGTCTATGAAGGCGAGTTGATTCATTCCATACTACACTCCAAGAAAAATAAGGTGAATGAACAACCAGTCTGTGATGCTTTAAACTATCTTTTTCTCTTTATTTGTGAATTTCAGTACCGTTGCAAGGATCAAAAGCACTTTCATAGAATGTTGAAACAAAATCAGAATATAAGGTCATCAAAAAAAGCCATGAAAATCAGAAAGAAAGTCAGAGTTCGGGATAGATGTGTAACCAATGTAAGTTCTGACAATGACGCACACTTCTGATGAAACAAAGAAACAATGTTAACCATAAAATAATTTTTTTGTCTTCAAACATCATGTATAAGATATTTGGTAAAGGATGCTACAATGAATAATTAAAGTAAGGACAGTAGTTACACATATTCTAATTTAGAATTTCCCATTAAAATAGACAACGGAAACTGAGCGAAACACTTTAAACACATACACAATTACCAGAAAAAGTGAACAATTGTTTTTTAATCTCAAAACTTCCGCTCAAAATGGGAATAACTGAACTTTAATCAAAGCATACACGCTCATCTCGCACCCCAACTCATGAGAACAAAACAAAATGTAGATAAGGCTAACAATCCAGGTACAAAACGGCGTCTTGCGTTCTCCATTAATTTAGCAAGGTCAAGAAAAAAGTACCCTTTTGTCGATGTTGTTGGCGAGAGTGGTAGAGAGGAAGGGTTGAGACATTTGAAGCCCTTCCCACACTTATTAGAAGTCGTGTCTAAGCTTCCGGATCTCCATTTTATCATCACTTCGGCATCTTCCCTCCTCCACACCCACCACCACCTTGTAGCGGTTTCGATGAACCTCCGTAGTCCGTCCTCTCACATGGACTGAAAGAACCTAAAAATGTAAATAAAGAAATTAACACTACTGCCAACAAAATCAGGAAAAAAGGAAATAAACTTGCAATTTGTACGTGAGCAATTTGAAATCATTGCCATGTCAAAGGCATAATCTAAATGAGCAACATACTGCAAGGTCATTACCAATAGCAAATCGCAATTAGATCACAGCATGTAAGGAATATACGACATACATAATAAATTGGAGAGACGCAATCAGATTCTTCAATTTATTATGTATGCTAGACAACAGAAACTGAATAAACTGGTTATCTCAACATCCAAACAATTACAAAGGAACTTGCTTCGGTCGATAATCGGATCCAATACTGAATTACAAATGAGATAACCAGTTTGGATGTTGAGATAAACAGGTCAACCCACATATCCCCTGTTTATCCAAAACTGAATTACAAATGATTTTTTCACTGAAAAACTGAATAAACTGGTTATTTTCTTGCTTTTCCTGCCTTTTTGCTCGGAGAAAATGCAATTTGCATAATTCCAGTTTCCTATACATTTAAGCAGAACTCCTTAACGACATATCCTCTGCCCAAAGAATCAGCAACAAATGGGGACTAAAATTTTGCCCGGGTAAGAAAGTTAGCTTTTCAGTGAAAAAATCATTTCATGAAAAAATAAAAGTTAAGCTAGGGCTTTCAAAACTTCCCCGAACTTCGTCATGGACGTTGTCGTTCGCATTCCCTGAGCTAATTGAAATTAAACCCTAATGATAAAAATTAACTTCGGGTATGAAGAGAACCCTCCAATAGCTGAGCCCAGTCAAACCTTCTTTCAATCTGTATGCAAAGAAACCTTATCATAAAAAAAGTTAGAAGAATAGAAGAAAAAACAGGTAAACTTCTTAAAGGTAATCAATTATTGAAGGAAGTAGTTAACAAATAAAGAAATCACTGTAAAATAAAACTGAAGATTGAAAAGGAAACCTAGACCAAATTAGTAGCTCACCGGAGAAGAATTTGCAACATAGTTGAATAAATATTGTGTGAAGCGTTGGGTGGATGAAGAATCTGATAATGGAATTAGAGATCGTAGGGGCGTTGGGGGATTTTTTGGGAGTATCGTGGGCAGTTGATCGGAAGCAGTTCGTGGGGAAAATGCAAGGGTTAGGGTGTTTTGCGGGTTCACGTGTGTAAGTAAACGGGTATGGCGTTCTGCCCATACATCAAAGGGGAAAGATAGAAGCCCCGTTTTAAAAATGAAGGAGCGTCCTCTGCTTGTAATGATTTCAGAAAGCAAATGAAAGACAAAGCCAGGGTATTACACAACTCGGCTTAGAAACTGCAGCTAAGCAAGTCCTATCTCAGTGAAGAAGCATGTTTTTGCAACACGGGTGCAACATATTTCTGCTTATCCAATTGAGTAAATACAAAATTGCTTGTGCAACAAATTACATGAACAATGTGAAGGTTATCTTCATGGTCTGAACCTGTAATAACTCATTTGTTGTGTCCAGAACCATCATATGAAGTTGTTGTCTGAATCAACAGGATCCCATTCGTCTGGCGTGTCTTCAAGCATTTCGAGATTGCTCTGGTCGAACATGCTCATTATTGCAAGACCTGAGGAACAAAATACACATAAAATATCAGTAAGTAATCCATTTTTAATTAGGACTATATAACAAAAAAAGAGTTTCACCTTCAACAACTTTGTGGAGAGCTGACCACCGCTCTTTGGGGACAACATATTCATTTAGCGTCATTTCAATTGCTGCATCGTGTTTTCCCTCAAGGACTGCCTGTAGAGTTACAACTGCATCCCTTGTCTCATTAAGGATATTACTCGAATCTTTATGTTCTATAATTTGTAAATCTTTTTATCGACGAAGCCAGATTAAGTCCAACAGCAAACCATTGTCCTTCCAAGGCTACAGTGAAGCGGTAGAGAGACAAAGCCATCTGATGCAGAGCAACATATACCAACAATTGACGGAAAAACCTGAACGATTTTGATGACACACAAAAATAAAAGGTGTTGATCACTGCTATTGTGTAATAAAAAAGGTTATTTACAACCTGGATTCCTACAAAATTCTGGGTTTCATGTAAAGTTTCAGCATGAAAGAAATGGGAGCTACATACAATCAAAGAACCAATACGTTAACATGAAAGAAATTCTCACCTTCCCAAAAACATGTGCCATTCCTATTATGACAGAAGCTAAAGCAGAGATAACATGTTGGGATGAAACAGACGACAAAACCTGAAAGAGAAAACAACAATTTACCCCACAAATCAGACCATTAGTGGTAGATTATAAAACGAATCGTTGTCCAACAGTAGACGTGCTGCTTGGCATGTTCACGACTCGATATTTTGCAGACTTTTACAGCAACAACTATAGACGATTCAGTGTCATTGTCACATAGCGCAGTAGAAGTTGCACATGAACCACGTACATTTTAACAATACAAAATTACTGGAGAAAACTATTGAAGATAGCTATGACAATTTTCGGAAAGAAACAAAGGATTGTAATCCACATAGTTTATGCAGCTGATTAAAAATGTTCAACACCAACTATAATGCATACCATCAAATCTTGAAAATCCACATCAAACACCAGAGAATGTGATTGAAGGCGAGGATGATAACAATTTACACATAAATTACTTTCATACCTCAAAATCTCACCGCAACTCCAACACTTCACTTATGAATTCTCAGAAACCCTATACATCCTGACTATCTGCAAAAAAAAAAAAAAAAAAAAAAAAAAAAAAAAAAAAAAAAAAGTTAGCACATCTTCTTAAGAAGTGAAAATTCAGGAAAAAAAATCAAAATTGTGAAAATCCGAACTCTGAAAGCAGCAAACCCCCAGTAAAAAGTAGATAGAAAAAAAGGTGGAAAATTAACGACCGAGGGAAAAAAAAAGACCCTAAGTAAATGGAAAATCATACACTCACCTTCAACATTCTCGTTGACAGCGTTAGATCCGTCCGTGAAATTGGACTGGAAATGGAGGCGTTTAGGCTTCACAATTATGCATATCATGAAAAGGGGTGCGTGAGATGTGCTTCTGTTTGGCAAATGGTATGGAGATGAAAGGGTCGTAAGGGAAGTTAATGTGGAAGCACCATCCTGCTAGTAGAGGGACTGAATCGTGGGAGTGGGGAAGAGAATGTGGAAGAATATGAAACCGATTGAGGGAGAGTTTTTTTTTCTCGGGAAACCAAATATTATTTCTAACGGGTCATGGAGCGGGTAATAAGAGTAAATTGGGTCAATTTGCAGTTATTTCTTTGAAAATATAATATAAAGATATAGATACATAAGTTGCACTATTGCTGGAAGTTGGCAACGTTGGTCTTTTTTTGAAAAAGATAAAAATGATATTAAGGGTATTTTTGTACTTTACTCTCTTAAAATGTCTTTTTTACTAAAATACAAATATTTATGTCCATTTTGATAATTTCAATTTTTTTTTTTTGGTCTTTTTTCATAATTTTCCCTAATATCAAAGGTATGGTTCCTTTTTGAACCAGGTATATGTGCTGTGTCTGCAAATCCTATTTTTTTCCTGACCTGTCTTTCACAGCACTTAACAAAGAAAACAACATTCTTTAATTATTTCAATGGCTGCTTCAATTTCATCTTCAAGTTAGGGGTCCTAAGATTTTTTTATACCAAATGCTTTTTATTTTTTTATATTGACAATGTTTATAATTAATGAGTTCTGTATTGTTCAACAAAAACACATATTTACTTATCTTGAAAGATTATGGGTATTACTTCATACATACATACATACATATATATATATATATATATATATATATATATATATATATATATATATATATATATTATCTCTCTCTCTCTCTTTTTGTTCTGTAGGTATTATATATACATCATTTATGTTTCTTATTGATGTTGTACAATATTATTCTGAAACGGTAATCGGAATAATTAAATTAGGAAATAATACAAGAACAAGAATATTTGGGTATGATTTGGATCGAACTCTCGAGAGAAATTGCTTACGTATCGATGTTGTACGAATATTACAAACGGGTAATCGGGTAATTCTAATTAGGAAATAATACAAGAACAAGAATATTTGGGTATGATTTGGGTGAACTCTCGAGAGAGCTGCCTACGTATCCAGTTAAGTAATTAATCGGAATCAAGTCCCCTCGTAGTTCGGTCTTCTTTATATAGTAGTGGATCGTGCGTTTCTCCTGGACGTGCCAGGAGTTATCATAGAACATGTCCGGGGCGTGGGATCTACCCACGTCCATGCTAGATTGAGAAGTTGTTGACTCGATCTTCCCACGCTTAATCGCCATTCGCCGGAAATAACGCCGGCGTAACAAGGTAGAGTCCGCTCTCGCTTCTTCCGACTATTCGCGCCATTTGGCGGTCTAGCTTGACCGGTGCAGGTACTTTATTATTATTAACCTTGGGCCTGGCCCAACTACAAATGACCCGACCCAACGGGACCATGTATCATCATAAGTCCCCTCAGACTAGGGTAGACTGCTTTACAGCTGCCCTAGCCTGAAACGGTTCTGCTTCTGTCATTAACACTACGCGAAACGAGGCCAAGTTGCACCCATCCGTTATCATTAAAACCGTCGGCTAAAACATCACGTCGCTTCATTTCATGCCACATAACCCTTTCTCTGTCCACTTTACTTTTATAATCTACACTTTCGGAAACGCCTCTCTGCAACCGCAAGTAAGTCTTTGTTTATTTTATTCTGCGTTTCTTTGAAATCATTGATCTTTAATGAGTTTGAGGGCTAACACAGCTTCTAGTGAATCCGTAGAGAAACTGTTTGAATCGCCGGAGAAGATTTCCAGAGCCATAGATAGTGAGGAAGTGAATTCATCTAACCCTGTGCTTTGCCCTGAACCTGTAGGAGAATCCAATTACCTTTCCTCCTCCATTGACTTAAGGAATACTTCCACTTTTGGAGATAATCCATTGTGTATTCTACCTTCCCATCTTCTGCCTCCTGGGATATTTACTCTACTTGATTGTACACCAAGATCCTCGAGGATCACACCGCTTTCTTGAATACCTTAAAGAGAGAAATCAACCGATTTGATAAAACAAAGGCAATAATGGCTTGCCATGGTGTTGCCAGCAAAATGACCAAAACCGAGATGGCCGGTTTGTTAAAGACCTATAAGATCCGGACTGAACCTTTCGAAGTCGTTCTTCCTAAACCGACTGAATATGCTTATAATCCTCCAGCCGGTTTCTGCACAGTTTACGCTGATCAGCTCCACAGCGGGTTAAGGTTTCCTCTTCCCCCCGGGTGTGTAGAGATAATGAAATATTATAAGTTAGGAGTTGGTCAGATCCATCCGAATAGCATTAAATTTCTCATAGGTTTCATGATTTGGTGTCGTATGAACACCACTCCTTTCACAGTAACCTTATTCAGGAACTTCTATCAGTGCAAATTGACACAAGGTAGTGGGGGGTGGTACCACTTTAGTCGTAGGGCCAGTGCTCCACTTATTCCGATAACCGGCAAAGATAAGACGAAGAAGAAGTGGCAAGAACACTTTTTCTTTGTAAAACACAATTCAGATGCCAGTTTAGGGCGATGGAACACCTCTTCCATGAAAGACAAGTTGGAAGACCTTATTGATGCCACGTTGTCCCAATATCTTGTTAGCAACAAGATCTCCCTCAATTTAGACTTCATAAGTTCTACATCGATGGATCTTTGCTCGACTTCCAGGCTCTTTGGCCCGTTGGCTACGTGGAGTTTTCAAAAACATTGCGAAAATGTATGTTTGTATTTGTATTATGTCTTTATTTTTGATTATAATTTGATTATCCCCTTTTTCTTGTAGTGGCCAATGTGGACGATCTGATCAGCATTGACATCGATGAGGAGGAAGAAACAGAACAAACGATTGATGATTCCGAGCGAACCCTGTCCGTTATTCCAGAAGGAGGTGAACTTCCTGATCAGCATGAGGATGCACAATTAGGGACCAGCTCTGGTACTGCTGTGCAGCAGGAAATTCCTACTGCTGATCCTTCTGGGCAGGATATACTGAACCCCATTTGTCCCGTGGACTTGACCATTGAAGAAAATCTCCCCGGGGGCCAAATTACTGGTGTGGATGCTGTTCCCCTCAGGACTATCTCTCAAAGACAGAAAAAGAGGCATAGGTCTACTTCTTCTAGCAGTTCTGCCAGTGGCTCTTCCTTCAACTTTGAGGACATGTCTGCTGATGATTTTGCAGACTCTGTAAGTGGTCTCTGTTATAAAGTTTTCATATTTTCCTTATTTTTCTCTTTCTCAGATGTTTCCTTTTGTAGTGTTACCGCCTGGGTAAGGCTCTGCACAAAAAGACTGCCAGCATGGCCCAAGACATTTCTGCGCTGCAGCACAAGGTGATCCAGCTGGATGAGGCCAAGGCTAAGGTAGTCAGCCTGGAAGAGTCTAACCGTGAGGCCAGTTCTAAGGTGGCGGGTTGGAAGAGGCCGCCTTCTTTGCGATCGAAAATCGAGAAGTCAAGTCCGATCTTGCCAGGTGAGGCTTTGATATTTACTCGGGAGGAGCGGTGACTTTACGAGATCGCGATTGGCGAAGTTGAGCGAGAGAACACTGCAAAATCTTGCCACGCAAAGAAAATGAAGGCTGATTTCGATGAAACTCGAGGCAAATGGAGGAGATTCCTACTCGAAATATTGTCCGAAAGGTTGTTCTTTGGGTATAAGTCTTCTCACGCACTCCTGAGGAAATCCAGATCATATTGGCCCCATACTGCGCGAGGATACACACTTGGCGTTGATGAGGCCAAACCTGGCCGACTGGTGATTAACACTCTGCCTAACCATCGGTTGTATGATAAAAAAAGCGGGAGATCTTCACGGCGATATGATGAATACAAGAGCGGAGAAGACATAATTAGCAAATATGCTAAGAAAAAATCTGCTCAACCTTCGGAGAAGTCTGCTCAGCCTGTAGAGAACCATGTTCAACCCTCAGCTCCCTCTACGTCTTAACTTAGCTTGCTTTTAAAACTTTGAGTTTGCTCAGCTTTTGATAATAACTATGTATGTAACTTCTTGTCAGTAACATTTTTAATCTCTTTATTTTTGAGTTTGTGCCTGTGAATTTGACCTTTCCCTGTTTAAAGATTCATCTCTGATTAGAGACCTTTTGTTTTGTCTTCACATTGCGCTGCAAAGACGTTAGGATCTTTAATCCTTAGCTTCTTTAATTTTACTTTACGTCCTGCGCAGCATATTCTTGCTCTGCAAGTTTAGCCGTTACTCGTTTATAGTTGGGTCCTTTGCCCAGAATGCTCTTGCGTTGCAAGTTCGGCATTATAGTTGTTTAAGTGGGACTTCTGCCCAGGATGCTCTTGCACTTCAAGTTTAGCATTTAGTTATTTAAGTGGGACTTCTGCCCAGAATGCGCTTGCGCTGCAAGTTCGGCATTATGGTTGTTTAAGTGGGACTTCTGCCCAGGATGCTCTTGCACTGCAATTTTTGCATTTAGTTATTTAAGTGGGACTTCTGCCCAGAATGCGCTTGCGCTGCAAGTTCGGCATTATGGTTGTTTAAGTGTGACTTCTGCCCAGGACCCTCTTGCACTGCAAGTTTAGCATTTTGACCTGAATTCCTTGTTTTAGCACAAGTAAAAACAAATACACATATAATCATAAAATCGAGAAAGAAACATCGATTCAAAGTAACATTATTTACAGGAACAAAATTGCTTTAGGGAAAAAATTTCCTTAAATGAACAGCATTCCAGCTTCTAGGAACTGTTTTCCCAGAGGCATTAGCTAGTTGATAAGATCCTTTTTCATGTACTTTGACAACTTTATAAGGACCTTCCCAATTTGGGTCTAGCATTCCAGTGGGACCCTGTTTACTAGCCTCGTTTCGTCTTAGCACCAAATCGCCTTCCTTAAAGTACGTACCTTTGACTTTGGAGTTGTAGTATTGGGCAACCCTTTGTTTGTATTTTGCCATTTGTATTAGGGCTATGTCCCTTTTGTGCTCTAATTCCTCCTTGACATGCAACATGTCCACCTCCTGAGTTTCTGGACAGTATAATTCTGTCCTGGGAGATTTGTGTCCGATCTCTGCAGGTATCACTGCTTCACATCCGTATGCCAAAGAGTATGGAGTTTCCTGTGTTGCAGCATTGGGTGTAGTCCTGTACGCCCATAAGATATTTGGGAGATGATCTACCCAATGAGATCCCTCTTGTTCCAATCTTTTCTTCAATCCCTGTTTTATTTGTCTATTTGTTTGCTCCACCTGCCCATTGGCTTGGGGATGGGCCACTGATGTAAAATGTTGAGAGATTCCAAGATTGGTGCACCAGGCTTGTACTCCTTGATCTTCAAATTGTGTGCCATTATCTGAGATGAGGATTTTGGGGATTCCATATCTGCATAGAATGTTTTTCCACAAGAATTTTTGTATTTGTTTGGCTGTGATGGTGGCTAATGGTTCAGCTTCCACCCACTTGGTAAAATAATCCACTGCCACCACCAAAAACTTGAATTTTCCCGGTGCTAGGGGTAATGGACCCACTAAGTCTACTCCCCATTGATCAAAGGCCATGGAGACACAATCGGCATCATTTTACATGCGGGATTGTGTGATAGGTTACTATGCACTGGCATGTTCGGCACGTCCCCGACTAGAATCTCTGCGTCTTCTTGCATGGTGGCGATAATATCCATATAGCCTGCATTTTACGGCGAGCTCTACTTCAAATGATTTCCACAAATTCGAGGTGGATCTCTCTTAATACATAATCTCCTCATCCGAGTAACGCACTTCAACCAAGGGGCTGTATAGGATTTTCGGTATAGAACGTCATTGAACAGAGCATACCTGGCCGAGAGTCTTATCAATTTCCTGGCACGTACTTTATCCTCAGGAAGTCTTCCATCTCTCAAGTACAGGACAATTGGATCCATCCAAGTTTCTGCTTGTGTTATTGGTTGTACCTCTATCACATCACAACTCTTCTGCTTCAATTGTTCGACCAACACCTTTTTATTGGACAAGAAGTTCGATCCTAGCTTCGACAAAGCATCTGCTCGGGTGTTTTGGGCTCGAGTTATCTGTTCCACTTCTACCATCAGGAAATCTTGCAGTTTCCTCTGTGCTACTGCCAAATATTTTTTCATAGGACCTTCCTTTGCTTCATACTCCCCCTTGATGTGATTTGTTACCAGTTGTGAATCTGTGTAAATTTTTAAATTCTGCACGCCCAACTTCTGTGCCAGGTTTAGTCCAGTTATCAAAGCTTCATACTCTGCTTCATTGTTAGTTGCTTGAAAGTCGAAATGAAGAGCATATGGGAATTCTTCACCTTTTGGACTAATGAGTAGGAGTCCTGCTCCTGCTCCCTCTTTGTTGGAGGCTCCGTCGACATAAAGCTGCCACTGTTCAGCATTATTCTTTTCAGTTTTATTCTTCTCAGCCTTTTGCTCTATAGCCAAAGCTTTCTCTTCTGCCAAGAAATCAGCAAATGCTTGAGCTTTGATTGCCGTTCTTGGCTTGTACTCGATATCGAATCCTGCTAATTCAACTACCCACTTAGCCGCCTCCCGGACTTGTCTGTCTTTCGAGATCTGCTTCAAAGGTTGATTTGTTAACACGATCACCGGATGACTTTGGAAGTACGGTCTCAATTTCCTTGTGGCGTGCACTAGGGCTAAGGCCAATTTCTCCACCTCAGAATATCTAACCTCGGGCCCTTGTAGGGCTTTGCTTACAAAATATACTGGTCTTTGTATCATGCCCTGTTGTTTTACCAACACATCACTTACAGCTTCATTGCAAAAAGATAAATATAAAACAATTATCTCACCTTCCCTTCTGGAGGGTCGAGTTGGCAGTTATTAATGTGATCTTTTAACTCTGAAAAGCTGCCTACATTCTTCATTCCACTCAAAAGGATCTGGCCTTCCTAAGGATTTTGAAGAATGGCAATGATTTACGTGCGATTTCGACAAGAATCTGCTTTAGAGTCGCTAATCTTCCGTTAATCGAACTTCCTTGATATTTTTTGGTTCAGGCATGGTCTTCAAAGCTTCCAACTTATCGGGATTTGCCCTAATGCCTTCTTTGGATATCATATAACCCAGGAATTTGCCTGACCTTACTCCAAAAGTACACTTTTTTGGGTTCAATTTCATTCCGGTCTGTCTCAAGACTTGGCAAACCTCTGCTACATCTTTCAAATATTGGTCAAGAGTCCTGCTCTTGATCAATAAATCATCCACGTATACTTCCATAGATTTGCCAATTTGTTGTTTGAAAATGGTATTGACTGCCCTTTGGTAAGTAGCCCCAGCATTCTTTAATCCAAAAGGCATAGACACATAGTAGTAGGAACCAAATTCAGTAATAAAGGCAGTTTTTACAGCATCTACAGGGTCCATCATAATCTGATGATATCCCTTATAAGCATCTAGGAAAGCAAAAATTTCATAACCAACTGTAGAGTCTACAAGCCTGTCAATTCTAGGGGAAGTGTAACTATCTTTAGGACAAGCTTTGTTTAAATCGGTGAAGTCCACGCACATCCTCCAACTGCCATCTGGTTTTTTGACTAACACTGGGTTTGCTAGCCATTCTGGATAGATGACTTCTTTAATCATGTTGGCACCAGCAGTTTTCCACCTCTTCTTTGGGATGACTTGTATCCTTTCTGGAGCAAAAGATCTCTTCTTTTGTTTCACTGGTTTCCTTGTTGGATCTATGTTTAGTTTATGGACCGCCAACTCTGTTGATAATCCAGGCATGTCACTTGCCTTCCATGCAAACACATCTTGATAATCTTTCAAAGTCTTGAAGATTCGCTTCGCTCACCGGTATCCAAGATCCTATGCTGACCGTGGATTCATGGTTTACTTCATTTAGCATTATTGAATCCACTGGATCGTTTGACAGCCAACTTTTTTCTTCATCTGGCACCAAGTCTTCCATTGTCACCTGCTGCACCTTCATTTTTTCACTGATTGTGGCTGTGTAGCAATTTTTTGCAGCATCTATGTCCCCTTTAACAGTAGCTTCTCCATCGAAAGTTGGGAATTTCATGCTGTTGTGTGCAGGTGACACCACTGCCCTCAAATCAATTAGTGCTGGCCTTCCAAGAATCACATTATAAGCGGATGGCGCCTTTACCACCACATAATTCACCATCAGAGTCCTGCTCTGTTGTCCCTGGCCAAAAGTTGTCAATAATTTTAACATACCCACAGGATGTATGGGTGGTCCGGTAAATCCGAAAAGAGGAGTTGATACAGGAATCAACTCCGAATCTGAGAGTTTCATCGCTTGAAATGCGTTATGATACAACACGTTTACTGCGCTGCCTGTATCTACGCAGATCCTTCTGACCAGATTTTTCCGTATAACCGCTTCTATTACCAGTCCTTCATTACTCACGATGGCTGGTAAGGCATCCCTAGGACCGTACTGGACGGTTCCCATAATCTTCTGCTTTTTCGCTTCCCTTTGTTTTTCTCATACGCCTTTTTTATCTTCCCCGAGCAGCCTTGCTACCTTCTCTAGTCCACCCACAATGGTATTTACATGATTAATTGGGCGTTTTCTATGCCCATCTCAGCATCTGGGGAAGGATCCTGTGTCTCCTCCTCTGGTTGTACTGTCATGATTGTTGTTATTATGTTTTTGAACTCTCTCCTTCCTACGGATTATCTCCTGCGCTCGATCGATGCACTCATCGATTTTTCCCTCCATTCTTCTTTGCGTCGATATCTCCGATCGATCCCCACCTTTCGTTGAGTCATGTCCAATGTCTTTATGGTACTTGCACCACCTGGTGTGGTCTCTTTTCTCCATTGGACCCCTCAACGGAGGAGGGATCTTAGCAATTCCTTTCTTCTCCATAATTGCCAACACTTGGTCACGAGATATGTTCAGAGAAATTAGGTCTCTGTCCTGCAGAGCGCCTTTTTTCCCTAATCTTTCAGAGATAGGGGCGGTTACTCTATCCCAGACAGATTTCCTTTACTTGTCGTTCCTATCTTCGGTCTTTCCTTTTTTAGCATCCCTATGGGATTCTTCTCTCTTGGCTCTGTTGGCCTCTTCTCCTTGACAGTGTCTGTACGCTATTTCCAGACATTCTTCCATCGTTTTTGGATCTTTGCTGCTTAGCTTCGCATGTAACCGCCCTTCTTTAAGTCCTGCTATGAAGGATGCTACCAAGAACTTATCATCCAGATCTGCTATCTGGGATGATTCTCCATTGAATCTCTTGATAAATTGTAAAACTGTTTCATCACTTTTTTGCCTAATCGTCAGCAAATAAGTCCTGTTTCTCTGGAAAGGCCTTGCTGCGATGAATGCATGCATGAACTTTCTCGTCAGAGTGGGAAAATCCGGTATAGATCTGGGGTTTAACTTATTGAACCAATCTCTTGCCTTTCCAGTTAGAAGAGTTGCAAATGCCCTGCATTTCATCTCTTCTGGAGCATTATACAAATTCATATGCTGAATGTACTGATGCATATGGTCGTATGGATCCTTAGTTCCATCATATGCCTGAATTTTTAGAATTTTGAATCCTGAGGGACATAGGAACGCATCGATATCTTCAGTAAAAGGAGACACCAACCTGAATTCATCCTGTTTTGGTTTAAGGATGGCATCCAATTCTGCTTTGCCGTTATCACCTCCTGGGTGAGTAACTACCACCTGTATGCTAGACTCTGCTTCCTGCTTTTCTCTTTTAGCCGCTTGACTCGGGGTATGCGCTTTGGAAGGATCATCATCTTGATTCCTTGCTTTCAGAACTGCCTCAAATATGGCTTTTATCTCCTCACCTTTGAGATTCGCCAGGCTTTCAACTAACATCTGTTTCACCACATCTGGATTACTGGTTTGTCCTTCTTCCATAACTCTTTTCCCAGTTTCTTGGTCATTTCGACCTGGGCTTTTGTCTCCGATCTGATTCTTTTCTTTCTCCTGTTGATTTTGTTGTTTCTTTGAATTTCCTTGGTTTCTTGCCATTTTTTCTGTATTGATTGCTCACTAACTAGAAATTAAGCCCCTCCTTCTAGCGCCAAATGATGTTGTACGAATATTACAAACGGGTAATCGGGTAATTCTAATTAGGAAATAATACAAGAACAAGAATATTTGGGTATGATTTGGACTGAACTCTCGAGAGAGCTGCCTACGTATCCAGATTAAGTAATTAACTGGAATCAAGTCCCCCTCGTAGTTCAGGGTCTTCTTTATATAGTAGTGGATCATGCGCTTCTTCCTGGACGTGCCAGGGAGTTATCATAGAACATGTCCGGGACGTGGGATCTACCCACGTCCATAAGTAGTTGAGAAGTTGTTGACTCGATCTTCCCCACGTTTAACTGTCCTTCTGTCCAGAAATAACGCTGGCCAGAACAAGGTAGAGTCCTGCTCCTGCTCTTCCGACTATTCTGCCCAGCATTTGGCGGTCTAGCTTGACTGGTCTGGGTACCTTTATTATTATTAACCCTTGGGCCTGGCCCAACTACAAATGACCCGACCCAACGGGCCCATGTATCATCAGTATCCAGATTAAGTAATTAACTGGAATCAAGTCCCCCTCGTAGTTCAGGGTCTTCTTTATATAGTAGTGGATCGTGCGTTTCTCCCTGGACGTGCCAGGGAGTTATCATAGAACATGTCCGGGACGTGGGATCTACCCACGTCCATAAGCAGTTGAGAAGTTGTTGACTCGATCTTCCCCACGTTTAACTGTCCTTCTGTCCAGAAATAACGCTGGCCAGAACAAGGTAGAGTCCTGCTCCTGCTCTTCCGACTATTCTGCCCAGCATTTGGCGGTCTAGCTTGACTGGTCTGGGTACCTTTATTATTATTAACCCTTGGGCCTGGCCCAACTACAAATGACCCGACCCAACGGGCCCATGTATCATCATAAGTCCCCCTAGACTAGGGTAGACTGCTTTACAGCTACCCTAGACTGAAACGGTTCTGCTTATGTCATTAACACTACGCGAAACGAGGCCAAGTTGCACCCATCCGTTATCATTAAAACCGTCGACTAAAACATCAAGACGCTTCATTTCATGCCACATAACCCTTTCTCTGTCCACTTTACTTTTATAATCTACACTTTCGAAACCTCTCTCAACAACGCAAGTAAGTCTTTGTTTATTTTATTCTGCGTTTCTTTGAAATCATTGATCTTTAATGAGTTTGAGGGCTAACACAGCTTCTAGTGAATCCGTAGAGAAACTGTTTGAATCGCCGGAGAAGATTTCCAGAGCCATAGATAGTGAGGAAGTGAATTCATCTAACCCTGTGCTTTGCCCTGAACCTGTAGGAGAATCCAATTACCTTTCCTCCTCCATTGACTTAAGGAATACTTCCACTTTTGGAGATAATCCATTGTGTATTCTACCTTCCCATCTTCTGCCTCCTGGGATATTTACTCCTACTTCGATTGTACACCAGTATCCTGAGGATCACACCGCTTTCTTGAATACCTTAAAGAGAGAAATCAACCGATTTGATAAAACAAAGGCAATAATGGCTTGCCATGGTGTTGCCAGCAAAATGACCAAAACCGAGATGGCCGGTTTGTTAAAGACCTATAAGATCCGGACTGAACCTTTCGAAGTCGTTCTTCCTAAACCGACTGAATATGCTTATAATCCTCCAAATTGTTTTACGCACGATTTACTGATCGGCTCCACAATGGTTAAGGTTTCCTCTTCCCCCGGGTGTGTAGAGATAATGAAATATTATAAGTTAGGAGTTGGTCAGATCCATCCGAATAGCATTAAATTTCTCATAGGTTTCATGATTTGGTGTCGTATGAACACCACTCCTTTCACAGTAACCTTATTCAGGAACTTCTATCAGTGCAAATTGACACAAGGTAGTGGGGGGTGGTACCACTTTAGTCGTAGGGCCAGTGCTCCACTTATTCCGATAACCGGCAAAGATAAGACGAAGAAGAAGTGGCAAGAACACTTTTCTTTGTAAAACACAATTCGAGATGCCGGTTTAGTATGGATGGAACACCTCTTCCATGAAAGACAAGTTGGAAGACCTTATTGATGCCACGTTGTCCCAATATCTTGTTAGCAACAAGATCTCCCTCAATTTAGACTTCATAAGTTCTGCACTGATAGATGCTGCTCAGCTTCAGACTGCTGGGCCCGTTGGCTACGTGGAGTTTTCCAAGAAATAGTACCGAAAATGTATGTTTGTATTTGTATTATGTCTTTATTTTTGATTATAATTTGATTATCCCCTTTTTCTTGTAGTGGCCAATGTGGACGATCTGATCAGCATTGACATCGATGAGGAGGAAGAAACAGAACAAACGATTGATGATTCCGAGCGAACCCTGTCCGTTATTCCAGAAGAAGGTGAACTTCCTGATCAGCATGAGGATGCACAATTAGGGACCAGCTCTGGTACTGCTGTGTAGGAGGAAATTCCTACTGCTGATCCTTCTGGGCAGGATATACTGAACCCCATTTGTCCCGTGGACTTGACCATTGAAGAAAATCTCCCCGGGGGCCAAATTACTGGTGTGGATGCTGTTCCCCTCAGGACTATCTCTCAAAGACAGAAAAAGAGGCATAGGTCTACTTCTTCTAGCACTTCTGCCAGTGGCTCTTCTTTCAACTTTGAGGACATGTCTGCTGATGATTTTGCAGACTCTGTAAGTGGTCTTTGTTATAAAGTTTTCATATTTTCCTTATTTTTCTCTTTCGCAGATGTTTCCTTTTGTAGTGTTACCGCCTGGGTAAGGCTCTGCACAAAAGATCGCCAAAGATGGCCCAAGACATTTCTGTGGCTGCGACTGAAGGTGATCCAAATTGGATGAGGCCAAGGCTAAGGTAGTCAGCCTGGAAGAGTCTAACCGTGAGGCCAGTGCTAAGGTGGCCAGTTTGGAAGAGGCCCGCCTTGCTGATCAGCGAGAAATCGAGAAGCCGAAGTCTGATCTTACCAGAGCTGAGGCTTTGATATTTACTCAGGAGGAGCAGCTGACTTTACGAGATCAGCAGTTGGCGAAGTTGAACGAGGAGAACCTACAAAATCTTGCCACTGCAAAGAAAATAAAGGCTGATTTCGACGAAACTCTGAGGCAAATGGAGGAGATTCCTACTCAGAATATTGTCCAGAAGGTTGTTGCTGGGTATAAGTCTTCTCCACAGACCTATGAGGAAATCCAGATCATATTGGCCCCCGCCCTGCGCAGAGGATACACACTTGGAGTTGATGAGGCCAAACCTGCTGACCTGGTGATTAACACTCTGCCTAACCATCGGTTGTATGATAAAAAGGCAGGGGAGATCTTCACGAAGCGATATGATGAATACAAGAACGGAGAAGACATAATTAGCAAATATGCTAAGAAAAAATCTGCTCAACCTTCGGAGAAGTCTGCTCAGCCTGTAGAGAACCCTGTTCAACCCTCAGCTCCCTCTACGTCTTAACTTAGCTTGCTTTTAAAACTTTGAGTTTGCTCAGCTTTTGATAATAACTATGTATGTAACTTCTTGTCAGTAACATTTTTAATCTCTTTATTTTTGAGTTTGTGCCTGTGAATTTGACCTTTCCCTGTTTAAAGATTCATCTCTGATTAGAGACCTTTTGTTTTGTCTTCACATTGCGCTGCAAAGAAGTTAGGATCTTTAATCCTTAGCTTCTTTAATTTTACTTTACGTCCTGCGCAGCATATTCTTGCTCTGCAAGTTTAGCCGTTACTCGTTTATAGTTGGGTCCTTTGCCCAGAATGCTCTTGCGTTGCAAGTTCGGCATTATAGTGGTTTAAGTGGGACTTCTGCCCAGGATGCTCTTGCACTGCAAGTTTAGCATTTAGTTATTTAAGTGGGACTTCTGCCCAGAATGCGCTTGCGCTGCAAGTTCGGCATTATGGTTGTTTAAGTGGGACTTCTGCCCAGGATGCTCTTGCACTGCAAGTTTTGCATTTAGTTATTTAAGTGGGACTTCTGCCCAGAATGCGCTTGCGCTGCAAGTTCGGCATTATGGTTGTTTAAGTGTGACTTCTGCCCAGGACCCTCTTGCACTGCAAGTTTAGCATTTTGACCTGAATTCCTTGTTTTAGCACAAGTAAAAACAAATACACATATAATCATAAAATCGAGAAAGAAACATCGATTCAAAGTAACATTATTTACTGGAACAAAATTGCTTTAGGGAAAAAAATTCCTTAAATGAACAGCATTCCAGCTTCTAGGAACTGTTTTCCCAGAGGCATTAGCTAGTTGATAAGATCCTTTTTCATGTACTTTGACAACTTTATAAGGACCTTCCCAATTTGGGTCTAGCTTTCCAGTGGGACCCTGTTTACTAGCCTCGTTTCGTCTTAGCACCAAATCGCCTTCCTAAAAGTACGTACCTTTGACTTTGGAGTTGTAGTATTGGGCAACCCTTTGTTTGTATTTTGCCATTTGTATTAGGGCTATGTCCCTTTTGTGCTCTAATTCCTCCTTGACATGCAAAGATGTCCACCTCTCGAGTTTTCGACGTATAATTACATCTGGGGAGATTTGTGTCCGATCTCTGCAGGTATCACTGCTTCACATCCGTATGCCAAAGAGTATGGAGTTTCCTGTGTTGCAGCATTGGGTGTAGTCTTGTACGCCCATAAGATATTTGGGAGATGATCTACCCAATGAGATCCCTCTTGTTCCAATCTTTTCTTCAATCCCTGTTTTATTTGTCTATTTGTTTGCTCCACTCGCCATTGGCTTGGGGATGGGCCACTGATGTAAAATGTTGAGAGATTCCAAGATTGGTGCACCAGGCTTGTACTCCTTGATCTTCAAATTGTGTGCCATTATCTGAGATGAGGATTTTGGGGATTCCATATCTGCATAGAATGTTTTTCCACAAGAATTTTTGTATTTGTTTGGCTGTGATGGTGGCTAATGGTTCAGCTTCCACCCACTTGGTAAAATAATCCACTGCCACCACCAAAAACTTGAATTTTCCCGGTGCTAGGGGTAATGGACCCACTAAGTCTACTCCCCATTGATCAAAAGGCCATGGAGACACAATCGGTATCATTTTCTGTGCAGGATTGTGTGATAGGTTACTATGCACCTGGCATGTTCGGCACGTCCTGACTAGAATCTCTGTGTCTTCTTGCATGGCTGGCCAGTAATATCCATATAGCCTGCATTTTCTGGCCAGAGCTCTCGCCCCCAAATGATTTCCACAAATTCCGAGGTGGATCTCTCTTAATACATAATCTCCCTCATCTGGAGTAACGCACTTCAACCAAGGGGCTGTATAGGATTTTCGGTATAGAACGTCATTGAACAGAGCATACCTGACCGAGAGTCTTATCAATTTCCTGGCGCGTACTTTATCCTCAGGAAGTCTTCCATCTCTCAAGTACAGGACAATTGGATCCATCCAAGTTTCTGCTTGTGTTATTGGTTGTACCTCTATCACATCACAACTCTTCTCGCTTCAATTGTTTCGACAACACCTTTTATTGGACAAGAAGTTCGATCCTAGCTTCGACAAAGCATCCGCTCGGGTGTTTTGGGCTCGAGTTATCTGTTCCACTTCTACCATCGTGAAATCTTGCGCTTTCTCTCTGTACTCTTGCCAAATATTTTTCATAGGACCTTCCTTTGCTTCATACTCCCTTGATGTGATTTGTTACCGCCAGTGAATCATGTAAATTTTTAAATTCTCGCACGCCCAACTTCGTGCCAGTGTTTAGTCCAGGTTATCAAAGCTTCATACTCTGCTTCATTGTTAGTTGCTTGAAAGTCGAAATGAAGAAGCGTGTGGAATTCTTCACCTTTTGACTAATGAGTAGGAGTCCCGCTCTCCGCTCCTCTTTGTTGGAGGCTCCGTCGACATAAAGCCGCCAACTGCTCAAATTATTCTTTCGGTTTTATTCTTCTCACCTTTTGCTCTATAGCCAAAGCTTTCTCTTCTGCCAAGAAATCAGCTAATGCTTGAGCTTTGATTGCCGTTCTTGGCTTGTACTCGATATCGAATCCTGCTAATTCAACTACCCACTTAGCCAGTCTCCCAGACTTGTCTGGTCTTTCCAGGATCTGCTTCAAAGGTTGATTTGTTAACACGATCACCGGATGACTTTGAAAGTACGGTCTCAATTTCCTTGTGGCGTGCACTAGGGCTAAGGCCAATTTCTCCACCTCAGAATATCTAACCTCGGGCCCTTGTAGGGCTTTGCTTACAAAATATACTGGTCTTTGTATCATGCCCTGTTGTTTTACCAACACATCACTTACACCATTGCAAAAGATAAATATAAGAACGATATCTCACCTTCCCGTGGAGGGTCGAGTTGGCGGAGTTATTAATGTGATCTTTTAACTCCTAAAAGCCTGCATCACATTCTTCATTCCACTCAAAAGGACTGCCTTCCTAAGGATTTTGAAGAATGGCAATGATTTCGTGCATTTTCGACAAGAATCATGTTTAGAGTCGCTAATCTTCCCGTTAATCATTGAACTTCCTTGATATTTTTGGTTCGTGCATGGTCTTCAAAGCTTCCAACTTATCGGGATTTGCCCTAATGCCTTCTTTGGATATCATATAACCCGTGAATTTGCTCGACCTTACTCCAAAAGTACACTTTTTGGGTTCAATTTCATTCCGGTCTGTCTCAAGACTTGGCAAACCTCTCACTACATCTTTCAAATATTGGTCAAGAGTCCTGCTCTTGATCAATAAATCATCCACGATACTTCCATAGATTTGCCAATTTGTTGTTTGAAAATGGTATTGATCGCCTTTGGTAAGTAGCCCCTGCATTCTTTAATCCAAAAGGCATAGACACATAGTAGTAGGAACCAAATTCGAGAATAAAGGCGCTTTTTAAAGCATCTACTGTGGTCCATCATAATCGATGATATCCCTTATAAGCATCTAGAAAGCAAAAATTTCATAACCAACCGTAGAGTCTACAAGCTTTGTCAATTCTAGGGAAGTGTAACTATCTTTAGGACAAGCTTTGTTTAAATCGGTGAAGTCCACGCACATCCTCCAACTGCCATCTGGTTTTTTGACTAACACTGGGTTTGCTAGCCATTCTGGATAGATGACTTCTTTAATCATGTTGGCCTGCAAATGCTTTTTCCACCTCTTCTTGGGCGACTTGTATCCTTTCTGGAGCAAAAGATCTCTTCTTTTGTTTCACTGGTTTCCTTGTTGGATCTATGTTTAGTTTATGGACCGCCAACTCTGTTGATAATCCAGGCATGTCACTTGCCTTCCATGCAAACACATCTTGATAATCTTTCAAAGTGCTGATCAGCATCTGCTTCTGTTCAGCCGGTATCCAAGATCCTATGCTGACCGTGGATTCAGGGTTTACTTCATTTAGCATTATTGAATCCACTGGATCGCTTGATGACCAACTTTTTTTCTTCATCGGCACCAAGTCTTCCATTGTCACCGCTTGCACCTTCATTTTTCACCGATTGTGGTCGTAGCAATTTTCAAACATCTATGTCCCCTTTAACAGTAGCTTCTCCATCGAAAGTTGGGAATTTCATGCTGTTGTGTGCAGGTGACACCACTGCCCTCAAATCAATTAGTGCTGGCCTTCCAAGAATCACATTATAAGCGGATGGCGCCTTTACCACCACATAATTCACCATCGAGTCCTGGCTGTTGTCCCCGCCAAAAGTTGTCAATAATTTTAACATACCCACAGGATGTATGGGTGGTCCGTAAATCCGAAAGAGGAGTTGATACAGGAATCAACTCCGAATCTGAGAGTTTCATCGCTTGAAATGCGTTATGATACAACACGTTTACTGCGCTGCCTGTATCTACGCAGATCCTTCTGACCAGATTTTTCCGTATAACCGCTTCTATTACCAGTCCTTCATTACTCACGATGGCTGGTAAGGCATCCCTAGGACCGTACTGGACGGTTCCCATAATCTTCTGCTTTTTCGCTTCCCTTTGTTTTTCTGCGCTGCCCTTTTTATCTTCCAGAGCAGCCTTGCTACCTTCTCCTGGTCCACCCACAATGGTATTTACAGTATTAATTGGGGCGTTTTCTCTATGCCCATCTGCATCTGGGGAAGGATCTCTGTGTCTACTCTGGTTGTACCTGTCATGATTGTTGTTATTATGTTTTTTGAACTCTCTCCTTCCTCTGGGATTATCTCCCTGCGCTCGATCGATGCACTCATCGATTTTTCCCTCCATTGCTGCTGCGTCGATATCTCTGATCAGATCCCTACACTGTTCAGAGTCATGTCCAATGTCTTTATGGTACTTGCACCACCTGGTGTGGTCTCTTTTCTCCCTTGGACCCCTCAACGGAGGAGGAATCTTAGCAATTCCTTTCTTCTCCATAATTGCCAACACTTGGTCACGAGATCTGTTCAGAGGAATTAGGTCTCTGTCCTGCAGAGCGCCCTTTTTCCCTAATCTTTCAGAGATAGGGGCGGTTACTCTATCCCAGACATATTTCCTTTTCTTGTCGTTCCTATCTTCGGTCTTTCCTTTTTTAGCATCCCTATGGGATTCTTCTCTCTTGGCTCTGTTGGCCTCTTCTCCTTGACAGTGTCTGTATGCTATTTCCAGACATTCTTCCATCGTTTTTGGATCTTTGCTGCTTAGCTTCGCAAGTAACCGCCCTTCTTTAAGTCCTGCTATGAAGGATGCTACCAAGAACTTATCATCCAGATCTGCTATCTGGGATGATTCTCCATTGAATCTCTTGATAAATTGTAAAACTGTTTCATCACTTTTTTGCCTAATCGTCAGCAAATAAGTCATGTTTCTCTGGAAAGGCCTTGATGCGATGAATGCATGCATGAACTTTCTCGTCAGAGTGGGAAAATCCGGTATAGATCTGGGGTTTAACTTATTGAACCAATCTCTTGCCTTTCCAGTTAGAAGAGTTGCAAATGCCCTGCATTTCATCTCTTCTGGAGCATTATACAAATTCATATGCTGAATGTACTGATGCATATGGTCGTATGGATCCTTAGTTCCATCATATGCCTGAATTTTTGGAATTTTGAATCCTGAGGGACATGGGAACGCATCGATATCTTCAGTAAAAGGAGACACCAACCTGAATTCATCCTGTTTTGGTTTAAGGATGGCATCCAATTCTGCTTTGGCGTTATCACCTCCTGGGTGAGTAACTACCACCTGTATGCTAGACTCTGCTTCCTGCTTTTCTATTTTAGCCGCTTGACTCGGGGTATGCGCTTCGGAAGGATCATCATCTTGATTCCTTGCTTTCAGAACTGCCTCAAATATGGCTTTTATCTCCTCACCTTTGAGATTTGCCAGGCTTTCAACTAACATCTGTTTCACCACATCTGGATTACTGGTTTGTCCTTCTTCCATAACTCTTTTCCCAGTTTCTTGGTCATTTCGACCTGGGCTTTTGTCTCCGATCTGATTCTTTTCTTTCTCCTGTTGATTTTGTTGTTTCTTTGAATTTCCTTGGTTTCTTGCCATTTTTTCTGTATTGATTGCTCACTAACTAGAAATTAAGCCCTCATTCTAGCGCCTAATGATGTTGTACGAATATTACAAACGGGTAATCGGGTAATTCTAATTAGGAAATAATACAAGAACAAGAATATTTGGGTATGATTTGGACTGAACTCTCTCGAGAGCTGCCTAAAAAATGATACAAGAACAAGAATATTTGGGTATGATTTGGACTGAACTCTCGAGAGAGCTACCTAAAAAATGATACAAGAACAAGAATTTATTATTTATAATTAAATAGTACAACCTTTTTATAAGATGAGATTTACTTAACTCCATCGTTTGGAGTTCTTCGTAAACGGATGTCACCTGTAGATTGTAGATAAGTGATGATATATGGGCCCGTTGGGTCGGGTCATTTGTAGTTGGGCCAGGCCCAAGGGTTAATAATAATAAAGGTACCCAGACCAGTCAAGCTAGACCGCCAAATGCTGGGCAGAATAGTCGGAAGAGCAGGAGCAGGACTCTACCTTGTTCTGGCCAGCGTTATTTCTGGACAGAAGGACAGTTAAACGTGAGGAAGATCGAGTCAACAACTTCTCAACTGCTTATGGACGTGGGTAGATCCCACGTCCCGGACATGTTCTATGATAACTCCCTGGCACGTCCAGGGAGAAACGCACGATCCACTACTATATAAAGAAGACCCTGAACTACGAGGGGGACTTGATTCCAGTTAATTATAAATAATCATTTTTTTCTCGTCCGGCAGTCCAGGTTCCAAAATTTTTATTTATTTGATTTTTAATGCTTTATTTAACGTGGTTACTTTAATACGAGCTTCTGTGGCTAATTTCTTTTACGTAGATGTTCTGAACTTGCATATTCACATCTTTCCATCTACGAATCCATGTTAAATAATTGATTAATTTTTTTTATATACTTGATTCATCTATGCAAGTTATAGTCACCGCCGGGTTCTCGTGACGCTATAACTGGTCTTATTGTTAATTAGTAGCTAATGTCGGTTTCTGTATGTTACGTACCGCTGTGATGAATCTTTTAAGCTTTGAGACTTATATGCTTCCTTGTTGTTTATGTAACTCATATGGGTAGCTACTGTCGGTTTTCCGTATGCTACGTCCAGTCCATATGAGTTATATCTGTTTAGTATAGCTAACTGTTGGTTTTCCATAATGCTATCACTTTTGACGAAGTCTTAAGGCGCGCTCTGCTGCATGTAATGGACAGAACTGTCGTTTATCGTAACCTGTCATTATTTGGTAGACGTTTATTTTATATATGTCGTGTTGCTAATGAGTGGGCTAGTTTTCTTTCTTTTATTTTCTTTTATTTTTGCATATCACTTAGATGCATATCATTTAGCTGCATATCATTTAGTTGCATTGTTTTTCTATTTTTCTTTTATTTTTCTTGAGCGTAGTTAATCGCCGGTTTTCGTAATACTACCTCGTTTTATTTTGTTTCGCACGGGCCGTAGTCACCGTAGAGTTGTCGTGTCAACTTGCTCACCGCCTGTCGAAATTTATTTTTATTTATTTTATTTTTAGGATTGCATGTCATGTAATTTGCATTACAGTATACTTTCATGTAGTTGCACCTAGCCTACTACTTTTTAATATTTCATGTATATGTATTCCATCTTTATATGAGCTTAAATTTGAAATATCTCTATATCTCCTTTTCCATGTGCTTTATATATGTAATCTTTTCTTTTCCCCGTAGACTCTTTTTTGCAATCGATCAAGTCTGCAGGATATTTTTGATAGCTATTGTGCACTTTCACGATGAATTCAGTTTACTGTGATGCTCCACGATCCACTGAGCTATGCAAAGAATTTTGGTTTTACCGATTTTTCCGGAATTGCCATCCAATCACCTAAGTTCTCTAATTTATTATTTCGCACAACTTGAGGACAAGTTGCAATCTAAGTGTGGGGGAGAGGATGGTTTATATGTATCTATGAGTCGTTGCTCAATTTCTGTTATATTTCTATGAAAAGTGCTTAATTTTAAATTTTTTGTTTTGTCCCGAGTGAGCATTGCATGTCTTTGTTCTATGTTTATAATCATTGATGCTGTATTCTGCATATTTAGTAAATTTAGTTGTTTCACCCGACACTATTTTTCACGTGCCATGGTAAATGATGAGCTATGTTTTAAAGCTATGCCCATTTGATTAGAGATTTTTTGATGATTATCGCATGATTCTTTGCTTCAATACGAATTTTGGAAATTTTAATAGTTTGTATTTAGAGTTAAAGTATGACATGTCGTGAATATCTCAAGGTTTGAATGTGATAGGAGGGTTATAATTTAAGGTTTGTATACCAATCTAAGATGAATAATATGAATAAGATATATATATATATATATATATATATATATATATATATATATATATATATATATATAAAAGTGTCGGAAGTAGTCGCCGATGATTTGAGTGCGGTAGGGCATTATCTCGAAATGTCCTATACCACTATGAGGTTAATAGCTCCCACGCTGATGATAGTAGTCCAAATAGGGGTGTTATCCCGAAACATCCTATTGCTGGGAATGAGGGCATATATGCTATATATGTGGAATTGATTGAACTTTAAGACAAATTAGTGAATGGTAATGTGAAAATATGGTTGGAAACCTTAGTTATCTTCTGACTATCCCCAGTATAAACTGAATGATATGTTGTAGGGACTATCCTCTAAGTATGTCGGAAATATTTTAAAGACTCCCTATTATCTTTTCCGAATCTGTATGTTTTGTGAGGTGCATGTTATAATCGTTTTTATCTCTAATTTAAATGGGATGTTGGCTAGTTTTGCTTGAATCAATTTCAAGTGTGGATTTAGTGGAAGTTTACTATGGCTATGCACACACACACTTGGGTGAACCTCTAAACTACTTGAATATGCTTTATATTTGCATAAGTGTTTATTTATCTCGAGCTATGTTTTTTGTTTTGTTTTGCTCGGGACGAGCAAAAGTTTAAGTGTGGGGGTGTTGTTAAGGGCTAAATTATAGTGATTTTTACATATATTTTCTATATCAATTTCCCCTACATTCGTATGATTTTCATAGATTTTGAGCTATATAGTTAAATATTGAGTAAATGAGGGTTTTAATGGTTAAATTGCAAAACGTAGCGATTTATGTGTTTAAATCATGATTTTATATTATTTTAGGATTACGTTACGCTTTGGTATGTTTTTCCTACATTGTAGATACACATTGTTGATGGAAAGGATGATTTTAAAGAGATGAATTTGAGTGGAAAATCCCGAAATATACTCGTAATACGACGGGCTAATCAAAAAGGCGTTTTCTGAAGAAGAGTCCTTAATGAAAGTTGTAGAGTTTTCCGAGAGTTTTTTTATGACATTTGGATCATAATTTTTGGAGGTCTACAACTCAAGATATGAATTTTAGAAGTTTTATTCCAATAAATATTCCATGCAGCAGCTTAGAACGGGCGTTTGCAAGGTTGAATCAAGTCGTCGTGAAGTCGAGAATCCGAACAGAGTCTTCGATTGCGGCTAAACGAAAGTCCGATAGCACAGATCAAGCTTCCGCCTTTTTTATCAGTAGCAACCGCCATTGGGAATCTATAAATACAAAGACAAGGAACCCTAAATATACATTATATACACGCAGCGACTCTTGGTGAAACCCTAGAATTCGATGAGCGAGCGCCCGGCCGGCCGAGCTCCATGCTTGGCCGGCCGGAGATTAGTTAGATTAGGTGTTATTTCAATTCCGTGTTTCGAAGTCTTTCTTGTTCGTTTGGAGCTGTCGGCCATGGACCAAGCTTTGAGCTTTCTTATTTACAGCAGCACCTTGATCTTTTTGTTGGATAAATTTGTAAGTTTTAATTCGATTGTTACGTTTCCTATGTTTATTAGTTATCGTTCAATTTATATCGGAAGAAGATTGATTGTTGATGCTACCGTATGACGGAAGTCGGTGTAGTTTAGATCACCATAGGAAAGATTAGATCTTTAATCTATACATAACGGAAGTTCGTAGGTTAAATATCTAGATTTACGAGAGGATCACAATTTGGTTAATTCGATGCAAGATTATCTTAGATTGAAGTTGAGGGATGTCACCGTTACCGGAAAGATAGGATTTTTCATGTGTTTATTTCATTGCGTTGTTCTTGTTCTCTTTCATGTTTTTATGCCGCATGTTAATCGAATTTAGATAACGGAAGTTAATAGATTCATTAGATTATCGTGAGGGAGATTGACAATAATTATTCCAACAAACGGAAGTTGAGGGATAATGTTGTTAGGTTAGGATTCAATCCATATCTTTGATTCGTATCGATATTAGTTAAGACCGGAAGGTAAACTAATTAATGGCGTGATAAATCGGAAGAGGAAACGCTTCTTTAGATAAGATAATAATCCAAGATAACTTGTGAATAAATATTTGTCTATCTTATTTCCTTCGGTGGGGTGATGGTTGTTGGAAATAGGTTGATCATGTTTTGTTTATGGTTGGTCAGTTGATAGTTAGTTTTACTATTTTCGTAGATGTAGTTTTATTTATTTTGTCCGCAACTATATTTCCTGGCTTTGGATTAACAATCCTCCGTCCAGTTATTTTTCCGTTCTAGTTTAGGTTTAGGTTTAGTTAACAAAGAAGAATTAATTAGATTAGATTCAACATCCCTTTTCCCTGAGGATCGATACCCGTACTTATCCAACTTTACTAGAAACTACTCGGTATTCGGCCGGTTAGGAGGTAGTTTTGCATGGTAGTATAGGTTTATAAATTTTCTTTTGTTTTAATGATGCAAAATCTCCCCAACAGACAGAATCAGTGTAAGCCTGCTGATCATCCAGCAGCCCCTGAATCTGCTGAACCATCTTGCTCCACTATTGCATTCAAATCTGGAAAGCCTTATGGTGATAAAACAGGTCTTGGATTTGGAACTCAACAATCCAAAAAAAGTGGATCCAAAGAAGATTATCGAACCTAGCACCGCATTGGTCCTAAGTTTGTACCAAAGACAAGACCCAACTCCAAGTAAGGTTCTTTGAGGCGGTGAAACCTCACCAAAATACTTCAAGGAAGCAAAATCGAAGTCAAAGTCAACAACACTCTAACAAAAGAACAAATCTAAAAATAGGATCTTTGGACCTTTTAGACCTCTTGATAGCGAGACACTGCTACCAAGTCTGCTGGACCACAAAAAGGTAAAGGTCAGAAATATTCCAAAGATAAGAATCCAAAATCTAAAAATGTTAATCATTCAAGGGATACTTATCTCTCTGGGAAAGGTAAACTGCTCCTCTTGACGATGATTGGAATATTCTGCACTGTTGATAGAAACAACCAAGATAACCATGCTTGCTAGGGTAAAACCTAAGCAATGGATTCAAAGAGGCTCAAAGAGAGGACTTATAAAAGCCCTCAGCAGGGACCTCAGCCGACTCCATACTACATGGCTGTTCCTAACAGACAGCAAACAAATGATTATACTAATGCCTCTAACACCAAAAGTCACTTCAAACAAAGATTATAAACCAAAAGGCCGAAAACATATATGAATCCTACACAACCTCATTGTTAGGACTTATGGATGTGTGGAATACATGTATGAACCAAAGTATGACACTTTTAGGAGAAGACCTTATGGAAACTTACCAAAAGTCATGCTTACTACTGACCACTATGGACCCAAACAGGTTTGGGTACCTAAAATGTATTAACTTTGTTTTGTAGTGTGTCTGGTACTTTGACAGTGGATGTTGCAGACATATGACAAAGAATAAGGTCTGTTTATTAAACTTTGTGGCAAAAGATGGTCCAAGGGTGAATTTTGGCAACAAGAATACACCTGGATACACAAGAGGATATGACACACTTGTGAGAAATGGACTTACAATCAAGAATGTTGCATATGTGGAAGGACTGGACTACAACTTGCTAAGCACTGGACAATTCTGTGACATGGGATACAAGGTCACTTTTGACAAAAACAACTGTATTGTCATTAGTGAAAGAGGTGATCAAGTTGTACTTGTCGGTAGAAGACAACAAAACATGTATGTTGTGGATTGGTCTCTGCGCAGCCTGAAACTCTGCTGATTGTGCATACCAAGTCCGAAACTCAATTGGTTATGGCACAAGAAGTTGAATCATTTAAACTTTGATGCTATCAATCGCTTGGTGAAGAAGAAGCCGGTGATTGGTTTACCTGAGATCACATTCAAAAAGGATGCTATATGTGATGCATGTCAATGAGGTAAACAGATAAAGTCAAGCTTCAAGTCAAAAACTAAACAATCAACTAATAGAGTGTTTGAGCTTATGCATATGGATCTTTTGGACCAATAACTCCAACAAGTGTAATCGAAAGAAATACACTTTAGTGGTTGTGGATGATTATTCAAGGTACACTTGGGTGGTTTTTATGAACAAGAAAAGTGAAACACTCAAAAGCATGCCTAATCTTTTAAAGAGATTACAAAATGAGAAAAGTTTAACAAGAATAAAAATAAGATCGGATCGTCTTACTCGAATTTCTCAACAAAGTTATAAGAGAATATGTGAGCAGAATGGTGTACTACATCAACTTGTCATTGCTTTGGTACACCTCAAAGAAAATGGGGTTCTTTGAAAGAAGAAGCGGGACTTTAAATGAAGCAGGGAAGGACAATGATATGTGAAGCATTGCTACCGAAAGATATTGGGTGAAGCGCAGTTAATACAAGATGCTATACACAAAACAGAACATCAAGTGAACAAGAAGTCATTGAAGACACCTTATGAGATTTGGAATGGAAGGAAACCAAACATATCCTATTTCCATCCATTTGGAAGCAAGTGTTTTATCTTAAATCACAAGGTTCATCTGAAAACATTCCAACCAAAGTCAGATGAAGGGATTTTCTTGGGATATTCTTCAGTCAGCAAGGCATTCAGGGTACTGAACAAGAGGTCACTGAAACATGAAGAAACAATCCATGTTGTGTTTGATGAACCTAAGTTCACTGGTATGGAAGATGAAGATTGTGAACCTGCTGAGAATCAACAAGTCACTGATCCAGATTGTGTAGAAGTTTTGGAAATATTCAATGCCTTAAAAGTTTCTGATATTGCCCCTGCTGAACACCCTGCTGGTGACATTACTGATGCAACAACTGAAGCAATTCAAGGATCTGCTGAACCCCCTGTTGTTGAAGAAGCTACAGCAGACCCTACTGAAGATGAGGTTCACGATAATCAAACTAACCGTAATCCACAATGGTTAAGGAATCACCTGCTTTGAACAAGTTATTGGCAATGTACGACAAGGTGTAAGGACTAGAAGACAACTGGAAGCTATGTTTACTTGTTTTCTATCTCAAATGGAACCAAAAGTTGTTGAAGAAGCAATTTCAGATCCAGATTGGATAATTGCTATGCAAGAAGAATTGAATGAATTTGAAAGAAATCAAGTTTGGACACTAGTTGAAAGGCCAAGTCATGCAAATATCATTGGTACTAAGTGGGTATACAGAAATAAACTTGATGAATCTGGTACCTTTGTAAGGAATAAGGCCAGACTAGTTGCAAAAGGCTATTCTCAAGCAGAAGGAATAGATTTTGATGAAAATTATGCACCTGTTGCAAGATTGGAAGCTATCAGATTATTCTTGGCACATGCTGCATATAAGAACTTTAAAGTATAACAAATGGATGTCAAAAGTGCATTTCTGAATGGCATTCTAGAAGAGGAAGTGTATGTACAGCAACCTCCTGGATTTGAAGTTAAAGATCAAGAAGATAAAGTGTATAGACTTAACAAAGCACTTTATGGACTGAAACAAGCACCAAGAGCATGGTATGAGACTCTATCTCAATTCCTGGTGGACAATGGTTTTACAAAAGGCACCATTGACAAGACACTTTTCAGAATCGGTGAAGGGAACAAAGACCGCGCTGATACAGATTTATGTGGATGACATAATATTTGGCTCAAAATGATTTACTTTGTGAAAAGTTTGCAAATCTAATGAAGAGTAAATTCCAAATGAGTATGATGGGAGAAATGAACTACTTTTTGGGATTGCAAGTTAAACAGATGAAAGATGGAATCTTCATTCATCAAACCAAGTACACCAAGGAGTTGCTGAAGAAGTTTGGTATGGAAAACAACACTAAGATATCAACTCCAATGAGTACAAACATCAGATTGGATGAAGATAAAGAAGGCAAAGATGTTGATCAGACCTTATACAGAAGGATGATAGGCAATCTGTGTGCACTTCTTGCCGCCAAAGCAGACTGATATATCCTTTGTCAGTAGGTGTTTGTGCAAGATTTCAATCTAAACCTAAAGAAAGTCACTTAGGTGCAGTCAAGAGAGTTCTCAAGTATCTAAATGAGACTTTGGGAGTAGGGATATGGTATTCCAAGGATGGAAGCTTCAAAGTTATATCCTACTCAGATTCTGATTATGCTGGATGCAAAATTGATAGACAAAGCACAACAGGAACTTGTCAGTTAATGGGAAGTAGACTGGTCTCCTGGTTCAGCAAGAAACAGAATTCAATATCAACTTCCACTCTTTGTTGAATATATAGTCTATTTGGAAGTTGTCAGTACAAAGTAATCTTGTGGCTAAGACAACAATTAAGGGATTATGGAATTGAAGAAAAAGAAATTCCAATTATGTGTGACAACACAACTGCAATTGCAATCATAGAAAATCCTGTTTTGCACTCAAGAACCAAGCACATTGATGTGAGACATCATTTTATAAGAGATCATGTTCAAACGAAAGATGTGGTGGTTCTATATATCCCTACTGAAAATCAACTTGCTGATATCTTCACTAAACCACTTGATAGTGAAAGATTTGCCAAATTAAGGACTGAGCTTGGAATTATAAAAGTTGACTGATATTCAGCAATGTACTGGAATTCACCAAGGGGATTAGTCTTTGCTATGTTGGGTGAGCTCACTTAGCAGATTAGTCATTGGTATCAACAATTCCATGTACTTATGTTTGGACAATTGAGCAAATGAGGTTGCCAAGGGGATTTGGTCTTTGTCATGTTGGGTGAGCTCACTTGATGATCGGTCATTGGTATTAAACTTCATCTTGTATTATCAATTGAACAAAACTAGAAGAAATCAAGGATCGTGAGTCACTTGTCGCCAGGTCATTGAAGCATCTTTATCGCAGATCACCGAGCCAACCCTACTGAGGACAACCCTGCTGAATGGAACGTTATTCAGTCAAACTTTACTAAAGTCAAAAAGCAGTTTGGCGGGATATTTATCCTACCCTTTATTACCATAGTTAACATGATCCAACGGTTACAAAGAGTTATGGAGGAGTTATGGAACACGTGTCAAGATAGAATTCACTCAGATTAATCGTGGTTGACATGGATGTACGTGCACTGACAGTTACAACTACCGTCTGTCTATTTATATAGACCTACACACATCAGATCTTCTCTACTTGCAAAAATCTCAGATTCATATCTCTGTTTTTACACTATGTGAACACAGATTTACCATCTTTCTTCTTCATTTTTTATTTCTCTTAACAATGGCGGAAAAGATTGATGTTCAGATTGAATCAAGCCAAAGTGTTAGAGGCTTCGTTGTTGATGCAAACAAAACAGATTTGGCCATCAACATTGGTCGAAGAATAATGAGGTTTGCAGGTTTGGAAAACATACTCAATATCAGATTGGAAACAATATCATACACAAATGTTATTGATTTTTGGAAAAACATGGTTGTGGAAGAAGGAAGTGAAGCATTCAAGACAACTGTGAATGCTGAGGAGATTGAAGTTTCCCCTAGTCTACTGAGGGAAGTTTTTGGATTTGAAGAAGTAGTGGATGGTCCAAAGAAATCTCAAGCAATGGGACTATCCAAGATGGCTTTTGTTGATCAAATCAAAACAAATGCAGCCACCAAATCCATTCCAGGCATCAATTGCAGACATATTGGGAATGAGTACAGTCTGCTGAGCAAACTCATTGCAAAGAACATACTTGGACTGGTTGGAAGTATGAACACTCTATCGGGACCCAGATAGAGCGATGATGATCATTTGCGAAGCATGAAGTTTGATTGGGCTGGTTACTTCATTCATTACATGAAGAAGGTAGCCAAGGAAGAAAAAGATGGAAAAAGGAAATCCATTGCCTTGCCCTTAGGATTAATGGTTCAGACCCTGCTGAATCACTTGAAGGTTCCTGATATTGAACCTGAGAAGATTAATCAGTCAAGATACAAGAATGAAATTGATTATGCTATTCCTGGTCTAGATGATGATGAAGATGTTGCTGACCCTGCTGCTGATGATGATAGTGATGGAGATGATGGTGATGCTGGTGGAGAACAGGTCAAGCAAACTAAGAAGAAATCTACTAAACCTGCTGCACCAAAGAAGACCACTGAGAAAAGAAAGGCTGTAGATACAAGGAAGATCACTGAGATCTTAAAGCCAAAGAAGACAAAGAAGCAAACAAAGACAGATCATTGTGTCTGGCCGAGGTCCAAATTGAATTTGAAGGTACTGACCACCTTTCTTCAGCCGCAAGAAAAAGCATGTTGAGATTCTGAGGGAACAACAGAAGGAAGCTAGTAGAAAGAGAAAGTCTACTAGAACTGATGATGATGAACCCCTCTTCAAGTGGATGAAGGAGATTGCCACAAAGAAAAAGTATGGCAAAGGAAAGGAATTGAAAATCCTGGAAGACCAAAGAATCCAAGAAGAAGCCTCAGTAGAAGAGGAAGAAGAGGCTATTGAGGCTGAGCCCTTAACTATCATCAAGCCTGTGGAAATTACTGACTCCTCACCAGAAGAGGTTGTTAAGTCTACTGAAGCTGCACAGGTTGTTGTTGAGCAATCTGATGGAGATATACAGCAGTCTACTGACCCAGAGCCTGCGGTAGTATCTACTGAAGACCCACAGCAAACCACTGAACCTGAACCTGCTGTGGTAGTTGAAGAATTGGTTTAAGACCCTGCAAGTGTTGCAAGAACTCAGGGGGAAGAGCAGTCTGCTGCTAACCCTGCTGATGAGCATGTAAGTCAGGGGGAACCAAGTGTTGTACAGATGGAAGTAGTAGGTACAAACATACCGTCTCAGAAACCTACTGACTTTGAAGCATCTGTTGAAGAAACAATGAATTTACTTGTGGCAGCTTTTGGAGGTCAGCAAGCTACTGAACCTGCCACTAGAAAACCATCTATGCCATATGAGAAGGTATCTAAGAAGGACAAAGTAGATCCTAACTTCAAAAAGGTGCAAAACTACTTTCAGTGGAAGTTTGGATTCTACAAGAAACAGAAACCAGCTGCTGATCCAATGAGTGGATTTGAAGAAAGGGCATTTGAGCAGCTGGGTGTGGACAGCCTGTTGGATTTGTTAGACACTAGCATGCTGCAATCTAGGCTGATGGATCTTTTGGAAGAAGGAAAGAAAAGTGGAGGAATTATGTTCAGAGATCCAAAATACACACCAGACAGTGATTCATCAGATTCTGATGATGATTCCCCCATGTTCCCTAGGGAGACCAGTGGAGTGGCTAGAGAAACATCAATTGAAGCTGCTGGTCAAGGAGCCATTGATGGCATAGAAGCTGAACCCACTGAGACTGGTCAGTCTGCTGAGGGCCAGCAGACTGGAGAAATGGATGAGGATCTGCAGGATCTCACCATGGATGATCTAGAGGCATTAATCAATGATGGATTCAATTTAAGTGCTGGTAGGCTAGCTGATGAATCTTTTACATTCCATGTTGTAGAGCCTACTGCACAAATTGAAGCTCAACAAAGTGAGGATTTGGATGAAGAGAAGGTTACTGATTATAGTGAACCTAGTGCCAGCTCAGAGGAATCTATTGTATATCAAGATGGATTTGACTTTGAGGGCATTCTTACTAAAACTGCCATTATCCTGACCAAGATTGGTCATGCTGAAGGATTCCAAGTGGATAACGAGGCTATATTCAATCCACAAAGAGTTGAAGAGGAGGTAGAGGTTGCTGGGTTACAAACAGCACCTGGACACAGGTTGGAACAGGAGGTACAGGCTGCTGAGTTACAACACCTGGACAAAGGTTGGAACCAGTTTTGGGTTTGGAGGAAACCCCTGCTGTTTAAGAGGCTGCTATAGTGGAGTCTACTGGAGTCAAGAACACTAAAGGGAAAGATGGTCAGCAGACTGCTGTTAATATGGATGAGCAGCTGCTGGACTATGACTTTAGTGACGAGGAGTTCCAAATGCCTGAAGAAGAAAATATTGATGTTGATCCCCCACATGCATTTGTACCTATTTTTGAAGAACCAGCCATTGATCCTATCTTAGAAGAGTATCAAGGACCTAATCCTGCTGGATTAGATAGGAGTTGGGCATTGGTTGTGAGCAATCAGAGGCCACAATACAATGTTGAGGAGCCTGCTGATGAGGCTACTGGTGGAAGAATGACCAGTGATGTGCCAGTTGAAGTTTTGAATGAGTTAAGGACTGTGAGGCATGATATGCAACAGTTATGAACTCAACAAGATAGACAAGAAGAGAGATTTGAAGAACTGATGAAACTGGTGAATGAAAACAGACAATCTACTGATACAGTTGCTTCAAACTTCACATCTACTCAAAATGCTGTGAATAATCTGATACTAGATGTGAAGGGAATCAAGGTAGGTGATGTATAACATTTATATGATAAAAATTACGATGTTTTATATACTTTATCAACTCTTTTTATATAAAATATAAGAAATTATAAAGATTATCTTATGAAATATTAATAATAGTGAAATACTATAAAAATCTAGCAAAAGTAATAAAAAGATATAAATTTTGTACCGGTTTAATAACCGGAGTGTCGTGTCAGATTTACGTGGGTATTTTTGGTATTTTATTGCAGATTTTTAGGTAAACCAAGACCCCTAGTGACGACACTTTTTAAGTAAAAACATGTCTTTTGAAGGAAGTAAGGAAGTGCCATGAGATTTAAAGTTCAAGTGGATCAACGGTTCGTGATACTATTATCGAATTATATTCTCGATGAACAAATGGCCCATCAAGAAGGCATTTTCTGAAGAAGAGTCCATCATAAAAGTTATAGATCTTTTCAAGAGCTTTCCAACGCTTCTTGAATCATGTCATTTGGAGATCCAGAGCTCAAGTTATGATTTTATCAAGTTTCAGATGAAGATGTGGAAATAAACTAACCAGATCAATCCGGATTATCCTCGGATCAAACCGAGGAAACATAATGATTACCAAGATATGATCCTGTAGAGAATAATCTAGGGGATAATATTTTCTATTCCCGGATCGATCCGGTATCACCCCGGATCGATCCGGCCCTGAGAAATTCTGCTTATAAATAGAGCAGTTCATACAGCCTGTAGGAGGGTACCAATATATCTTCAAAACCTCTCTTAATTAGTAGTAGTAGTATGTATATAGGCCTTATGCCATAAATAAAGTAGTAATAAGTATCGTTGTAATGCTCGAGAAATTATCATAAGATCAATGTTGCTGAAGTCGTTGTAATACGATCTCTGATTCAGCAGTTGTAATCGGGTAAAATTTCTAAAGTATTTATGTTTGTTATGTTTGTTTTTATCTTTTTATAATGTTATTAGGCTAAATCTAAAAACTAGCCAAAGTTATGTAATCGTTTTATTTCGATCTTGTCGATAAAGGAATGTTGTCTAATTAAAATTGACTAAAATTGAGTTAATTGAATCTTTTTCTATTCTGTAACGTATTGATAATATTCGGATTGACGTAATTAACCAAGATGAATCGCACCATAAAACCTAACGATGAACTGACCAGAGAAGTTAGGATATGAGATAAAAGATAGAAAAACCGGAGGGTAAAATTGGCCGTGCGAAAGCGTGACAATGGAATCCTATTTCCTACCCGGGGACAGATTTGCCTTGGGAAAGATAGATCTTATTAAAATTGTGCTCGAGATCATACTAATGTTAAAATCAACAGTTTAATTGAAACTAACACCGGAAAGTTAAATCGATCCGCCTGACAACCGGAGCCTTTTGAATAACATCGGCCGTCGACAAACGGAATAACCTCTTTTATCCGGGGTAGATTTGTACTGCACTGCTCGTACTAACAGAGATTAGCATGGGGCGCTTGTGGAGATTGAACTGATGACAATGACATATGACAATTTCATACGCTCGTGTGAGGAGGAATTGTTTACCTCAGGAGTGCACCGTTTCATTTACTCAATTGGACCTAATAATAAAGGAAAGACCGAGCACATTCCGTTTACTGAGAAAGATCGTATAAATCAATTATATAAACTTTGGCTAGTTATCTAACAATATATTGGTATCTATATATTTATATTTATATATATATTTTGCAATCTATGTATATCTATATATATTTATATGTCTATATAAATATATTAGAATAACTTTTAAATTACGCATTTATTTTATGTTAAGTAGAATAGTAGTAATCTGCGTTATAAAATTACGGTTTAGATCGAGTTAATAACATCTCTTTGGTGTTTAACCACACTTAAAAGAATTACCACGTTTCCCTGAGGATTCGACACTCTGACTCACCATACTAGCACTACAGTTTTACCCAGTACACTACCGGTTAAGGATTATAATAGCGTTAGAAAAGGTCACGTCAGCTTTCTGGCGCTGTTGCCGGGGAACGACGTCGCTAATTTCTTTCTTTGTGTCTATGGTTACTACTTGTATTAGCTTAAAATTCTCGAGAATAAGTCAACACTTTTTCTTATCTCAGTTCTATTTTAATTTTTGTTGGTATCTACTTTCTTTTAGTTACCAATTTTCTTTTTTACCAAAAGTCGAGTATTTTCTATTTTCGTTAGTTGATGACCAGAAGTGGTAAGGCCCCGCTCACTCCTTATAAGCCTGACATAAACACTTACGAAAGGCAGTTAAGAGTAGAGAGTAGACGTGGTCATACTAGTCAGGGAAATCCTGACCAAGAATCATCTTCAAACAAATACGAGAATGGCCGAAATCGGTGATGAAACACCGAACAAGGACTAGAACATGCTCTAGGGCATGGACAAAACCCTGTTAACCCTAATAATAATCAAAATAATAATAATAGAAATAATCAGAATCGGAACCAGAATAATCGTAATAACCCACCAAACCCGAGACCTATCTGTGATCAAACCATAAGAAGGAACCAGACTAATAATCCCATACTTTTACCTAATGAAGGAGAAAACAATTTCGAAATTAAATCTCATCATTTTGGTTTAATTGACGCAAGAGCCCAATTCCTAGGAGAGGATGATGAAGATCCACATCATCATCTCTATCTTTTTGAAGAATTGTGCAATACAGCCAAAAGTCAAGGTGCTCATAAGGAATTAACGAGGATGACTATGTTTCCTTTTTCTTTGAAAGGACGAGCCCGAGATTGGTTTATGTCTCTTCCACATCATTCACTTACAAGTTGGGATGATATTCAAACTGAATTTCTGAAACAATATTTCACTCCTGGACGAAATTTGGAATTAAAAGTCGAGGTTGCTAACTTTAGACAAGGATCTGAAGAAACGCTTGGGAATGCCTGGGAAAGATTTAAAAAATTGTTAAGAGCCTGTCCCGATCATGGTTATTCCTTAAATATGCAAATTCAGCTTTTCGTAAGTAAATTAAGAAAAGATTCACGTCAGCGATGTAGATCATGCATGTGGTGGTTCTTTAATGATGAGTGAAGCTCAAATAGTTTACGATGCTATAGAAAAGATTTCCAAAAATAACGAATGTGGGAAACCGGTTCTAGCACCGGAAAAGTAGCTTTTGCAGAGAATGTACATCTAATACGGAAGTTCTAGCACATTTAGAAAATTTGAGTAGGAAATTTGATGACCTACAATCTAACAAAACCAAAGTTCGTAAAATAGTACACCAACCGAATACTCAAATCAGATAATATGTCAATAGGGATCGAAGAACCAACAGGATATTCAAGAGAGGAGGTGAGTTTTCTTCAAAGAACATAGAATTTGAACAATGCATACTCAAACTCGTTTAATGCTATTCAAGAGATCACCCTACTTTTCGATGGTCCAAAACCCTAGTAAGCAAGGACAACCGCCATATCCAGTTCCTTATAGGAATATGAATAATAATCAAGTTTATCAAGAAAACACATCTAATCAGAATTTACAATCATTACCTAGATCCTATCCTCAGCATACCACTCAAAGTATACCAGTAATTCAAAGTTCAACTCAACCTGCAGAAGGAGTTGAAAAATGGGAAAAACTAATGGACAATATGATGGGTGCAGTATCTACTCAAGCTAAGACTATGGAAACAATGATGACTTCTATTGGTACAGTCACTAAAGATATGAGTACAATAAAAACATCTATGAGTGGACATGATACCAGAATGAGAATGATAGAAGCCTCATTAAGAAATATGGAAGATCATTTGAGCAGGGAAGGTGAACGTAATAACAGTAGACCTCCTGGAGGATTACCAAGTAACACTGAAAGAAACCCAAGAGAGGTAAATGTTGTAGTTACGAGAAGTAGAAAACTCTGTGGTAGTAATGGAGTAGAAAACGTTGGAAATAATGAAGTAGAAAATGATTTAGATGGAAAGAATGATGAAACTAAAGATGAAATTGAATTCACTGATGAGGAAGAAGAAATTATAGAGAATTTCTTGAAAAGGAATAGAAGTTTGGAACCTGAGAATGAAGGTGAGAAATGGGTAAAAATCCCTAGGATTTTGAAAGATCCCATGGACCTTTATTCAAGGAACATGTTAGAATAGAAGATAATGAAAACAAGGATGAAAAACAAGAAGAACTGAAGGAATCTGAAGTAGAGATGGATTCAGGGAATGTTTTAAAAGAAAAAACTCAAGATTATGATACTTGGCGATCAAGTAATACTCAAAAGTTTAAGGAGAAAGGAAAAGAGAAAATGACTTTGGGATCAAAGGTGATAGATTTAGAATCTTTACCTTACCCACCTAAAGATCAAATTAAAAAGATTAAAACTGATAAGAAGTATGCTCGTTTCCTTGATACTTTTCGTCATATTCATGTTAATATCCCTGTTATCGAAGCTCTAATTAGTATGCCTGCTTATGGAAAGTTTCTGAAAGATATTCTGTCAAACAAGAAAAAATTAGAGGAATATGAGAATATATGCCTAAATGAAGAATGTTCTCATAGCTTTGCGGCATAAGTTACCACCTAAACTGAAAGATCTGGAAGTTTTACCATTCCGTGTGAAATTGGAGGATTTCTGTTTAAAAAGGTCTTATGTGATCTTGGAGCTAGTATAAATCTCATGTCTTATGAGGATTATAGAAAGCTAGGCATAGGAAATCTTGCTAAAACTGAAATGACTCTGCAGATGGCAGATAGATCGATTAAATACCCTAAAGGAATTATTGAGGACGTATTGGTTAAAGTAGACAAGTTCTATTTTCCAGTAGACTTTGTAGTTATGGAAATGGAAGAAGGATATTCAAAGACCACTTATCTTAGGTCGACCATTTCTAGCTACAGAAGAACTTTAATAGATGTCCGAAAGGAGAGTTAATTCGAGAGTCAATGAAGATGAAGTTACTTTCAATATTTTCAAAGCTATGAACCATCCATACAGATCACGAGAATCATGTTCTTTTATAGAAGATATTCATTCATCTATGATAATCACCACCACTTTTGAAGACATATTAGAAGAATGTTTAACTCTATCTATCTATAAGGAAGATGAGAAAGCCACCGAAATGAAAAAGATAATCCTTTCTCTAGATAAAGGAAGTTTTACTTTTAAACCATCATGGCATAAGTATTTGGAATTAGAACTAGAAGGACCAGCTTCTTAAACCATCACCTAAGATCCACCTAAGAATCTGAATTGAAACCGTTACCTTTAAATCAAGTATGCTTTTCTTGAAACTAATAATCTATTACCAATTATTATTTCGTCATCTTTAATCGAGCAACAAGAAGATCAATTACTTAGAATGTTAAAAAGCATAAGAAAGCTTTTGGATGGACAATTGCCGATATTCGAGGTATTAGCCCCGAGATTTGCGTTCATAAGATAATTACGAAGGAAGATGCTAAACCTTGTATTCAACCGCAACGCCCTCAACCCAAATTTGCGCTTAATTGTTAAGAAAGAGGTCATTAAGCTATTAGAAATGGGGATAATTTTTCCCATATCGGATAGTGAATGGGTAAGTCAAACTCAAGTGGTACCAAAGAAAGGAGGTTTCACAAAGTGAAAGAGAATGAAAGGAATGAATGGATTCCGACAAGAGAGATTACAAAGTTATCGAATGTGCATTGATTTTAGAAAACTAAATGATCATACTAAGAAAGATCATCATCCACTTCCATTCATAGTTCGGATGTTGGAACGCTTAAGTGGACATAAGTACTACATGCTTCTTAGATGGTTATTCAGGATATTTACTGATTTTCATTGCAAAGAGAGATAGAGAAAAAAATACTTTCACTTGTCCTTATGGAACTTTTGCTTATAAGAGAATGCCGTTTGGTTTATGTAATGCACCAGCTACTTTTCAAAGGTGTATGATGGCTATATTTGCTGATATGGTTGAGAAATTTTTAGAAATTTTTACGGATGACTTTAGTGTTTACGGAGATTCATTTGATATTTGTTTGTTACACTTAGAACGAGTGTTACAACGCTGTGAAGATACCAATCTAGTACTAAATCGGGAAAAATGTCACTTAATGGTATCGTAAGGAATTGTTTTAGGACATAGAATCTCCAAGAAGGTATTGAAGTTGATAAAGCTAAAGTCGAGGTAATTGAAAAGTTACCTCCACCAGTTAATTTAAGAACCCTAAGAGGATTTCTCGGACATGCAAGGTTTTATAGAAGATTCATTGCAGATTTTTCAAAAATAGCAAAGCCTCTAAGTCATTTACTTGAAAAGGAAGTACCTTTTAACTTTGATAGTAAATATATGGAAGCCTTTCAGACCCTAAAAGCGAGGTTGACTCATCGCACTGCAAGCTAGTAGCACCGTTTGAATTTGCCGTTTGAGATTATGTGTGATGCAAGTGATTTAGCTGTAGGAGCTGTTTTAGGCCAAAGGTATAACAAAATTCTCAAAGCTATCTACTATGCATCTCACACATTGAACGCAGCTCAACTTAATTACGCAACCACATAAAAAGAACTATTGGCGTAATTTTGCCTTAGATAAGTTTCGATCGTATATTGTTGGTTCTAAGGTAATAATTTATACGCACCATTCACCAAGTATTTAATGAGTAAGAAAGATGCTAAACCACGCCTTCTTAGATGGATTCTCTTACTTCAAGAATTTGATATTGAAATTAAAGATAAAAAAGGAAGTGAGAATGTAGTAGCGCATCATCTAAGTAGAATGGAAAATGGTGAAGAAATTGGGAATGAAATTAAAGATTCATTTCTAATGAACAACTGCTTTAGAATAGATAATCCTTCAACCATGCAGCTTATTAAAAATAGAATTCCTTCTAAGGAAACGTCACCTTGGTTTGGAGATATCATTAATTACTTAACCCGTGATTATATTCCGTCTCATTGGACTTGGCAAAGACAAAAAAGTTCTTTTTACGACTTAAAATTTTATTACCGGGAGGAACCGGACCTTTTCCGTAAATGTTCGGATGGGATAATCGTAAAATGTGTGCCTGATAATGAAATTTTAAGTGTTTTATCATTTTGTCATGATCGTGAGGCGGAGGTCATCATGGAGGTTGGAAAACCGCTTTTAAAGTTTTACAATGTGGTTTTTATTGGCCTACACTATATAGAGATGCTTATAAGTTTGTTAAATCTTGTGAATCTTGTCAAAAATGGGGAAATGTATCTAAAAACATGAAATGCCTATGCAACCTATTTTAGAATGTGAGTTATTTGATGTTTGGGGTATAGATTTCATGGGACCTTTCCTATATCTTTTGGAAAAGATTTATTCTTGTAATGGTAGATTATGTTTCAAAATGGGTAGAAGCTGAAGCTCTTCCCACTAATGATACCAAAGTTGTCATACGATTCCTTAAAAAGAATATATTTACCAGATATGGCATTCCGAGGGCTATCATTAGTGATAGAGGGTCACACTTTTGTAATAGACCATTTACTAAGATAGTTGAAAAATATGGTGTAACACATAAGTTAGGAACACCCTATCATCCGCAAACCAGTGGTCAGGTAGAGGTGTCAAATAGAGAAATTAAAAGAATCGTGGAGAAAACAGTGGACTCAAATCGTAAAAACTAGGCAGTTAAATTAGATGATGCATTATGGGCGTACAGAACAGCTTTTAAAACACCAATTGGTTGTTCTCCCTATAAGCTAGTCTTTGGTAAGTCTTGTCATCTCCCAGTTGAGTTAGAACACCGAGTCTTCTGGGCTATTAGATTTCTGAATTTCGATCCTAAGGTCAAGCCGGTGATCATAGATTGCTTCGATTAATGTAACTAGAAGAATTTCGTCTCGATTCTTATGAAAATGCTCGAATCTACAAGGAACGCACGAAATCTTTTCACGATAAGAGAATCTATAGTCGTGAGTTCCATGTAGGTGATCGAGTGCTCTTGTACAATTCACGTTTAAAGTTATTTCCAGGTAAGCTTAAGTCAAGATGGACAGGTCCATTTAAAGTAACGAGGGTTTACAAATCTGGAGCTGTTAAACTAACTGATGGAAATACAACTTTTATAGCCAATGGCCACAGAGTAAAGTTATTTGTGGAAGGAGAAAGAATCACACTGAAGGGAGAAGTAATGCTACTAACTGATCCTCCGACAAAGTAAAAAGCAGAGAAATCAAGAAATTGAAAAGCAGAGAAACTTAAAACAGCCAAATACCAGGTGCTATCCATCTTTACTATACTTTTCTGTGTTTTATATGTTTAAACTAGTCTCGTCTTTTACCGGATAGACGTAAAAGAACTGGATGTCTTTTTTAGATAGAATAGGAGTTTTTATTTTACTTTTGAAGTTAGGCCTTGATAAAGATGTCGCGTTTAAAATAGAAGCTTTAGTTTTTGAGAAAAACAAGCAATTGTTGAGAGAGATCAAACTGAAAGAAATATGTAATGGAAAATCGAGAAGTTCGATAAAGAGAAGGGCAAAGTTTTTAAGAAGATGCAGAATCTGTGGAAAAAGTGAGAATGATGGGAAATGCGGAGAAAACACAACCAAATCTCAGGATGAGTGTTTGAATGTTGTTAAGAAGGGAACGATTAGGTGGTTATCCGAAAATCCCGATGGAGATCAAAGAGAAAATTCGAACGCCTCATTTCTTAAGGTTAGGTTAATAGAATGTTATGTCAGAATCATGGAAGATTTAGAAATAATGGAATTAGGACCCTTATAAGTTTTATAAAATTTATAAATTTTTATATAACTTTTGAAAATTTTATAAATAGGATCTTTATGAAATTACTTAAAAGTTTTATAAAATTTTTGTAAAAGGTTTTATTTAAAATTAGCAGAAGTATTATTAAGGTTTTATAAATTTTTTATTAAGTTTTAAAGAGTTTTTGAAAAAAAAAAAATTTTGTCGGATCGATCCGACATGACCCCGGATCGATCCGGAAACTAAAAAACCTAAAAAAAAGGGAACGGGTTCTCTTCTTCTTCTTCTTTCATTTCTTTCAAACAGTCGCCCTTCCCCTCTCCCCCATTCGAAATTTTTTCTGCAAATCATCACATAAAATTACTATTAAAACTACCCCAATCCTTACACTCTTCTCATTTTCCTCTCTTCTCTTCAAATTTTCAATTTTATTGAAGTAATTTTCAAAGAAAAGCTTCGACTTTCACTCCGGAGATATTCATCGTTTCCGGCCAACTTTTCAACTTTTTAAGCACTATAAGGTAACATTGTAGTCATTTATTTTGTTAATTTCGTTTTTTTTTATGCAATTTTTTAATTTCAACTATTTTGTTACTCATTTGTGTTGTTTTTTTTTTTTGTTGTTTTGTGTTGTTTTGTTATTGTGTCACTATCGTAGAATGACCGAATCATCAAAAGCCAGTAAAAAACGTAAGCCGCATATCCCTACCCAAATCCCGGTCATAGAGACTAGACCTTTAACAGAAGAAGAATTGGCTGTTAGTTTTTAAAGAACCGCCTCAAAATGTAGAAAAGCCTTAAAGAATAAATTTGGACAAAGGTTTAGTTGCAATAGAGAGGGGTTTAGATTTCAAGGATTTGGGAAGGGAGGTGAAAGAGATTTTCGAAAGGCGACAGTGGTTGGAGTTAGCCAGTTTAAGGGCAGGTGAAGTTAACACAACCTTAGTAGCTGAATTTTATTCTCTGGTAGCAACTCATAATGAAACAGAGAATGGTGAGTTAACTTCACACCCCTAGAACCAGATAAAGCCGTTTAATCCCAGCTTTATCAATGCTATATATGGTATCCCTGATATACCGAAAATGAGGATTATTATACGGTATGGAATTTAGATGAGCCTCACAGACTTTGACCATATAGTCTCGACAAAGACAAAGACGAGTTAGATCCTACAAATATATGGCATGAAAATAGGTTTTCTTATGGAAAATGTATAAGGGATATGAGAGCTATTAAACGCTTTATCGCTTCGACTTTTACCCTTCTCGTCATCCGACATCTTTTGGTAAGGAGGATCTGTGTATTGCTTGGGCTATGGTCAATGATATACCTGTGGATGTAGGCGGTGGTTATGTATAGAAGGGCCAAGGGATTTGTCTTAATCGCTAAACCAGCAATACATGCCTTTTCCTTGTTTTATTTCTTCCTTGTGTCGCCAGATAGGTGTTCCTGAGCTTCCAAATGATAACTGATTATGGTGACGAAACACTTATAGTCCTAGTTTACCACTTAGGCCGGCGGGAAGGATAGATTTTATGAACCCTAACCGCCAATGACCTCAGCCTATTCCACATGTTTCTCAATCCACAACTGCTCCTCCATCATCTAGTCAAACTCAAACTCAACTTCCAAACACCATCACATACGACATGTTTCAATCCTTGGCCTATGATGTTCATCGTGCAATGCCAATATGGTTGTTTTTATGGAAAGGAATAGGTTGTGGTATGAAGATTTACGTCCAGGGCATGCGAGGCATATATCGATGAATTTATCAGCAAAGACTACCTATGCCGAGATGGATATTCCGCATTGCCAATCCGCACCATATACCTTGCCCGACTTTATTCCACCGATGCCACCTCGATCAAACTTCCAACAAATGCCACATTCTTTTGGATTTCAAACTAGTGGTATAGGGCTTTTTCGACAGTACTACTACAAAATTGCGACATCTGATTGGGAAGGATTTGGATCATTTAGCCATACCACGACGGGATGGGGAAGCACTTTTTCCGATGTCACGACAAGGATGAGCTCGATGGGATTAGATGGCTCGATTAGGATGTCGACACACTTTCAAGAACCATTTCATGATTCGACTTATGATCCGCCGCCTCAAGCCATGCCAAGCTCGAGTCACGTCCGGATGAGTGATGAGGAGGATTGATTTGAACCATTTTATGATTATTGACATTGAAAACAATTTATTTTTCGCATGCGATTTTATGTTACTTCGATTCTATTTTCGCATTTATTTTAGGTTATTTTGATTTTCGTAGAATTTTATTTTACTTTCGTTTGATTTTATGTATCACGCACCGTGTAGTAAAATTTATTTTGATAACATAATAAAAGGAAACCAAAGTTAGGAAGAAAACATATCAAACTAGGAAAAAATCTGGGCATTTTTCAAGCCAAAACAACTCTGTCTGTGAATAGTTAGTTCCCGGATCGATCCGACCTAACCCCGGATCGATCCGGCGTGAGTGTACCGACCTGACAAGATTTCTAGCTGCTAGGCCGGATCGATCCGGCCCTTTTCAGGATCGACCCGGGAAGTATAAAAACGCCAAAAATGTAGATTTTTTTACTTTTGCATGATGGGGACATTTCTATAAAAGGAAAGAGTAGCAGCCTTCAAAAGTTGCTCATTTCTTTTCTCCTTCTATCTGTTTAAGCTTAATGTCTTTATCTGATAAAAATGTCTAATCACTCCTCCCCCTCGGTTAATAGTTACGAACCACATACGCCTAACGGTGTGGTTCCCGAAAGCCATGCCTCGTGTTTTCACAATGACGTTCCGAGATGTCTAAATTTCGTCCATTCTCCTATTATGATGGAAAAAGGCTTGAATACGGAAAAAATTGATCGCTGGGGACGCAATCTAATCCGGGGTTGCGGATGGAAAAATCTGATTAGACTCCTCCCAGAGTAGAATTAACATATCAATCGTTAGAGATTTTTATGCAAATTTCGATCGATATAACGGCAAAGAATTTCATCTCATCTTATAACTATAAGGGGCATCGTTATATCCTTTTCTCCAGTCATCATAAATCAAATCTTTCAAATCCCACCATCTACCTTTGATCAAAATCCGCACTTCGAGTTTCTATGGGAACTCGGAAATGCTTATAATGTTGTCAATCGTACTGCAGAAGCTTTTCAATATGTGTTTCCATTGTTTGATCATAACCATGATTCTTCAACTCTGGCTTTACCCCCTCATTTGAGGGCATGGAAACGCTTCATTAATTCCCGGATCTATCCAACTAGACATTTTTTTGGGGTTACCGATGATGAGATGTTGCTGTTGCATGGACTGACTGTGGGAGCATATATTGACTGGGGGATTTTGATGTTCAAAACGGCAATTAATTTTGCAGTAGAGAGGCGTAATAGGGGAAGACCACTACCGTTTGCTTGGGTTATCTCTCAACTGTGTGTTCACTTAAATCAAGTGCCTGAGTTTAGTACAGACGAGATTTTTCCATCTCGTGATTCTCAGTTGGGATTACTTCCGGTAGATACTCCCGATGTTCATCGACAGTTTGATGTGTTGTTTGAGTTGGTAAAAATCAGTTGATAAGATGTCAGTTGGAAGTTTGTTAAGTTTGAAGTCAATAAAGTTAGTCGTTTAATTTCTTATTTAATCAGTTTTCTTTAAGGTTGTAATAGTTTGCATAATGTTTAATATATATGTGGTTTGTTTTTATTAAAATAATATATGTTGAAAAAATGATAATAATAAAATTGTATAAAATTTTAAGTTTTTCTTTCGAACTCATTTTTATTACTCACTTGAACATCGGAACGATGACATTTCGTAAGTGGGGAGTAGAGGTAAGTTAGTAAATAAAAATTAAAATTTTCTCATATAAATTTATACTTAAGTGCTTAATACTTAGTTAATTTTTCTTGAATAAAAATAAGTAGATAGTATATAATTAATATGAATAAAAATAATATAAATTGGTAAGAATATATTTTGATTAAGTAAGTAAATTAGATATATTATAATTATATTATATGTCGCTTTAGATTTTTATAAGATTTTAAGTATATGTAACTATACATAAATATTATCAAGTAATTTTCTTATGAAATTTAGTAGATATACTTATATTTATAATAAAATGTTAGAATAATTTTCTTTTCAAAACGAAATATGAATATGGAATCGGATTAGAATGATGAGATTTTTGGCACCACAAAAATATAAACTATAGCCAAATAGCCTACCTAAATAAATTTCTAATTTTTGTCCCTACTCACCTTGATTAGAGTGATGAAGACCTCACTCGAAATAGCCATTTTGATTAAACTAATTATAACCGACCTTTAGCTTATTTTGGTCTACATTTCCTAAAAATCCCCTGAGTTTGTAATGCATTTCTATGAAAGGAGATGATGACACAAGAGTTAAGTATCGTTACAAAAGAATGGTGTATGCTGAGATTGTAAAAATTAGATAAGTATCAGTATATTCGATCTTACCTCATGACGCTTGCAAGATAGTCGATTTTGGTAATGAGTTTGGATATGTTAAGAATGAAGCACTATATTTACACAGAATTAATCAAATACCAGGTATCTTCCTTATCTTTGATCGACAACTAAAAAAAATAAAAAAATAAAAAGAACATATCGGTTGTAGCTACCAATGATTTGAGTGCAGTAGGGTGTTATCTCGAAATGTCCTATATCTGGGAATGAAGGCACAAAATGAAAAAGAAAAAGTCGAATCAAAAGATCTCAAGAATGATTACAAGTTTAAGGAAACCGGACTTGTAATTTTCGATCGAAAGAGTAGTACTCCGATCAATCTTGATGAAGCAATGCTTGAAAGTTTGATTTTTTACACACACGTACGCTTTTAGTTCTTATGTTTGTTAAAAAAAAAGGTGAAATAATATCAGAATGTTATTAATCGAGATATTTTTGATCAAAATTATGAAGGTGTAAGTACGTACGACTTGCATTTTTCTCTTTTGATTTCCTTTTCTATCCTTTCGATTAACCAATACCCTGAGCCTAAAACGTTTAAGCCATTTTGTCAACTACTTGACTTAGTCCTTGATTCCAAATATTTCATATAAGTTGAGATAGGAGAATAATTCTAGAATTTTAATTATATTTATTAAGTAGATTATGCAGAATTTCATTTGAATAATAGTTGATAAATAATTTATCTAAGTTATATACACTTTTTATCTTGTTAATTTCTAAGAAAGATATAATTAATATATTTATAATATTGAAATGATATTTTACTAACTTGAAATTTAATCTACCAAGTATATCATTTTTATTGTAATTTTTATATATTACAGCTTATTTTGCTCGAGGACGATCAAAGAGCTAAGTGGGGGGTAGTTGATGTATAACATTTATATGATAAAAATTACGATGTTTTATATACTTTATCAACTCTTTTTATATAAAATATAAGAAATTATAAAGATAATCTTATGAAATATTAATAATAGTGAATAAATCAAAATACTATAAAAATCTAGCAAAAGTAATAAAAAGATATAAATTTTGTACCGGTTTAATAACCGGAGTGTCGTGTCAGATTTACGTGGGTATTTTTGGTATTTTATTGCAGATTTTTAGGTAAACCAAGACCCCTAGTGATGACACTTTTTAAGTAAAAACATGTCTTTTGAAGGAATTAAGGAAGTGCCATGAGATTTAAAGTTCAAGTGGATCAACGGTTCGTTATACTATTATTGAATTATATTCTCGACGAACAAATGGTCCATCAAAAAGGCATTTTCTGAAGAAGAGTCCTTCATAAAAGTTATAGATCTTTTCAAGAGCTTCCCAACGCTTCTTTAATCATGTCATTTGGAGATCCAGAGCTCAAGTTATGATTTTATCAAGTTTCAGATGAAGATGTGAAAATAAACTAACCGGATCAATCCGGATTAACCTCGGATCGAACTGAGGAAACATAATGATTACCAAGATATGATCCTGCAGAGAATAATCTAGGGGATAATATTTTCTATTCCCGGATCGATCCGGTATCACCCCGGATCGATCCGGCCCTGAGAAATTCTGCTTATAAATAGAGCAGTTCATACAGCCTGCAGGAGGGTACCAATATATCTTCAAAACCTCTCTTAATTAGTAGTAGTATGTATATAGGCCTTATGCCATAAATAAAGTAGTAATAAGTATCGTTGTAATGCTCGAGAAATTATCAGAAGATCAATGTTGCTGAAGTCGTTGTAATACGATCTCTGATTCAGCAGTTGTAATTGGGTAAAATTTCTAAAGTATTTATGTTTGTTATGTTTGTTTTTATCTTTTTATAATGTTATTAGGCTAAATCTAATAACTAGCCAAAGTTATGTAATCGTTTTATTTCGATCTTTTCGATAAAGGAATGTTGTCTAATTAAAATTGACTAAAATTAAGTTAATTGAATCTTTTTCTATTCTGTAACGTATTGATAATATTCGGATTGACGTAATTAACCAAGAAGAATCGCACCATAAAACCTAACGATGAACTGACCAGAGAATTTAGGATATGAGATAAAAGATAGAAAAACCGGAGGGTAAAATTGGCCGTGCGAAAGCGTGACAACGGAATCCTATTTCCTACCCGGGGACAGATTTGCCTTGGGAAAGATAGATCTTATTAAAATTGTGCTCGAGATCATAATAATGTAAAAATCAACAGTTTAATTGAAACTAACACCGGAAAGTTAAATCGATCCGCCTGGCAACCGAGCCTTTTGAATAACATCGCCATCCGACAAACGGAATAACCTCTTTATCCGGGGTAGATTTGTACTGCACTGCTCGTACTAACCGAGATTAGCATGGGGCGCATTGTGGAGATTGAACGATGACAATGACATGTGACAATTTCATACGCCGTGTGAGAGGAATTGTTAACCTCGTGGAGTGCACCGCTTTCATTTACTCAATTGGACATAATAATAAAGGAAAGACCGAGCACATTCCGCTTCTCGAAAGATCGTATAAATCAATTATATAAACTTTGGCTAGTTCTCTAACAATATATTGGTATCTATATATTTATATTTATATATATATTTTGCAATCTATGTATATCTATATATATTTATATATCTATATATATTATATTAGAATAACTTTTAAATTACGCATTTATTTTATGTTAAGTAGAATAGTAGTAATCTGTGTTATAAAATTACGGTTTAGATCGAGTTAATAACAACACTTTGGTGTTTAACCACACTTAAAATAATTACCACGTTTACCTGAGGATTCGACACTCTGACTCACCATACTAGCACTACAGTTTGACCCGGTACACTGCCGGTTAAGGATTATAATAGCGTTAGAAAAGGTCCTGTCAGTAGGAAACACAGCAAAAGAGAATTTTTTGAAAGACCAATTTATATCCATTCATCAGAAACTTGACAAGCTTGCTGAAGCACCTAAGCTTGCTGAGGCTGCTGGAACATCCCAACTTGCTGGATTGGATCCTAAAGTTAATAAAAGGATCAATCTACTGGAAGAAACCCTGCAATCAAGGATTACTGCAATTGATACCAGAACTGAGATTATGGAAGGACAACTGAATAATCTGGTAATCTCACAGGAGGGTGTTCATGGCCTAATGTCCCGATTTGTTGATGATGTCACTAAGGGGAAGAGGGCCAAACAGCAGTAGCAAAAGAGGCTGCAAGACTCTTTGCAAAGAAAAGATGGGAGGATGAGACTAATGCTTACAGACAACCTGCACCTGGCAGAGTTCAACTTACTGATGATCTCCTCAGACAATACAAGAAAGAATACTATAACAGAAGGAAACCTTATCATGACAAGGGATATCATGAAGGTATAAATTCTTTCTTGGGATTAAAATTTTGGGAAGCAAGAGTCAAAGCCTTAAGGGCAACTTACAGAGGTGGAAGAGGTGGAAGAAGTGGCAGAGGTGATAGGACTTTGCCTATCACAAAAGCAAAGGACTCACTTGATGAATTCAAGGAACTATACATGAAGTTTGGATTCAGAGTGAATCAAATTAATCTTCTCCTGCCTGAAGCATGGAAGTGGTGGAAAGAAGTAAATCCCTACATTGATTTCACACTGATCGAAAATGAATGGATGAGGGACATGATAGAAGAAATCAGGTCCTACCAAGAACAAGTGGAGAAGGCCAGACAAGAAAGAGAAAGAAGACAGTAGATCAGCATACTTTAACTGCATTATGTTTTTGCTGATTTTAGACTGTAATATCTGTGGACAAATGATTATAATGAAAGATGACTATATTTGTTCTGTTCTTGTTTTTATCTTTTTGCTTTGCTATTAAGTGAGGGTAGTGGCATCATCACCAAAAAGGGGGAAATTGTTGGACTTATTTCTATGTTTTGATGATGAGTGCCAGACTAGCTGTTATAGTGCAAAGGCAAAAAGGTGTCTAGATCAAATGTATAGGTTTATTAGAATTTGATTTAAGAATAGGTTTGATCAAACAAGCACTGTAATGGTCAGCTGATTTATATCAGCAGACTGGTCCTTATCAGTAGGGTAGATAGGTCAAGAGATTTTCTCGAACTCCGCCAAGACCGGAAAGTGAGGGCTCAAACTCGCCATGTAAGGCTAAGGGATCAAACTTAGTAATTTAAGTCAAGGATATGGAATCGTAATTTAGGCAAGTCCGTGATGACCTAAATCGATTACATATACCTTGTGAAGAAGGTCTAAGTTCCATAAGTTGGATGATGTTTGGAACTTGGTTATAATTAAAAGGTGTAATCTAACTTCACGATAAAAGTTAGATAAAAGAAGTCACCGCATTGTATTTTATACACAAAGAAATTGCGCTTCAAAGAGATCGATAGGTATCTCAAAGAGATCGATGAACTCGCCGATAAAATACCTCGGTTAATTCAAGATTATATTGGAAGATTACATGGATAAGGATAGCCAACTACCTCTGACTTATCAAACAAATCAAAGGCTGAGATTAAAAGAACGTTGGGATGATTCAGATCTTTATCCAATGGTTATAAGTCAAAGGGTGGACAGATTGCAATGTCAAAAAGGAATTCTGACAGTGTCAGTCCTATGAATAGTGACAGAATGCAAATCAGATGGGACAAAAACAAGGAACGGTTACATTTGAATTTCAAATACGAGTCACATGCATTCTTGCCTATAAATAGAGGACTTTCAACTCAGAAACAAGATGATGAAAACTGATAAACCTTGAAGAGATATTTTACTGAGCTGAAAAACACCCTGCTGAACTTACTGAACTTAAAGCTACTGATCCAGAAAAACTCTTCAAGTGTATTCTGCATTCAAGCCACATCAAGTATACACACTTGAAGTCTGCAAGCTGCTGATTATTTCATCCTAATCAAGCTGCTACAACTGAATCATTTATTTGATTCAATCTTTATTTCATAAAGAACTCTCTTGAAGACAAAGTGAAGCACAAACGTGTGAAAGAATGTTGTTTGTGGTGGAGCCGGTGAAGAGGCAATCCTACCCTTCAAGGACCAAAGGAAGACTCAGAGCAAAGCATCCTACCTGCTCCCGCCAGCTTTGTGAAGCCATAGTTATTGGTGAAGGACAAGCAACTTAGGAATCTTTGTAATAAATACATCAAAGATCTCTAGTGAATTTCCTCCAACATCACAGAGAAGAGTGGACTGACAGATTACACCACCTGAACCACTATAAAATCTCGCCTACTTACTTTCAAAGATTTACATTCTCGCACTTAGTTTATTTTACACATCAACCTCATCGAATCTAGCAAATCAAATCACACACTTGCACTAATGAGTATCTAATACTTAGTATCATATTTAACAACAAGTATTAAGGCTTAATTTTGATATAATTCATTGCATAAATTCAAGAAACTCAACTATCGGTGAGACTCATCGCTTATCAAATAGAGCTATCGAGGTATCAAAGCAGACTCATCAAGTATCGCAGATCAAGGTTGCGTAATATGTTAACTCCAAAGTTTTAAGTGTTAAGTTTATTCACCCCCCCTAAACTTAACCAAGGCCTTTTCAAGGGACCAACAGCTATACACAAGAGGATTGAGTTAGTGAGATGTACTTAAAATTAACTTAGTCCGTAGCGTTTATTAATCTGAGTACGGGTCTCAAGATTAATTTGCTAATAATGCACCCGTAACACTTTTGTGTGACAAATTTTATCCGGACTGCCGGTAATTCGGTACTTTAGTGGGGCATTTATATATGATGATAATCATATGTAGGTCGGACCGATTTGATTTGAGTTCTCGATATAATTCCGTGATCGAGAAGTCTTATCGAATCACAAGATGATCATATATGGATTAATCTCAATCCTTAGGTGATCCTGCATTTAACGCTAGACTAGGGTAGAGTTTGATGTGTTAGTAAGGATCACTTCGTAGTATGTGGTCCAACACTTCTCGCTGGCTCTATTCGAATGAGTGAGAAGTCCGTGTTATCACGAATATGGAATCCATTCCTTCCTCGGAAGTAGATGACTGCTCTCTTATTTGTTAATCCTAAAATCGATCGATGGGCCCAGCTCATACTATATTAGTGGTGAACTAATTGGTCACTAGGGGTTAATGGTAAATAAGGATAAGATGTTTCGAGATGGGTTTACTAAAATATCCCGAATCAAAGTGAACAATCTATGAGGATTTATCCGTGACGTAATGATTGTATCGATGACACCTTATCAACTCATGGTTGAGTATAAGTTATCTATATTCGCAAAGTTCAGCCTGGGTTTATGGTGGTGTAATCCCGAATTAATAGATTGAATATTATTGTTCGGTCCGACGGATAATATTATTTAATTTATTGTAGCTACGAATATGGGTCTATGGTCCCGACGTGGCTCCTAACGTAGCATATGTTTTCTCGTCGTTTCACTCAATTATAATTAAATAGTTGGATTGACTATTTAATTGATATGTGATTAATTGTTTAGTTGGACTAGATAATTAAATAAATGGAGAAGAAATTTTCGTGGACTCGCCCAATGTGTCAAAAATGCGTGTGGACCTTAATTAAATTAAGGGGGCTGATATTGTTGTTAATTAATAGTCAATGAATTAGTTTTCTGGGATAATTATTTAATGTGTGATTTATTTTTTATTTGTTAAATGATAATTCATGAAATATTAGATAATAATATGATTTATCCTAATTTTGTTTGTGATAATTATTATATTTATCTTTTATTTGGAATAATGATTATTCTAATAATTATATCTTAATTATTTAATCCTTGGGGCTTAAGTTTTACTCTACTATATAAAGAGAGTTCTCTCAAGCCTTTTGACACACAATAAATTTTCGAAATATTGGGAGTGATATAGCTTGGAGATTTCGGCTATAACACTAGGGTTCGAGTTTTAGGAAAACTTCGGGTTTTTCTAAGGTAGCATATCGAGGAGGTCCGGCGGCTTGAAACGCCATCCACCTGGTGGTGCTTGGAGTCACACGCTGGAAGACTTTGGCTTCTCAACTAGGCTCTCATATAGTTTGGATTGAAGATTGTTCTTGGTGTTTATTCACAATAAACTGGTAAGCAATCTAAACCCCCTCGTAGGTTCAGATCAATTTATTTTATGTATTTTGGTTGACTATACAAAAGAGGATTGAGTTAGTGAGATGTACTTAAAATTAACTTAGTTCGTAGCGTTTATTAATCTGAGTACGGGTCTCAAGATTAATTTGCTAATAATGCGCCTGCAACACTTTAGTGTAATAGCTTTATCCGGATCGCCGTAATAGGGTACCTAGTGGGGCATTTATATATGATTATAATCAATAGGGCTGGACCGATTTGATTTGAGTTCTCGATATAATTCCGTGATCGAGAAGTCTTATCGAATCACAAGATGATCATCTATGGATTAATCTCAATCCTGAGGTGATCACAGACGACTGCTTAGACTAGGATAGAATTTGATATGTTAGTAAGGATCACTTCGTAGTATGTGGTCCAACACTTCTCGTTGGCTCTATTCTAGAATGAGTGAGTAGTCTGTGTTATCATAGATATTGAATCCATTCCTTCCCTCAGGAAGTAGACAGACAGTTCCCTTATTTGTTAATCCTATAAACTGATCAATGGGCCCATTTCATACTATATTAGTGGTGAACTAATTGGTCACTAGGGGGTTAATGATAAATAAGGATAAGATGTTTCGAGAAGGGTTTACGGAAATATCCCGAATCGAAGTGAACCGTCTATGGAGGATTTATCCATATGTAATGATTATATCTGTGGACACCTTATCAACTCATGGTTGAGTATAAGTTATCTATATTCGGCAGAGTTCTGTTTCGGGTTTATTGTGGTGTAATCCCGGAATTAATAGATTGAATATTATTGTTCGGTCTGACGGATAATATTATTTAATTTATTGTAGCTACTGAATATGGGTCCACGGTCCCGACGTGTCTCCTAACATAGCATATGTTTTCTTGACGTCGTTTCACCTCAATTATAATTAAATAGTTGGATTGGACTATTTAATTGATATGTGGATTAATTGTTTAGTTGGACTAGATAATTAAAAACATGGAAAAGAAATTTTTCGTGGACTCGGCCCAATGTGTCAAAAATACGTGTGGACCTTAATTAAATTAAATGGGGCGCATATTGTTGTTAATTAATTGTCAAGAAATTAGTTTTCTTGGATAAATATTTAATGTGTGATTTATCTTTTATTTTTTAAATGATAATTCATGGAATATTAGATAATAATATGATTTATCCTAATTTTGTTTGGGATAATTATTATATTTATCTTTTATTTGGAATAAGGATTATTCTAATAATTATCTCTTAATTATATAATCCTTGGGGCTTAAGTTTTACTCTCCTATATAAAGAGAGTTCTCCCAAGCCTTTTGACACACAATAAATTTTCGAAATATTGGGAGTGTTATAGCTTGAGATTTCGGCTATAACACTAGGGTTCGAGTTTTAGGAAAACTTCGGTTTTTCTAAGGTAGCATATCGAGGAGGTCCGGCGGCTTGAAACGCCATCCACCTGGTGGTGCTTGAGACACACGCTGGAAGACTTTGGCTTCTCAACTAGGCTCTCGATAGCTTGGATTGAAGATTGTTCTTGGTGTTTATTCACAATAAACCGGTTAGCAATCTAAACCCCCTCGTAGGTTTAGATCTATTTATTTTATGTATTTTGGTTGACTATACACAGGAGGATTGAGTTAATGAGATGTACTTAAAATTAACATAGTACGTAGCGTTTATTAATCTGAGTACGGGTCTCAAGATTAATTTGCTAATAATGCGCCCAGAACACTTTAGGTGTGATAGTCTTATCCGGACTGTCGGTAATAGGGTACCTAGTGGGGAATTTATATATGATGATAATCAATAGGGTTGGACCGATTTGATTTGAGTTCTCGATATCGAGAAGTCTTATCGAATCACAAGATGATCATATATGGATTAATCTCAATCCTAAGGTGATCACAGACGCTTAGACTAGGGTAGAGTTTGATGTGTTAGTATGGATCACTTCGTAGTATGTGGTCCAATACTTCTCGTTGGCTCTATTATAGAATGAGTGAGTAGTCTGTGTTATCACAGATATGGAATCCATTCATTCCCTCAGGAAGTAGACATACAATTCCTTTATTTGTTAATCCTAGAAACTGATCGATGGGCCTATTTCATACTATATTAGTGGTGAACTAATTGGTCACTAGGGGGTTAATGGTATATAAGGATAAGATGTTTCGAGAAGGGTTTACGGTAATATACCGAATCGAAGTGAACAGTCTATTGAGGATTTATCCGTATGTAATGATTATAACGGTGGACACCATATCAACTCATGGTTGAGTATAAGTTATCTATATTCGGCAGAGTTCAGTTTCGGGTTTATGGTGGAGTAATCCCGAAATTAATAGATTGAATATTATTGTTCGGTCTGACGGATAATATTATTTAATTTATTGTAGCTACTGAATATGGGTCCATGGTCCCCGACGTGGCTCCTAACATAGCATATGTTTTCTCGTCGTTTCACTCAATTATAATTAAATAGTTGGATTGACTATTTAATTGATATGTGGATTAATTTTTAGTTGGACTAGATAATTAAATACATGGAAAAGAAATTTTTCGTGGACTCGCCCAATGTATCAAAATGCGCTTTGGACCTTAATTAAATTAAGGGGGCGCGATATTGTTGTTAATTAATTGTCAAGGAATTAGTTTTCTTGGACAATTATTTAATGTGTGATTTATCTTTATTTATTAATTGAAAATTCATGGAATATTAGATAATAATATGATTTATCCTAATTTTGTTTGGGATAATTATTTTATTTATCTTTTATTTGGAATAAGGATTATTCTAATAATTATCTCTTAATTATTTAACCTTGGGGCTTAAGTTTTACTCTCCTATATAAAGAGAGTTCTCCTGCCTTTTGACACATAATAAATTTTCGAATATTGGGAGTGTTATAGCTTGAGATTTCGGCTATAACATTAGGGTTCGAGTTTTAGGAAAACTTCGGGTTTTTCTAAGGTAGCATATCGAGGAGGTCCGGCGGCTTGAAACGCCATCCACCTGGTGGTGCTTGGAGACACACATTGGAAGACTTTGGCTTCTCAACTAGGCTCTCATATAGCTCGGATTGAAGATTGTTCTTGGTGTTTATTCACAATAAATCGGTAAGCAATCTAAACCCCCCTCGTAGGTTTAGATCTATTTATTTTATGTATTTTGATTGACTAGATCTAGATCTATACTATTCCGCTGCGTAATCGGGTGGATCTTGATCCATCCGGTGATATTACATCTAACAAGTGGTATCGAGCCTTTGATCTATCAATCAAAGTATATGAATTTTAGACCTGGGAGTGGAATAGCATGTGTAAATTGCTTTATTTTCTCTTTATTGAATCGAAAATATCATGTATGCATGCCTTTGTGATTGTCGTGGTTGAAGAGATGGATTGGGGTTGGTATTGTTTACTCGTTAGATCTATTGTAAACTCATATAAATTCGCTTATATGAGTATAGAAATTTTGTAATTTTAGTTTCTAGAAGTAAAAGATCTGCTTTTGTTTATGTTCTGCTTTTTTATATTATTCCCGGAGATTGAGCCATTGAAACGACAATCCCTCTGGTCAGAATGAATAATAACAGTTTTAGAACAGTCCCTCAAAATTTCATGACGATCGGAGTCCATCTTGATGTCCAATAGCTGCAATAAAGTTGCTTCTGTAACAGAATGTAAAAAGCACAGAAGCCATAAAAACTCTAGCTGTGAGTTCGTCGATTTTATGGAAGAATTTGGAACGTCAAAACGAAGATCCGACCGTTCAGATCGATCACTATGGAGTTATGAACAAGCCCTAAAAATTTCAGGTCGATTGGGTCTCTCGATGCCCAATCAGCCCCGGGAAGACACTGCAGAGCTGCAGTTATAAACAGATGCAGCAGTTGGATCGGCAGATTGCTGGAGTAAATTGGACCGTTGAAACGAAGATCCAACCTTTCTGATTGAAGTATGAGGAGTGAAGAACTTGTCCGTAAAGTTTCGTGACGATCAAGGTTCGTTTGGATGTCCAATCATCGATACAACGTGGCGGCAGCAGCAGATTAGAAAATAGTAAACCCTAGTTAGGGTTTGTGTTTTTTTTAATAGGTTAGATACGGGGGTGCCAACGATCCATCTCTGTGTTTAATTTTTCCGTTATTTTTTCGTGTATGATCAAAATTATGTGATAGAAACCAGAAAAATGCCATGACATGCATCATATCATGATTCCACTCCAATGCATACATGTTGCTAGTTTATTTCGAATAAATTAGGCATGTATAACTCGTATAATTAGTTAAAAGATTTTTTAATTAATATGTGGTAGTTAATTAATTAAGTAACTAATTATTAAAAAATGAGGAACCTGGTTTTGTCAATCGTTACGATTTTAGTGATGGATTCTCGGTGAATCCCACTTGGATAAATCATTGAGTTTTCGGTGATGGCATCTCGATGAAGCCACCTTAAATAGAAACAAGATTACGCTTTGGTTGACAACATAGAAATCGGAAAATCTTAGTACATGGGTTCGGAAATGGTCTAACCATGGATGGGCGAGTTCAACCGAGCTTCGGCTCAATCGACTCCCCTCCATGTGTGATGTATGTTGCAGTGGTTCGACAAGACTTAGCATAGCCGATAAGCCTTCGGGCTAAACAGGCTTTCTTGTTGATCACCTGAATCACACATATGTTCCAATGAATAAGGCAAACAGAGGCTTGCGTGCATTTAATCGACCCTATTCGGAGTACTTTGATTTATTGTTTCTTATTGTCAAGACCGAAACCGTAATTAGTAAACCCACCACTTTTTCAAAATATTGAGTGGGAGCGGGAAGGCGACAACGACCCCACGGCCTCTACTATAGATGCAAGCACGTGAGAGAAGGGTGACGCCTGAGCCGCTTTGATTTCGCCCCTACGGATGGTGTTCACCCCTATCAAAATTCAAGGCTTGGTCTCCAAAGGATAGGATTTTGGGTACTGTCGTCAGTCACCGACCGACCCTACGGCGGCATACTCGGGCGTACTTTGAGATCTGATATAGTAGGTCACACTATTTATGGATATTTTCGAAATATCCAGGCTAGAAAAAGGAAGGTAATCGATGATTAAGGTTCGGGATGTCTGATTCCCGTGGGATGTTCGATTCTCGAAGTTTAATCATTGAGAGAGATTGTCTCAGTTTAACCGTCACCTCTTTGACCTACCCTACGGCGGCACTGAGGTGCGAGGTTAAATCCTTGGAAAAGTAGGATAAACCTTTTTTTAGTTTATAAATCCTAAAATAAAAATCTAGTAGTGAAAGTTTAATTTTGAATTTAACTTTCTATCATGTTTATTTACAACTTTAATCTCTAGGCTACTAAACTGTTAGTAATATGACTTCTTTAAAAAATGTGGAAAGGAACAAGTACGTTGTGAATTGTCAACAAATGCAGTTAATTTTCGGAAAAGATTTTCTCTTGAGCCTTTAAAAACTTAAGTGACATAGTATAGGTATGTCACGGGTGTCACTCGTGTTGAGCGAGAGATGACCATACTTAGTTTACAAAATATGACATAGGACTATCAGATAAAATTCATTTAATGAATTTTAAAAGTGTAATTACACAACAAATTTCAAAATTGAAAAATTGGAAAATCATATACATAAGGCGTTGCTAGTTAGACGGTATTTGGAACCGATAAACTAGTGGGAGGCTTAGTCTTACGATTTGTTGTTTTTCTGAATCATTAGAAATGTGTAATGGACTGGACAAGAGTTTTTCCATTCATTGGAAAAACAAGAATAAAGCGTTACTAGTTAAACATTATTTGGAACTGATAAACTAGTGGGAGCTTAGTTCTGGGGATTTTCTGATCTTTGAAAAATCATAAACACAAAGTGTTGCTAGTTAGACGGTATTTGGAACCGATAAACTAGTGGGAGCTTTGGTCTTATGATTTGTCGATTAGAAAAATCGAATAGTCCAAGCTAGTAACACTATCATTAGGCATCCTACGCTCAAGAGTAGTGTCTACTCAAACGAATCGCTAGTTCAAGACTGCTTTCCATTTAAGGAAAGTCGAGAATGGGAAAGAATGTTTATACGTGTTAGTCATCTAAACTAAGTAGTTTTAAGGCCAAACCGGAAAATTAATTGGAAATTTGAGGATAAGGAAAGTGATTTCGGATCACTGACCAATGCATCCTTAGCAATTTTCTCAAAAGCTAAGTTCTTTGGAAGAACTAGGTAGCTTTGCATTAAACGATAAATAAAATAGACAACGGGCGCTTATTTCGTATAGACTAGTGGGAGTGATATAAGGAAATGAATCTCGATTTAATTCTTGAGTATCACAAAAATTCATTTTCTATTTTCGGATTCGTTGGAACGAACGTATTCATTTTCAATAGGATAATTGTTTGTCTTATTGACGATAAATATAACATTCGTAGCACGAACCTAAGACTCGGACTTTTGTTTGATAAAGTCAGAACCACTAAGAAATGCTAAATAGGTATATGTAACACATCTTAAACAATATAAACGCAAATGGTTTCCGATTTAGATAAACACTTCTTTATATACTATTAATTAGTGCATATTCCCCAACGACAAGATCTCGCAGACCGGCTTAGGGTGATTCCTATCTTCCACCAAAGGAACCCTGTCTCAAAGGAACAAATCCTAAGTTTCCTTTCAATCGGGAAAAGGGTAATAGATTTAAAGAAGTTACATAGCTTGTTCATATTGACCTTCGGGGTCTTATGAAAGATACAAGCTAGTGGGAACCTCTGAGTAGTGACATCTTAGTCTGACAACTACTCGAAACTCCGGTAAGTTTATCCAGAATATTAGGAGGAAATCTCTGATTTCACCCGAGATAGAGTATTCCATACTCAGAAATAGGTTATTGCGTAGTCTTCGGGACTGATGCTCGGCCTGCCTCCCAGTGGAATGCTTTCACTAAGGGATACACCATAAATTAGCCTTATATAGTTATTGATGTGCTATAATACGCTGCTGAACTCATTTAAGATATTGGTTGCAAAATAACGGTTTACGTTGAAATAAAAAAACGAGAAGTCTACCTAGAAGATGCCTATGCATATGTGGATAAGGAGTGAATTCGGTTCACCCCACTTCCGTAAATATAGACATTTAGTACTTCGTGCTTGAAGGTAGGATTGGAAATTTTGCATACACGTTCAGGTCATGAAATATCTTAATGCATTGAGTAAAGGTTTGTTATAAAACTCGTAAAATTAGAGAATGACGGTTATATTGTCATACTCGGTCTGATAGAGTCTATAAATAACAACCTTGGATCTTGAAGTATTTGTACTCAAGATGTTACTAACTGATTTGTTCAGTCCACATCCAACACCGGGAGTTGGTGGTAACACTAATAAAAACTACTAAACTAGATCAGTATATCGATCCACCCCGAACGTAGTGGGAGTATGGTTTGTCCATTACCCATTGCAGGACCTTACGGTCCACAGGGATGATTGATGACCTATAGTCCTTTGTGGGCTTCAGAGATCCTCGATCATGAGAGGTTGGTTTAAAAGCCATAACCCTGTGAATGGAGTTTGATACTCTAGTTCATTGAAACACTTGTAGAACCACCCGAGTATCTCAGCCCAAAGGGAGTAATTGGAACTACACGGAGAAGAGTCAAATGAATAGTAAAGTTCAACTTTCAATGCAAAGTCGAGTAATTTAGGGTGATTCCCAAAAAGGTAGAGTTAACTGCACCGTGATCTCTCTACCACTCACCTTTTACTTGATTTTCACAAAAACAGAAATAGGGGTGATTCCCTAAGACTCCCTTGCCAAACAACGGAATCAATTCATTCGTAATGAGGGTTTTAGCTTAGAACAAATAACGGATTCAACAAAGAAGAAAATAGGGGTGATTCCCTAAGACCTTTTAAGTAGACTAACGGTATCTTAATTTATTCGAAAGAACCCTTTGAAGATGCCCGCCATAGCTTATATCCTTTAGGGGATTAAAGCAAACCTCTAGGTCATTTCAAAGTCATATATTTTAATATGTGGACTTGACAAGAATGTTGATAAGTCTTTTGTAGACTAGGCATCAATATTAGTAAAGTAATATGTAGATTAGTGTTTGTGAATGGTAACACTGATTAGTGTTTGTCAGAGTCTAACATGCCATCGGTCTATTTTCTGAAATAATTTGACTGACTCGAATTCTCAAAAATAAGAAATTGGCAATCCCATCCATTCACCTGGTTAAGATATTCTTGCATTTTTGCAACATTCAACGATGTAGTCTACCCTCTCAGGAATGGTTATCTAAACCTGCGGCTGAATACTAATTGGGAGGTTTAGTGAATCCTCAAGTCTCTTCGGGAGAATGAGGAATTATATGTTAGTGTATTCAGGTGAAAACTAGAATATAAGTGATAACACTGATTCTGAATTTAGGTCAGATGAAGGATGATCGTTAAGTCGATTTCGTCCTCAGTGTTGAATCACAGGCATATTGAAATCGTACCACTGGATTAGATGGAAAGGTGACGCTTTGATCCCAAAGATTGACTCGCCGCTAACCTACCTCGATCGCTGTACCGAGTCACATGGTATTCGGATTCTATGTACGCCGCTGGTCACCGACCTACCTTACTACGGCGCACACTCAGTCGTGGCTTGGGAGGATGAATTACTAAGATGCGCTTGGAGGGTATGATTCTTGGGATATGTCTCACTTGTTTTGGGCAAGTGGGAGAATGTTGTAGATATAAATATAAAGGGTGTGCTCTAAAACAATAATCCACTTGCCTTTCGTGCAAGTGGGAGATTGTTAGGTGTAAGGTGTCTGAAAGACAATTATAGAATTGTTTTAGACAGAATTAATAATTCATCTTATTATATGCATGAATGCTTATAATTAAGACACTACCAAAAACCCTAAGTACTCGTTGATGTAATCACATAACTCAGTGTATGGCTATACACAAGAGGATTGAGTTAGTGAGATGTACATAAAATTAACTTAGTCCGGTAGCATTTATTAATCTGAGTACGGGTCTCAAGATTAATTTGCTAATAAGGTGCCCAGAACACTTTAGGTGTGACAGTCTTATCCGGACTGTCGGTAATAGGGTATCTAGTAGGGCATTTATATATGATGATAATCATATACGGCTGGACCGATTTGATTTGAGTTCTCGATATAATTCCGTGATCGGGAAGTCTTATTGATTCACAAGATGATCATATATGGATTAATCTCAACTCGAGGTGATGACAGCATTTAACGCTTAGACTAGGGTAGAGTTTGATGTGTTAGTAAGATCACTTCATAGTATGTGGTCCAACACTTCTCGCTGGCTCTATTCTAGAATGAGTGAGTAGTCTGTGTTATCACAAATATGGAATCCATTCCATCCCTCGGAAAGTAGATGACAATTCCTTTATTTGTTAATCCTAGAAATCGATCGATGGGCCAAGTTCATACTATATTAGTGGTGAACTATTTGGTCACTAGGGGGGTTAATGGTAAATAATGATAAGATGTTTCGAGAATGGTTTACGGAAATATCCCGAATCAAGTGAAATAAATGGCATGAGGATTTATCCGTATGTAATGATTATATCGCGGACACCTTATCAACTCATGGTAGAGTATAAGTTATCTATATTCGCAGAGTTCGCCGGGTTTATGGTGGTGTAATCCCGAATTAATGGATTGAATATTATTGTTCGGTCCGACAAATAATATTATTTAATTTATTGTAGCTACATCGAATACGGGTCCATGGTCCCCGACGTGGCTCCTAACATAGCGATATGTTTTCGTCGTTTCACCTCAATTATAATTAAATAGTTGGATTGGACTATTTAATTGATATGTGGATTAATTGTTTAGTTGGACTAGATAATTAAATACGTGGAAAACAAATTTTTCGTGGACTCGGCCCTATGTGTCAAAAATACGTGTGGACCTTAATTTAATTAAGGGGGGTATATTGTTGTTAATTAATTGTCAAGGAATTAGTTTTCTTGGATAATTATTTAATGTGTGATTTATCTTTTATTTGTTAAATGATAATTCATGGAATATTAGATAATAATATGATTTATCCTAATTTTTTTTGGGATAATTATTTTATTTATCTTTTATTTGGAATAAGGATTATTCTAATAATTATCTCTTAATTATTTTATCCTTGGGGCTTAATTTTTACACTCCCATATAAAGAGAGTTCTCCTGCCTTTTACACACAATAAATTTTTGAAATATTGGGAGTGTTATAGCTTGAGATTTTGGCTATAACACTAGGATTCGAGTTTTAGGAAAACTTCGGGTTTTTCTAAGGTAGCATATCGAGGAGGTCCGGCGGCTTAAAACGCCATCCACCTGGTGGTGCTTGAGACACACGCTGGAAGACTTTGGCTTCTCAACTAGGCTCTCATAGCCTCGGATTGAAGATTGTTCTTGGTGTTTATTCACAATAAACCGGTAAGCAATCTAAACCCCATCGTAGGTTTAGATCTATTTATTTTATGTATTTTGGTTGACTAGATCTAGATCTATACCATTCCGCTGCGTAATCGGGTGGATCTTGATCCATCCGGTGATATTACATCTAACAAAAACAACTTGTAGCAAATTTTTTTGTCAAGGAATACTTTTTAATAAACGAGTAGCAGAGTAAAATTATTTATCAAAACATAACTTCAAAAGGCATGCATGAGACGTGAAAAGAGGTTTGACTACTCGCTTATTTTTTAAAAAAAAAAAACTTTGTAAGGAAGTAAAAATGTAGTAGTTTGAAAGTAATTATCGACAAGACTTTTGAGCATATGTATATATATGTATTTTTCTAAAATAGTGTGGAACTATTAAAGAACACTTGGGTAAGAAATGGTTGTTCAAATATTATTATCAGAAGGAAAAAAGATATGTAATTAAAATGGGCGTTTTGAGAAAGTTTGATATTTCAACCGGTTATCAAAATGGTATAAAATTCTAACAAAAGAGTTGAGTCTTTAAACAAAAATTTTTCTCAGTACTAAAACATCTTGTAGGGATTCATTGAAGAAAATCACTAGGATGTAAAAGTATGTTGCCCCGAAATAGCTAAACATGATACCTTTGAAAGAATATGCAGTTGCCAGTTCAAAAGTTCGAAGGATGAGAAGCCTATTTCCTTTAATCAAGCATTTGACATGTTAATAGCTTCTTTATAAAAATAAAATGAAAAATAAGACACATCAAGGAATGTACACACTTGGAAAACAAAACTTCGCAATTAGAGAATTTTTCCGAGTTTCAAAAGTTTCAAATGGATGATTTTTCTAGAACATGAGTTACAAGTAGTATGGATGGGGAAACATTTGAAATTTAAGGGTAACAAAGTATGAAACCAAATGATTATAAACGAGCACCTCACAAAGAAAACGGGATTGGAAAGTCACCATGTAATTGTTTCTCATCACGTAAAGGTATTAAATCTACAACACTTAGTTCCTACCTACTAAACTTCTTATTTTGGATAACAACTAAGTTAAAGTCTTATGCTCCAAAGCCTTCCCAACACTTATAACCCCACACCTAAACTTCCAAGGTGAAAGAATGTTGTCTAGCCTTTCATGAACAAGTATTTAAATGGTTTTAAAAATTTAGGTACACACATCAACCATGAAATGATTGACTTACACAAAACAAACCAAACTGATTTTGAACATGATACAAAAATAAAAGTTATAGGTATATATGTTTTACATATGCTACTCAAAATTCAAAATTTCTAGAAAAGCATAAGTCTGTTAAAATAATTATTTTCGTCAACTGCTGCAATCTGTCAAAAATTTCAGAAAATTATGATCTGCATTGTGTTGCAGATTGTACCCAAACCAGAAATAATTGGCACGTGGATCTAAAACAATAATTTCAGAGCAGAAAGTTTTCTACAACATATCAAAAATTCAAGTCATTTGGAGGTGTTTAGCTTAGTCAAAACAGATTCATAAGTAAGAGTACCGCTGTAGAATTTTCTGAACAGAGTATTCCTCCTTGTTAATCAATTTATGCACAATCCATATTGAAAACTAAGTTGATGTAAAGATAGAAATTATAGATAAGACAACTTTCTAAGTGTCTGAAAATTGACAGAATTTTTGGAACATCAGAAATGATATTACAAGACATATAGAAATGTGAACAAAATCGTTTACTCGTTTTGCATAACACCAAATTACAAAATAAAAGAAATGATTAAATCAAAATGTCGCAATAAGAAAACATTAGATCCTCCAAGAGAAAGAGCAAAGAGAGAAAAGTCTGAAAGCTCCAAAAAGATGATAGGGATTCTATTAAGGATCCGAGAAGGAACAAACTTGAGGGCATCACATAAAAGATGTGAGCTTAGAACTCAGCCTAACCTTCGCCAAAAAAGACTCTTCACTTGACCCTAGTGAAACCTAACCACGGTTTAAGGATCTTAGGCTTACGAAATTTACCACCAAGAACAAGAGAGATTAGAAAGGTTCTAAAAGATCTAAGACACCATATCTTAAGAAAAGAAGGTTAGGTTAGCAAGGAAACTTCTACGGTTCCTACCATTCTGAAAGTTCAAGAAATGATCAGAACGGTTCTAAGTGGTCTAAAGAGAACTTATCTTAAGAAAAGGAAGCCTAAAAAAAGCAAGGAACGCTTCTCTCTGATACCAATCAGAACGCCCGCCTCCCGGATACCGAGCCCTTATCCGGAAGAGATCATTCAAGCGCCAGATAACATTAAATAAATCTAATATTATACGCCACCTCTACGCCGTCAGATCAAAATTAAAGCAAACGAAAGCTAAAAAGGCTCGGGAAAAACCATAAATGCTACTAGAACTGAATACAAACCGAGTAGGGGTGTAAAGGAAAAAGCATATAACAACGATATAAATCTTACAACGTACGATGTTCCAAAAGAAAGATACAATAGTTGTCTTACAAACTCAGAATAGAATTACAACAAGTTATTTAAAGAATCTATAACATAATTTAGTGCAATCTTTAATAGAAAAGTGAAAGAAAGCATCAACATGGCATCAACGCTATCAAAATCATCATCGAACTCCTCAACGAGCTCAAGGCTAACTGCGCTCGCCTTATCACCCCAAAAGCACACAAAACAACATTTGCAATTCACGTAAGTACAAAGTACTTAGCAAGAGGAAGAAGCTAATGTATAATTAAGTCTTACAACGAAAGGTTCATATTATTATTATTACATGTATATACTCAACCCACTAAATAATATATATATCAAAATACAACAATTAATCCATTAATTACACAATTCTTTTTATGCAACATAATTTTTTTGGCACAAACAGCTACATCACCATAACTGCTTAAGAAAAAAATAACTCGTTAATTTGCCTAATTTTATTTGCAAAGTAATCGAGTTTATTAGTAGAATTCACCAATCTATTACTTATAGAAGGGGACTTGTGAATAAGTAATAGATTGTGTCATAATAAACATATTGAAACTTTAGCTTGGATTGTAACACCTGCACTTTTGAGTAAGATATGCCCGAGATTTATAGGACTTCTAAATACCAAATACTATATTCATTATTATATTATATACACTTAACAAGTGTAAAATTAAACGCCTACCTATTCGTATTCAATTTTATTTTTCTAAGTAATGTTTATTAATTGCCTTATAAATATATGTACTAAATTTATATATCCTTCTACAAAATAACAGATTATAAAATAATAAATTGCATATAGTTTGATATATCCGTGCATATGTATTTTTCATTGTTTCTGTGATACTTTATATTTACACAAATTTTATGTTGGACCCTCAGTGTAAATTCTAATTGGTGATCAAAACCAATAGAATTCAACTTCCACCAATGGGCCTCTTACCAGTAAAACTTTCCACCAATATATCCCTTTGAAAGTCTTGACTTAAGTAGTCAAAACTCAGCTCCTGGACCGGCCCTAAAATTAGTTATTTATTTATCCATTCATGTACGTTGTTTATATTTTAAATGGCATGTATTAATTGATTAGTGGCCAGTAGTGGAGTATTGTACCAATTACATTTCTTCGCAACCGTTTCAAATAATTATTTTGGTTAATGTATATTTAATGTAAAGTATAATGTGGAAATGGTTCATTTATATTAGGTAACGTAAGTATTGTGAACTGATCGTCAGCTTCCTATCACATTATTAAATGGGGTTACAGTAGCAATATAAATATTCAGCCAAACTCTTCTGGCCGCGGAGAGTAGCCGAGCTACTCTGGCATGGTTGCTGGGACATCCGATCCTTTAGACAGTCTTTCTCACTCTACGCTTAATGTTGAGCCACTACAATGTGTCACGTGGGTAAGTTCAATTCTTGACATCGTCATAAACCCCCAGATTCAGCCAAAAGGATTGAAGTTGTTTGAATATACTTCCCGAAATACCCCAATCCTTTTTTTGTAAGACCCACATAGAAATATGCCACTGACGTGAGTAAAGCCAAAGCAACGGTAGTATTCATATCATTCGTAGGTGCAGCTAACTCTCCATAAGGTAATTGTTTGACTTTCGTTGGAGGGCCAGGGGCGCGCCTAAGCATACGCATAGCACTACTAGATCTTCAACAAGGTGGAAATTCTCCACAGATATTCCATGAATCCCTTGGTGGATAAGTCCGACGACTCAAAGCAGGCGCGGAATCGACTTTATCATCCGTGGATCTGATCTATAGTTGTGGGGAAATACACGAAAGAATAGGATCAGTAAATTCGCTATCTGGAGAGCTAACTGGCAAGGAGAAAATGGCTTATGGGAGTGGGTGACTTGAACTATTAATTAGACTGTGTAGATATATGTCGGGTCGGATCTGGCCATGCGTGTGGTGGCCTGACTTGGTTGTTTAATTTATAGGTTTTCGCTTGAATGGCCAGTGTGCAAAGCTAGCCGTGACGTCGCATACCAGATCGTGAATCGAGGCGCTGTCGCCCACTAACTAAAGCCGCTTTTCAAGGTAAGTGGGGGGGTTATAACCCGCCGATCAATCGTTTCATAAGAATGTTTTCTATTAAACCCGTAAGATTTATTGCCGGTTGCCGATTGCTATTCTTCATCTCTCAATCTTCAAATCTATTTTTGCAAGTAAGTGTTTCTCCTTCGCATTTTAGCTTTGTAGCTTGACTTCCTTGTCCTTATTGTTGGAAGTAACACCCAAAGACAATTTATGTAATTGTTTCTAGAATTAAGAAATGATGATTTATTCTCATCTTATTATTTGCTTTGTGCTTATAAATACGCTATCATGAAAACCCCAAGTCGTATCATATGTAGCCATATAACTTAGTGTGTGTCACACATGAGAATTACGCTTATGGTGATACACTTGAACTATTAGTCCGTGTTGAAGTTAATCAAAGTATGGGGTCTATTGATTAAACCACCATTAATGCGCCTAAACACTTTATGGTGTGACCGCCTTATCCGGACCGGCCGACATTGGTTGTCAAAGTGGGGCATTTATATGATGAGAGTCATATAGGACTGGACCGATTTAATCTGCGTTTCTCATATAATTCCGTGATTGAGAAATCTTATTAAATCATAAGATGATCATATATGGATTAACCTTAATCCTGAAGTGATCACAGACTCCTACTTGTTTCAGGATAGGGTTTGATGTGTTCGTTAAGGATCGCTAAGAGGCACGGTCCGAATCACTTTCACGTTGGCACTATTCTGGAATGAGTGAGAAATGTGTGTTTCATAGATATGTAATTCATTCCTTCCTGTGGTAAGTAGAGAGACAATCCCCTTATTTGTTGATCCAAGAAACTGATCAATCCCGGGAGTTCGTATTGGTTATGAACTAATTGGTCACTAGTGGGTTAATCGTAAATAAGGATAATATGTATTGAAGAAGGTTTACGGAAATGATCCTGCTTCGTTACGGATAGTCTATAGAGGGTTAGTTTATATGTAATGATCATATCAATAGACACTTATCGACTTGACTTGATGTTTTGAGAATAAGTTGTATGTATAATCGATAGAGTTCAGTTTCGGATTTATGGTGACGTAATTACGGAATTAATAAGTTGGGTAGAAATATTCTGTTCAATGAATATTTTATTTAATTTATTGTAGCTACTGGTTATAGGTCCATGGTCCCCGGGTTGGCTCCTAACACGCGAGTGTTTTCTCGTTTTATGGAACCTCGAGAATAAATTAAATAGTTGGTGTATTTAATGAATATGCAATATTTTTTATTTGCTAAATAATATGTAAAATAGAAAATACATTTTCTATTAAAAAATGATTAAAGGTGGCGCCACATTTAGGATAAATTGGGAGAAGAAATTTTTCTAGATTATCTCATTTGTGTAATTAATTATTATCTATTTGTTGGATAATTAATGGAAAATTAAGAGATTGATTTTTTGGGAATTATCACTTATTTTGTGGGAAAAATATCTTTTTCTTATGGGAATAAGTTTTTATGGTATGAAAATGATAACTCTCTTGACTAGTTATTTTCCTATATAAAGAGAGTTCCTTCCAACACAATGATACACACTTTATTGCGCCACACCAAAATAAAAGAAGAGAAAATTAGCTTCTCGCTCTAGTCATTAAGAGAAGAAAACCTAGGGGTTTTCTTGGGCATATTCGAGGAGGTTCTCCTTTTTCGACGGTTGGTTATAAGATTTGTTATAAGATTCCTAAGATCGGATGAGTAAAGGTTGGTTATAAGATTCCTAAGATCGGATAACGATGGTTGAACAATCATAGCCTTTACGAAAATAATGTTTCAATAACAACCTTGGACCTTGAAGTAAAGTTACTCAAGGAGTTACCATCTGATTTAATCGCACCACATCCAACATTGGTTGTTGGGGGTTACGCTGATAAATACTATCAACCGGATCGTAATGTTAATCCACCCAAATGCAGTGGGAGTATGGTTTATCCATTGACTCATTGTGATTAAGCAGACTTTACTGTCTGCTGGGCATGGTTGATCACCTATGGCCCCTTTTTAAGGACTATATAGGAATCTGATAAAAGAGGTTGGTTTAAAGCCATAAAGCTTGAAAATGGAGTTTTGGTACTCCAGTTCTGTTCATACTCTTGTGGAACCACCTGAGTGTCTTAGGCCCAGTGGGAGTAATTGGTTCTACATGCAAAAGAGTCGAACGAATGGAAATTTTATCATTCTAAGCAAAGCCAAGCGGTCTAGGGGTAATTCCCTGAGTAGTAGATAGTTCAATAGGGGTGATGCCCTGAACTCTCTCACCATTCAGCCTTGATTGACTCCATGAAAAGCAGATAGATTACCAGGAGTGATGCCCTGAAGCTTTCTTGCCCATCAATGGAGCTTAGATTCATTCGAAACATAAGGTTTTTAGTTTAAATCCATTGGAAGATTGACTGCCTATGCTTATATCCATTGGTGGATTAAAGCTACCCTCTAGGTCATTAAAAGTCACATGTTTTGAAATGTGTGGGCTTGACCAAAGTATTGATGAGTCTTTTGTAGACTGAAGAATCAATATTGGTAAAGTAGTAGACGTTAGTGTTAATAAAAGATAACACTGCAACAGTTGGAAACAACATGGGTGTGTTATCTGAAGTCAAGAACTGACGAACTAGAGCTTCTCTCGAATCGTAGAAGTGGACTATATTCTTAGAATTTGATTCGGTCGAATTCATGTGTTGGAAATATTATTTATGTTTTGATGATGATTCGTCACGTAATTAGACAAATCACTTCCAACCCATGATGATGAAGTCATAACTAACTGTTATAGTGTATAATAGGAGAATAAGCAAGAAATGGTCTAGAGAAAATGTATAAGTTCTATCTAGAGTCTGAACCTTGTATAGGTTGTTTCAGACAAGCATTGTAATAGAATAGGAACTAGGCGAACAACTGAGTCACAACAAGAAAACTGAGTATGCACATGAAGAACTGAGGGATACAGACTCAGTTGTCAAAGACTGAAGAACTGAGGGATACAGACTCATTTGTCGAAGACTGAAGAACTGAGGGATACAGACTCAGTTGTCGAAGATTGTAGAACTGAGGTGGCAAACTCGGCTTAGAAGTCGATTAAGCCGCGACTATAGTCGATTCAAGCAAGTCTGTGGTGACATGAAACTGAACTATAGATCATGTAAAACTGAATAATCTTAAGGACAAAGATTATCAGTTACCAGGAAAATAAGAGACTGAATGGTGTACTCTGACTTAGTCAATTAAATTCAGATGTTAAGTATACACGGTACTCGGCTTTGAAGTAGAGTAGAAAATCGAGTTAAGGCCTTGTTAAACTTGAATTAATAATACGACAAGGTCGCGTACATATGAACGTTGGCTAAACGACAAGTGTAACGGCTACAAGAGCTAGTGACCGTTACATCGCCCCTATAAATACACAAGAGAATCACCAGGAGGAGAGAGAGAGAAGGATCAGAAAAAGAGCTTTACAAGCACATATCCAAAGATCTAGATCCAGAAAATCAGATAATATATATCTAGAAAAGGGGAAGCCAATGGAATTGCCTTGAAGATTTCAAAGAAAGATCCAGTAACCCATTAAGGGGGAAAGAAGGCATCTTGGAGCTACAAAGCCAGATCCATAAGAATCGAGATACCACACCAATTAATCTCTTGATTAATTCTAAACCTAACTTTTGAAAAATGGTTGGCTGTGCATAGTTTGAAGAGAGCAATTCCACATTTTCTTCATACGGTTGCAACTTGGTTGCCACAGCTGTTGGTGCAGTCAGCGGACTGTGTATGTCAGTGGTGAGATGGTGAAGGAGTTATTCCACCTCTGAAGGATCAGTGTGCAAAATGAAGGGAGCAATCCTACCTTTCTTCATTATGTGTAGAAAGTGAAACTAGGGTGTCGTGAAGGACTGTCATTGTGCTAGGATTTTGTAACGGTTATTTCACGATTCTAGTGATACCTCCTACACCACAGGAGAAGGGGAGACGTACGGGATTACACCACCCGGAACTTCCATAAACAAATCTTGTGTTGATTACTTTATGCATTTATATTCTTGCTGTGATTGATTTAATTCTTGTTATCTTCACACTCAGCAAACGTCAGACATTGAGTCAGCATAAAACTGATACATAGGAGATTCAGATCTTTATTGACACATCTATCGCACTAAAGGCTAGTTATATCCACTGCCAGTTAACAAGACTAAATATAAGTCAAGATTGACTTATACTCGATTGAGTTAGTAACTCCGCACAAGTTAAGGGATTGTGAACAAAACCGAGCCGAGCATCGGTTTGAGTTTGGCAAAACTCGCCTCCTGGTAATTCCAGCTTTAGGAGAAGTTTTGGTGACAAGTTTATTCACCCGCCCCCTCTAAACTTGTGTTAGCCTTTCTAAGGGACCAACATCATGAGAACAAGTTGTTGGAAATATCCCATCCATCCTATTGGTTAAAGATGATAATGCATTTTCGAATGCAGAATTCAACGAGAGGTTTCCTCCCCAACCTCCCATGGAATAATTCTCTCGCACTTGGATATAGAGAAAATGGGATAGATTCACTTTTGGATAGAGAAAGTCAGGTTATTAAAAGTCAAAAAAAAATCGAGTCTTGGAATCGGACGTTGAATGCAGTATAGTGCATCCTCAATTATCTTGAGAGAACGAGGAAATTGTATGCTTGTCCATTCGGGTGCGTACCTGAGTGTCGTTGACTACACTGATTCTGATTTTTTGTCGGATTAACGATGATCGTGAATCGATCTCAGGCTCAGTGTTTACTCATATTGATGGAGCTATAGTCTGGAGCATGCATGACATCACGTTTATAATTCCTAAAATTTCTTATTTGTTGTGGTGAATAATATGATTTATCATTTTGACATGATTTATTTTTACAACAACATATTATCTCAAGGTATCTAAACTGCTAAATATGATCAATTGACATGTAAGGACTTCATAAAAGTGGAAAAGTAACAAGAACGTTGAACTCCTAAATTGAGAATGCAAATTAATTTTTTCGGAAGAGGATGTTCCTCTTGAGTTTACAAACTTAAGTGACATTGATAAGTATGTCACTGCTGTCACTTGTGTTGAACGAGAGACAAACCAAAATTAGTTCAAAGATGACGAGAATGATTTGGTATCAATCTCACCAGACATCCCACAGTTTACGAGTAGTGTCTACTCATATAAACTGCTAGTTCAAGGCCGTTTCCTTTATAGAAAGCCAAGAATGGGAAAGTAAATGTCTACAAGTGTAAGTCATCCAAACTAAATAAGTTAAAGGCTAACCAAAAGATTAATAAAAGAAAGCATAGGATATGGAAAATGATTTTGAATCACTAACCTATGAATCCTTAGAGACTTTCTTAACCGAGTAATTTGACTCAGAAGCTAAAGTACTTTTTGTAAGAACAAGGTACCTGGGCATTCATGATGAAGAGTAGACAACGGGCAGTTATTTCAGCTAAAATAGTGGGAGTGATACAAGGAAATAAATTTCAGATTTTAGTCCTTGAATATTGATGGGAGTCAAATTGTAGCGTATTTCTTAAATGAGATTACCTCCTTTACTTAATTATTCATGGTTATTTTGGGCTATTATGGGTAGGATATGAACGATATTCACTAATATGCATGTTTCGAGACTAAAGGCGTTTCGTCCTAAAACCTCGTGTTTTATGTGGATTTTGTTGGTGATAGTGTCGTGTGTGGAGTGATTTACGGAACAAACCCATAATTCACGGATGAAATTACGAATAATTAAACATAGAAAATAATTAACTCGTAATAAAATCTTAGTTTATTATGTAGATTTGACAAATTAATGCAATTATAATGTAGATCTAATAAAATTAACAAAGTTATATGATAGATCTAATAAGACACATCTATTACAATATAGATCTAACAAAATAAGCAATCGAAATACAGATCTGACTTAAAGCAATATAAAATTGAAGTGCTATGCAGAAATAAAGACAAACCGATGCGAGTTATGAAACTCTTTCCTTAAGACAAATTGCTCTGGTATGGTGCCCACGGTAGTAGCAACTGCCTCCCAAGATACAACGGCTTACGCCCTGGATTGAGAGGCGCTTCAACAATCCAAGCTCCGCGAACATACAACATGCTCTGACTTCTCTTCGACTCAAGAACTAGAACTATATGTTTGATAGTATGTAGTGGAAGACACAAGAGAAAACTGAATGCTTCAACCTTTATCATTGGGGTTCATTATATAGTGGAGAGGAGGAGCCAATGCTTGAATGTGATTGGCCAGAACACATCATCAGTCTTTTCCCCTTCGAAAAGAAATAGGGCCGAAATTTAATTAAAAAATTGGCCAACTATTTTCACAATTCTGATTGGTCGGATGACGTGTCTTCTGAATTCTGATTGGTCCGATGATTTAACCACTCGACTTTTCCCTCAAGAAAAGCAATTAGGCCGAAAATAATTGAATAAAATTAATTTAATTTTGGCCGAATTAATTAAATTAATTAATTAATTTAGGACCGACTTATTTTAATTAGAATTAATTTCCACATTATTCTGGAACATTCCAACCGCCTCACGAATAACTAATTAATTTTCTAGTTAAATTCAAACGAAATTTTGTCCAAAAAATTAACAGTAACACCCGAACCGAGCCGAGCTCGAGCCGGATGGACGGCGGCGGTGGCGCTGGCGCGCGCGTGTGGAAATATCTAAGTCCTCCCTCCTGCACAAAAGTGCCTTCCCCCTTGTGGCACATATATAAGAGCATACACTAGCCCTTATATATGGAGCTCATGTCTCCCATCTTTCCAATGTGGGATATTGAGTTGAGGTACTTTCTTCAACTCTTATCTCCAACACATTTTCAACCAACTTTAAGCATTAATTTCTCATTCACCCGATATCCGAATCGAGTGATTCCAAAGCCAAACATTATCTACTCCGTGAGTAGAATATTTAGACGTAATAAGCTCCCGGTGAATCTCACCGGAGCGTATCCGAAATTCATGCTAAAGTTGACTATTTTAACCCCATTTGATGGGATATCTCCTACAATCCCCAACATGAATGAAAATTAATGCAAATGCAAATGCAGACTCTGAAGAGAAGTCAGACGGAAAAATATTGCATCAGGAGAGGTAGCTTCTGGCCTTGAACCTGCCTTAGCTTCATTTGATATTTGTTTGTTACACTTAGAACGAGTGTTACAACGCTGTGAAGATACCAATCTAGTACTAAACTGGGAAAAATGTCACTTAATGGTATCAGAAGGAATTGTTTTAGGACATAGAATCTCTGAAGAAGGTATTGAAGTTGATAAAGCTAAAGTCGAGGTAATTGAAAAGTTACCTCCACCAGTTAATTTAAGAACCCTAAGAGGATTTCTCGGACATGCAAGGTTTTATAGAAGATTCATTGCAGATTTTTCAAAAATAGCAAAGCCTCTAAGTCATTTACTTGAAAAGGAAGTACCTTTTAACTTTGATAGTAAATGTATGGAAGCCTTTCAGACCCTAAAAGCGAGGTTGACTACTGCACCAGTGCTAGTAGCACCAGATTGGAATTTGCCGTTTGAGATTATGTGTGATGCAAGTGATTTAGCTGTAGGAGCTGTTTTAGGCCAAAGGTATAACAAAATTCTCAAAGCTATCTACTATGCATCTCACACATTGAACGCAGCTCAACTTAATTACGCAACCACATAAAAAGAACTATTGGCTGTAATTTTTGCCTTAGATAAGTTTCGATCGTATATTGTTGGTTCTAAGGTAATAATTTATACAGACCATTCAGCCCTGAAGTATTTACTGAGTAAGAAAGATGCTAAACCACGTCTTCTTAGATGGATTCTCTTACTTCAAGAATTTGATATTGAAATTAAAGATAAAAAAGGAAGTGAGAATGTAGTAGCAGATCATCTAAGTAGAATGGAAAATGGTGAAGAAATTGGGAATGAAATTAAAGATTCATTTCCTAATGAACAACTGTTTAGAATAGATAATCCTTCAACCATGCAGTTATTAAAAAATAGAATTCCTTCTAAGGAAACGTCACCTTGGTTTGGAGATATCATTAATTACTTAACCCGTGATTATATTCCGTCTCATTGGACTTGGCAGCACAAAAAGAAGTTCTTTTACGACTTAAAATTTTATTACTGGGAGGAACCAGACCTTTTCCGTAAATGTTCGGATGGGATAATCAGAAAATGTGTGCCTGATAATGAAATTTTAAGTGTTTTATCATTTTGTCATGATCGTGAGGCAGGAGGTCATCATGGAGGTTGGAAAACTGCTTTTAAAGTTTTACAATGTGGTTTTTATTGGCCTACACTATATAGAGATGCTTATAAGTTTGTTAAATCTTGTGAATCTTGTCAAAAATGGGGAAATGTATCTAAAAAACATGAAATGCCTATGCAACCTATTTTAGAATGTGAGTTATTTGATGTTTGGGGTATAGATTTCATGGGACCTTTCCTATATCTTTTGGAAAAGATTTATTCTTGTAATGGTAGATTATGTTTCAAAATGGGTGAGAAAGTGAAGCTCTTCCCACTAATGATACCAAAGTTGTCATACGATTCCTTAAAAAGAATATATTTACCAGATATGGCATTCCGAGGGCTATCATTAGTGATAGAGGGTCACACTTTTGTAATAGACCATTTACTAAGATAGTTGAAAAATATGGTGTAACACATAAGTTAGGAACACCCTATCATCCGCAAACCAGTGGTCAGGTAGAGGTGTCAAATAGAGAAATTAAAAGAATCGTGGAGAAAACAGTGGACTCAAATCGTAAAAACTAGGCAGTTAAATTAGATGATGCATTATGGGCGTCAGAACAGGCTTTTAAAACACCAATTGGTTGTTCTCCTATAAGCTAGTCTTTGGTAAGTCTTGTCATCTCCCAGGTTGAGTTAGAACACCGAGTCTTCTCTGGGCTATTAGATTTACAATTTCGATCCTAAGGCTGTCGGTGATCATAGATTGCTTCAGTTAACAGAACTAGAAGAATTTCGTCTCGATTCTTATGAAAATGCTCGAATCTACAAGGAACGCACGAAATCTTTTCACGATAAGAGAATCTATAGTCGTGAGTTCCATGTAGGTGATCGAGTGCTCTTGTACAATTCACGTTTAAAGTTATTTCCAGGTAAGCTTAAGTCAAGATGGACAGGTCCATTTAAAGTAACGAGGTTTACAAATGCGAGTCATTAAACTAATCGATGGAAATACAACTTTTATAGCCAATGGCCACAGAGTAAAGTTATTTGTGGAAGGAGAAAGAATCACACTGAAGGGAGAAGTAATGCTACTAACTGATCCTCCGACAAAGTAAAAAGCAGAGAAATCAAGAAATTGAAAAGCAGAGAAACTTAAAACAGCCAAATACCAGGTGCTATCCATCTTTACTATACTTTTCTGTGTTTTATATGTTTAAACTAGTCTCGTCTTTTACCGGATAGACGTAAAAGAACTGGATGTCTTTTTTAGATAGAATAGGAGTTTTTATTTTACTTTTGAAGTTAGGCCTTGATAAAGATGTCGCGTTTAAAATAGAAGCTTTAGTTTTTGAGAAAAACAAGCAATTGTTGAGAGAGATCAAACTGAAAGAAATATGTAATGGAAAATCGAGAAGTTCGATAAAGAGAAGGGCAAAGTTTTTAAGAAGATCTGAAACTGTGGAAAAAGTGAGAATGATGGGAAATGCGGAGAAAACACAACCAAATCTCAGGATGAGTGTTTGAATGTTGTTAAGAAGGGAAACGATTAGGTGGTTATCCGAAAATCCCGATGGAGATCAAAGAGAAAATTCGAACGCCTCATTTCTTAAGGTTAGGTTAATAGAATGTTATGTCAGAATCATGGAAGATTTAGAAATAATGGAATTAGGACCCTTATAAGTTTTATAAAATTTATAAATTTTTATATAACTTTTGAAAATTTTATAAATAGGATCTTTATGAAATTACTTAAAAGTTTTATAAAATTTTTGTAAAAGGTTTTATTTAAAATTAGCAGAAGTATTATTAAGGTTTTATAAATTTTTTATTAAGTTTTAAAGAGTTTTTGAAAAAAAAAAAATTTTGTCGGATCGATCCGACATGACCCCGGATCGATCCGGAAACTAAAAAACCTAAAAAAAAGGGAACGGGTTCTCTTCTTCTTCTTCTTTCATTTCTTTCAAACAGTCGCCCTTCCCCTCTCCCCCATTCGAAATTTTTTCTACAAATCATCACATAAAATTACTATTAAAACTACCCCAATCCTTACACTCTTCTCATTTTCCTCTCTTCTCTTCAAATTTTCAATTTTATTGAAGTAATTTTCAAAGAAAAGCTTCGACTTTCACTCCGGAGATATTCATCGTTTCCGGCCAACTTTTCAACTTTTTAAGCACTATAAGGTAACATTGTAGTCATTTATTTTGTTAATTTCGTTTTTTTTTATGCAATTTTTTAATTTCAACTATTTTGTTACTCATTTGTGTTGTTTTTTTTTTGTTGTTTTGTGTTGTTTTGTTATTGTGTCACTATCGTAGAATGACCGAATCATCAAAAGCCAGTAAAAAACGTAAGCCGCATATCCCTACCCAAATCCCGGTCATAGAGACTAGACCTTTAACAGAAGAAGAATTGGCTGTTAGTTTTTAAAGAACCGCGTCTGCAACAGCTAGAAAAGCCTTAAAGAATAAATTTGGACAGTGTTTAGTTGCAATAGAGAGGGGTTTAGATTTCAAGGATTTGGGAAGGGAGGTGAAAGAGATTTTGGCGGCGAGTGGTTGGAGTTAGCTTGATTTAAGAGGCGGTGAAGTTAACACAACCTTAGTAGCTGAATTTTATTCTCTGGTAGCAACTCATAATGAAACAGAGAATGGTGAGTTAACTTCTATCAGCCTAAGAACCAGGACAGTGCCGTTTAATCCCCAGTTTATCAATGCTATATATGGTATCCCTGATATACCAGAAAATGAGGATTATTATACGGTATGGAATTTAGATGAGCCTGCAGACTTTGACCATATAGTCTCGACAGCACAGCACGAGTTAGATCCCACAGCTATATGGCATGAAAATAGGTTTTCTTATGGAAAATGTATAAGGGATATGAGAGCTATTAAACGTTTTATCAGTTCGACTCTTTACCCTTCTCGTCATCTGACATCTTTTGGTAAGGAGGATCTGTGTATTGCTTGGGCTATGGTCAATGATATACCTGTGGATGTAGGCAGGGTTATGTATAGAAGGGCCAAGGGATTTGTCTTAACTGCTAAACCAGGCAGTCACATGCCTTTTCCTTGTTTTATTTCTTCCTTGTATCGCCAGATAAGTGTTCCTGAGCTTCCAAATGATAATCTGATTATGGCTGACGAAACACTTATAGGTCCTAGTTTACCACTTAGGCCGGCAGGAAGGATAGATTTTATGAACCCTAACCGCCAATGACCTCAGCCTATTCCACATGTTTCTCAATCCACAACTGTTCCTCCATCATCTAGTCAAACTCAAACTCAACTTCCAAACACCATCACATACGACATGTTTCAATCCTTGGCCTATGATGTTCATCGTGCCAATGCCAATATGGTTGTTTTTGCGGAAAGGAATAGGTTGTGGTATGAAGATTTACGTCAGGGCATGCGAGGCATATATCAGATGAATTTACTGCAGCACCCTACCTATGCCGAGATGGATATTCCGCATTGCCAATCCGCACCATATACCTTGCCCGACTTTATTCCACCGATGCCACCTCGATCAAACTTCCAACAAATGCCACATTCTTTTGGATTTCAAACTAGTGGTATAGGGGCTTTTTCGACAGTACACGGCGGTGCGCGACATCTGATTGGGAAGGATTTGGATCATTTAGCCATACCACGACGGGATGGGGAAGCACTTTTTCCGATGTCACGACAAGGATGAGCTCGATGGGATTAGATGGCTCGATTAGGATGTCGACACACTTTCAAGAACCATTTCATGATTAGACTTATGATCCGGCGCTCAAGCCATGCCAAGCTCGAGTCACGTCGGATGAGTGATGAGGAGGATTGATTTGAACCATTTTATGATTATTGACATTGAAAACAATTTATTTTTAAATGCGATTTTATGTTACTTGATTCTATTTTAAATGCGATTTTAGGTTATTTTGATTTTAGTAGAATTTTATTTTACTTTCGTTTGATTTTATGTATCACGCACCGTGTAGTAAAATTTATTTTGATAACATAATAAAGGAAACCAAAGTTAGGAAGAAAACATATCAAACTAGGAAAAAATCAGGCATTTTCAAGCCAAAACAACTCGTCTGCGTGAATAGTTAGTTCCCGGATCGATCCGACCTAACCCGGATCGATCCGGCGTGAGTCTACCGACGACAAGATTTCTAGCCTGCTAGGCCGGATCGATCCGGCCCTTTTCGAGATCGACCGGGAAGTATAAAACGCCAAAAATGTAGATTTTTTTACTTTTGCATGATGGGGACATTTCTATAAAAGGAAAGAGTAGCAGCCTTCAAAAGTTGCTCATTTCTTTTCTCCTTCTATCTGTTTAAGCTTAATGTCTTTATCTGATAAAAATGTCTAATCACTCCTCCCCCTCGGTTAATAGTTACGAACCACATACGCCTAACGGTGTGGTTCCCGAAAGCCATGCCTCGTGTTTTCACAATGACGTTCCGAGATGTCTAAATTTCGTCCATTCTCCTATTATGATGGAAAAAGGCTTGAATACGGAAAAAATTGATCAGTGGGGACGCAATCTAATCCGGGGTTGCGGATGGAAAAATCTGATTAGGACTCCCAGAGGTAGAATTAACATATCAATCGTTAGAGATTTTTATGCAGCTCTTACTGATATAACGGCAGCAGCCTCATCTCATCTTATAACTATAAGGGGCATCGTTATATCCTTTTCTCCAGTCATCATAAATCAAATCTTTCAAATCCCACCATCTACCTTTGATCAAAATCCGCACTTCGAGTTTCTATGGGAACTCGGAAATGCTTATAATGTTGTCAATCGTACTGCAGAAGCTTTTCAATATGTGTTTCCATTGTTTGATCATAACCATGATTCTTCAACTCTGGCTTTACCCCCTCATTTGAGGGCATGGAAACAACTTCATTAATTCCCGGATCTATCCAACTAGACATTTTTGGGGTTACCGATGATGAGATGTTCTTTGTTGCATGGGTATTTGTGGGAGCATATATTGGTGGGGATTTTGATGTTCAAAACGGCAATTAATTTTGCGATAGAGGCGTAATAGGGGAAGACCACTACCGTTTGCTTGGGTTATCTCTCAACTGTGTGTTCACTTAAATCAAGTGCCTGAGTTTAGTTGAGACGAGATTTTTCCATCTCGTGATTCTCGATTAGGATTACTTCGGTAGATACTCCCGATGTTCATCGGCGATTTGATGTGTTGTTTGAGTTGGTAAAAATCGATTGATAAGATGTCGATTGGAAGTTTGTTAAGTTTGAAGTCAATAAAGTTAGTCGTTTAATTTCTTATTTAATCGAGTTTTCTTTAAGGTTGTAATAGTTTGCATAATGTTTAATATATATGTGGTTTGTTTTTATTAAAATAATATATGTTGAAAAAATGATAATAATAAAAAATTGTATAAAATTTTAAGTTTTTCTTTCGAACCTACTTTTTATTACTCATTTGAACATCGGAATGATGACATTTAAGTAAGTGGGGAGTAGAGGTAAGTTAGTAAATAAAAATTAAAATTTTCTCATATAAATTTATACTTAAGTGCTTAATACTTAGTTAATTTTCTTGAATAAAAATAAGTAGATAGTATATAATTAATATGAATAAAAATAATATAAATTGGTAAGAATATATTTTGATTAAGTAAGTAAATTAGATATATTATAATTATATTATATGTCAGTTTTAGATTTTTATAAGATTTTAAGTATATGTAACTATACATAAATATTATCAAGTAATTTTCTTATGAAATTTAGTAGATATACTTATATTTATAATAAAATGTTAGAATAATTTTCTTTTCAAAACGAAATATGAATATGGAATCGGATTAGGAATGATGAGATTTTTGGCACCACAAAAATATAAACTATAGCCAAATAGCCTACCTAAATAAATTTCTAATTTTTGTCCCTACCTCAGCCTTGATTAGAGTGATGAAGACCTCACTCGAAATAGCCATTTTGATTAAACTAATTATAACCGACCTTTAGCTTATTTTGGTCTACATTTCCTAAAAATCCCCTGAGTTTGTACGTACTTATGAAAGGAGATGATGACACAAGAGTTAAGTATCGTTACAAAAGAATGGTGTATGCTGAGATTGTAAAAATTAGATAAGTATCAGTATATTCGATCTTACCTCATGACGCTTGCAAGATAGTCGATTTTGGTAATGAGTTTGGATATGTTAAGAATGAAGCACTATATTTACACAGAATTAATCAAATACCAGGTATCTTCCTTATCTTTGATCGACAACTAAAAAAAATAAAAAAATAAAAAAATAAAAAGAACATATCGGTTGTAGCTACCAATGATTTGAGTGCAGTAGGGTGTTATCTCGAAATGTCCTATATCTGGGAATGAAGGCACAAAATGAAAAAGAAAAAGTCGAATCAAAAGATCTCAAGAATGATTACAAGTTTAAGGAACCGGACTTGTAATTTTCGATCGAAAGAGTAGTACTCCGATCAATCTTGATGAAGCAATGCTTGAAAGTTTGATTTTTTACACACACGTACGCTTTTAGTTCTTATGTTTGTTAAAAAAAAAGGTGAAATAATATCAGAATGTTATTAATCGAGATATTTTTGATCAAAATTATATGAAGGTGTAAATACGTCGACTTGCATTTTCTCTTTTGATTTCCTTTTCTATCCTTTCGATTAACCAATACCACAGAGCCTAAAGCGTTTAAGCCATTTTGTCAACTACTTGACTTAGTCCTTGATTCCAAATATTTCATATAAGTTGAGATAGGAGAATAATTCTAGAATTTTAATTATATTTATTAAGTAGATTATGCAGAATTTCATTTGAATAATAGTTGATAAATAATTTATCTAAGTTATATACACTTTTTATCTTGTTAATTTCTAAGAAAGATATAATTAATATATTTATAATATTGAAATGATATTTTACTAACTTTAAATTTAATCTACCAAGTATATCATTTTTATTGTAATTTTTATATATTACAAACTTATTTTGCTCGAGGACGATCAAAGAGCTAAGTGGGGGGTAGTTGATGTATAACATTTATATGATAAAAATTACGATGTTTTATATACTTTATCAACTCTTTTTATATAAAATATAAGAAATTATAAAGATAATCTTATGAAATATTAATAATAGTGAATAAATCAAAATACTATAAAAATCTAGCAAAAGTAATAAAAAGATATAAATTTTGTACGGTTTAATAACCGGAGTGTAAATGTCGATTTACGTTAGGTATTTTTGGTATTTTATTGCAGATTTTTAGGTAAACCAAGACCCTAGTGATGACACTTTTTAAGTAAAAACATGTCTTTTGAAGGAATTAAGGAAGTGCCATGAGATTTAAAGTTCAAGTGGATCAACGGTTCGTTATACTATTATTGAATTATATTCTCGACGAACAAATGGTCCATCAAAAAGGCATTTTCTGAAGAAGAGTCCTTCATAAAAGTTATAGATCTTTTCAAGAGCTTCCCAACGCTTCTTTAATCATGTCATTTGGAGATCCAGAGCTCAAGTTATGATTTTATCAAGTTTCAGATGAAGATGTGAAAATAAACTAACCGGATCAATCCGGATTAACCTCGGATCGAACTGAGGAAACATAATGATTACCAAGATATGATCCTGCAGAGAATAATCTAGGGGATAATATTTTCTATTCCCGGATCGATCCGGTATCACCCCGGATCGATCCGGCCTGAAATTGCACTTATAAATAGAGCGATTCATACGACTGCGGCGAGAGGTACCAATATATCTTCAAAACCTCTCTTAATTAGTAGTAGTATGTATATAGGCCTTATGCCATAAATAAAGTAGTAATAAGTATCGTTGTAATGCTCGAGAAATTATCAGAAGATCAATGTTCTTTGAAGTCGTTGTATACGATCTACGATTCAATGATTGTAATTGGGTAAAATTTCTAAAGTATTTATGTTTGTTATGTTTGTTTTATCTTTTATAATGTTATTAGGCTAAATCTAATAACTAGCCAAAGTTATGTAATCGTTTTATTTCGATCTTTTCGATAAAGGAATGTTGTCTAATTAAAATTGACTAAAATTAAGTTAATTGAATCTTTTTCTATTCTGTAACGTATTGATAATATTCGGATTGACGTAATTAACCAAGAAGAATCGCACCATAAAACCTAACGATGAACTGACCAGAGAATTTAGGATATGAGATAAAAGATAGAAAAACCGGAGGGTAAAATTGGCCGTGCGAAAGCGTGACAACGGAATCCTATTTCCTACCCGGGGACAGATTTGCCTTGGGAAAGATAGATCTTATTAAAATTGTGCTCGAGATCATAATAATGTAAAAATCAACAGTTTAATTGAAACTAACACCGGAAAGTTAAATCGATCCGCCTGGCAACCGGAGCCTTTTGAATAACATCGGCCATCTGACAAACGGAATAACCTCTTTTATCCGGGGTAGATTTGTACTCGGTACCTGTTCAGACTAACTGAGATTAGCATGGGGCAGTTGTGGAGATTGAACTGATGACAATGACATGTGACAATTTCATACGCTCGTGTGAGGAGGAATTGTTAACCTCAGGAGTGCACCGTTTCATTTACTCAATTGGACATAATAATAAAGGAAAGACCGAGCACATTCCGTTTACTGAGAAAGATCGTATAAATCAATTATATAAACTTTGGCTAGTTCTCTAACAATATATTGGTATCTATATATTTATATTTATATATATATTTTGCAATCTATGTATATCTATATATATTTATATATCTATATATATTATATTAGAATAACTTTTAAATTACGCATTTATTTTATGTTAAGTAGAATAGTAGTAATCTGTGTTATAAAATTACGGTTTAGATCGAGTTAATAACAACACTTTGGTGTTTAACCACACTTAAAATAATTACCACGTTTACCTGAGGATTCGACACTCTGACTCACCATACTAGCACTACAGTTTGACCCGGTACACTGCCGGTTAAGGATTATAATAGCGTTAGAAAAGGTCCTGTCAGTAGGAAACACAGCAAAAGAGAATTTTTTGAAAGACCAATTTATATCCATTCATCAGAAACTTGACAAGCTTGCTGAAGCACCTAAGCTTGCTGAGGCTGCTGGAACATCCCAACTTGCTGGATTGGATCCTAAAGTTAATAAAAGGATCAATCTCTTTGGAAGAAACCACGCAATCAAGGATTACGCAATTGATACGGGCGAGATTATGGAAGGACAAGCCCGATAATCTGGTAATCTCACAGGAGGGTGTTCATGGCCTAATGTCGATTTGTTGATGATGTCACTAAGGGAAGAGGGCCAAGCAGCGGTAGCAAAGAGGCTGCAAGACTCTTTGCAAAGAAAAGATGGGAGGATGAGACTAATGCTTACGAGACAACTTTGCACTGGCGAGTTCAACTTCTTGATGATCTCCTCGGACAATACAAGAAAGAATACTATAACGAAGGAAACCTTATCATGACAAGGGATATCATGAAGGTATAAATTCTTTCTTGGGATTAAAATTTTGGGAAGCAAGAGTCAAAGCCTTAAGGGCAACTTACAGAGGTGGAAGAGGTGGAAGAAGTGGCGGAGGGTGATAGGACTTTGCCTATCACAAAAGCAAAGGACTCACTTGATGAATTCAAGGAACTATACATGAAGTTTGGATTGAGAGTGAATCAAATTAATCTTCTCCTGCCTGAAGCATGGAAGTGGTGGAAAGAAGTAAATCCCTACATTGATTTCACACTGATCGAAAATGAATGGATGAGGGACATGATAGAAGAAATCAGGTCCTACCAAGAACAAGTGGAGAAGGCCAGACAAGAAAGAGAAAGAAGACAGTAGATCAGCATACTTTAACTGCATTATGTTTTTGCTGATTTTAGACTGTAATATCTGTGGACAAATGATTATAATGAAAGATGACTATATTTGTTCTGTTCTTGTTTTTATCTTTTTGCTTTGCTATTAAGTGAGGGTAGTGGCATCATCACCAAAAAGGGGGAAATTGTTGGACTTATTTCTATGTTTTGATGATGAGTGCCAGACTAGCTGTTATAGTGCAAAGGCAAAAAGGTGTCTAGATCAAATGTATAGGTTTATTAGAATTTGATTTAAGAATAGGTTTGATCAAACAAGCCTTTGTAATGGTCACCGATTTATATCAATGATGGTCCTTATCGATGGGGTAGATAGGTCGAGTGAACTTTTACGGAACTCTTTGAAGACCGAAAAGGTGAGGCTCAAACTCGATTCTGAGAAGGCTAAGGGATCAAACTTAGTAATTTAAGTCAAGGATATGGAATCGAAATTTAGGCAAGTCTGTGATGACCTAAACGATTACATATACCTTGTGAAAAGAAGGTCTAAGTTCCATAAGTTGGATGATGTTTGGAACTTGGTTATAATTAAAAGGTGTAATCTAACTTCACGAGATAAAAGTTAGATAAAAGAAGTCATTGCATTGTATTTTATACACGACAAATTGCGATTCAATGATGATAGGTATCTCAATGATGATGAACCTCTTTGATAAAATACCTCGGTTAATTCAAGATTATATTGGAAGATTACATGGATAAGGATAGCCAACTACCTCTGACTTATCAAACAAATCAAAGGCTGAGATTAAAAGAACGTTGGGATGATTCAGATCTTTATCCAATGGTTATAAGTCAAAGGGTGGACGATTGCAATGTCAAAAGGAATTACGGCGATGTCGATCCTATGAATAGTGACAGAATGCAAATCAGATGGGACAAAAACAAGGAACGGTTACATTTGAATTTCAAATCTGAGTCACATGCATTCTTGCCTATAAATAGAGGACTTTCAACTCGAAAACAAGATGATGAAAATCATAAACCTTGAAGAGATATTTTCTTGGTGAAAAACACCTGTGAACTTCTTGAACTTAAAGCTCTTGATCCAGAAAAAACTCTTCAAGTGTATTACTGCATTCAAGCCACATCAAGTATACACACTTGAAGTGCATAAAGTGTGATTATTTCATCCTAATCAAGTCGCTACAATGAATCATTTATTTGATTCAATCTTTATTTCATAAAGAACCTGCTTGAAGACAGTGAAGCACAATTTGTGTGAAAGAATGTTGTTTGTGGTGGAGTGGGTGAAGAGGCAATCCTACCCTTCAAGGACCAGTGGAAGACTCGGGAAGCGACAATCCTACTGTTCCCGATTTTTAGATTTGTGAAGCCATAGTTATTGGTGAAGGACAAGCAACTTAGGAATCTTTGTAACAGCTACATCAAAAAGATCTCTAGTGAATTTCCTCCAACATCACGGGGAGAAGAGTGGGTGACGAGATTACACCACCGGAACCACTATAAAATCTGCTACTTACTTTCGGCATTTACATTACACTTAGTTTATTTTACACATCAACCTCTTTGAATCTAGCAACCCGAAATCACACACTTGCACTCTTGAGTATCTAATACTTAGTATCATATTTAACAACAAGTATTAAGGCTTAATTTTGATATAATTCCGGCTGCATAAATTCAATAAACTCAACTATCGATGAGACTCACATTTATCGGCCAGAGCTCTTGAGGTATCAGCAGACTCTCAAGTATCGGCAGATCTCTTGAAGTTGCGAATATGTTAACTCCAAAGTTTTAAGTGTTAAGTTTATTCACCCCCTAAACTTAACAAGGCCTTTTCAAGGACCAACAAATATACACAAGAGGATTGAGTTAGTGAGATGTACTTAAAATTAACTTAGTCCGTGGCGTTTATTAATCGAGTGCGGGTCTCAAGATTAATTTGCTAATAATGCACCTGAACACTTTAGGTGTGACGGTCTTATCCGGATGTCGGTAATTCGGTACCTAGTGGGGCATTTATATATGATGATAATCATATAGGGCTGGACCGATTTGATTTGAGTTCTCGATATAATTCCGTGATCGAGAAGTCTTATCGAATCACAAGATGATCATATATGGATTAATCTCAATCCTTAGGTGATCCCAGACGACTGCTTAGACTAGGGTAGAGTTTGATGTGTTAGTAAGGATCACTTCGTAGTATGTGGTCCAACACTTCTCGTTGGCTCTATTCTGGAATGAGTGAGAAGTCTGTGTTATCACAGATATGGAATCCATTCCTTCCCTCGGGAAGTAGACAGACTGTTCCCTTATTTGTTAATCCTAAAAACTGATCGATGGGCCCAGTTCATACTATATTAGTGGTGAACTAATTGGTCACTAGGGGGTTAATGGTAAATAAGGATAAGATGTTTCGAGATGGGTTTACGGAAATATCCCGAATCAAAGTGAACAATCTATGGAGGATTTATCCGTACGTAATGATTGTATCAGTGGACACCTTATCAACTCATGGTTGAGTATAAGTTATCTATATTCGGCAAAGTTCAGTTTCGGGTTTATGGTGGTGTAATCCCGGAATTAATAGATTGAATATTATTGTTCGGTCTGACGGATAATATTATTTAATTTATTGTAGCTACTGAATATGGGTCTATGGTCCCCGACGTGGCTCCTAACGTAGCATATGTTTTCTCGTCGTTTCACCTCAATTATAATTAAATAGTTGGATTGGACTATTTAATTGATATGTGGATTAATTGTTTAGTTGGACTAGATAATTAAATAAATGGAGAAGAAATTTTTCGTGGACTCGGCCCAATGTGTCAAAAATGCGTGTGGACCTTAATTAAATTAAGGGGGGCGGATATTGTTGTTAATTAATAGTCAATGAATTAGTTTTCTGGGATAATTATTTAATGTGTGATTTATTTTTTATTTGTTAAATGATAATTCATGAAATATTAGATAATAATATGATTTATCCTAATTTTGTTTGTGATAATTATTATATTTATCTTTTATTTGGAATAATGATTATTCTAATAATTATATCTTAATTATTTAATCCTTGGGGCTTAAGTTTTACTCTACTATATAAAGAGAGTTCTCTCAAGCCTTTTGACACACAATAAATTTTGAAATATTGGGAGTGATATAGCTTGGAGATTTAGGCTATAACACTAGGGTTCGAGTTTTAGGAAAACTTCGGGTTTTTCTAAGGTAGCATATCGAGGAGGTCCGGCGGCTTGAAACGCCATCCACCTGGTGGTGCTTGAGTCACCTGTTGGAAGACTTTGGCTTCTCAACTAGGCTCTCATATAGTTTGGATTGAAGATTGTTCTTGGTGTTTATTCACAATAAATGGTAAGCAATCTAAACCCCCTCGTAGGTTCAGATCAATTTATTTTATGTATTTTGGTTGACTATACAAAAGAGGATTGAGTTAGTGAGATGTACTTAAAATTAACTTAGTTCGTAGCGTTTATTAATCTGAGTACGGGTCTCAAGATTAATTTGCTAATAATCGCCTGAAACACTTTAGGTGTAACATCTTATCCGGATTTGCCGGTAATAGGGTACCTAGTGGGGCATTTATATATGATGATAATCAATAGAAATTTGGACCGATTTGATTTGAGTTCTCGATATAATTCCGTGATCGAGAAGTCTTATCGAATCACAAGATGATCATCTATGGATTAATCTCAATCCTGAGGTGATCACAGACGACTGCTTAGACTAGGATAGAATTTGATATGTTAGTAAGGATCACTTCGTAGTATGTGGTCCAACACTTCTCGTTGGCTCTATTCTAGAATGAGTGAGTAGTCTGTGTTATCACAGATATTGAATCCATTCCTTCCCTCAGGAAGTAGACAGACAGTTCCCTTATTTGTTAATCCTATAAACTGATCAATGGGCCCATTTCATACTATATTAGTGGTGAACTAATTGGTCACTAGGGGGTTAATGATAAATAAGGATAAGATGTTTCGAGAAGGGTTTACGGAAATATCCCGAATCGAAGTGAACCGTCTATGGAGGATTTATCCATATGTAATGATTATATCTGTGGACACCTTATCAACTCATGGTTGAGTATAAGTTATCTATATTCGGCAGAGTTCTGTTTCGGGTTTATTGTGGTGTAATCCCGGAATTAATAGATTGAATATTATTGTTCGATTACGACGGATAATATTATTTAATTTATTGTAACTCTTTGAATATGGGTCCACGGTCCCGACGTGTCTCCTAACATAGCATATGTTTTCTTGACGTCGTTTCACCTCAATTATAATTAAATAGTTGGATTGGACTATTTAATTGATATGTGGATTAATTGTTTAGTTGGACTAGATAATTAAAAACATGGAAAAGAAATTTTTCGTGGACTCGGCCCAATGTGTCAAAAATACGTGTGGACCTTAATTAAATTAAATGGGGCGCATATTGTTGTTAATTAATTGTCAAGAAATTAGTTTTCTTGGATAAATATTTAATGTGTGATTTATCTTTTATTTTTTAAATGATAATTCATGGAATATTAGATAATAATATGATTTATCCTAATTTTGTTTGGGATAATTATTATATTTATCTTTTATTTGGAATAAGGATTATTCTAATAATTATCTCTTAATTATATAATCCTTGGGGCTTAAGTTTTACTCTCCTATATAAAGAGAGTTCTCCCAAGCCTTTTGACACACAATAAATTTTCGAAATATTGGGAGTGTTATAGCTTGGAGATTTCGGCTATAACACTAGGGTTCGAGTTTTAGGAAAACTTCGGGTTTTTCTAAGGTAGCATATCGAGGAGGTCCGGCGGCTTGAAACGCCATCCACCTGGTGGTGCTTGGAGACACACGTTGGAAGACTTTGGCTTCTCAACTAGGCTCTCAGATAGCTTGGATTGAAGATTGTTCTTGGTGTTTATTCACAATAAACCGGTTAGCAATCTAAACCCCCTCGTAGGTTTAGATCTATTTATTTTATGTATTTTGGTTGACTATACACAGGAGGATTGAGTTAATGAGATGTACTTAAAATTAACATAGTACGTAGCGTTTATTAATCTGAGTACGGGTCTCAAGATTAATTTGCTAATAATGCGCCCAGAACACTTTAGGTGTGATAGTCTTATCCGGACTGTCGGTAATAGTGTACCTAGTGGGGAATTTATATATGATGATAATCAATAGGGTTGGACCGATTTGATTTGAGTTCTCGATATCGAGAAGTCTTATCGAATCACAAGATGATCATATATGGATTAATCTCAATCCTAAGGTGATCACAGACGACTGCTTAGACTAGGGTAGAGTTTGATGTGTTAGTATGGATCACTTCGTAGTATGTGGTCCAATACTTCTCGTTGGCTCTATTATAGAATGAGTGAGTAGTCTGTGTTATCACAGATATGGAATCCATTCATTCCCTCAGGAAGTAGACATACAATTCCTTTATTTGTTAATCCTAGAAACTGATCGATGGGCCTATTTCATACTATATTAGTGGTGAACTAATTGGTCACTAGGGGGTTAATGGTATATAAGGATAAGATGTTTCGAGAAGGGTTTACGGTAATAAACCGAATCGAAGTGAACAGTCTATTGAGGATTTATCCGTATGTAATGATTATAACGGTGGACACCATATCAACTCATGGTTGAGTATAAGTTATCTATATTCGGCAGAGTTCAGTTTCGGGTTTATGGTGGAGTAATCCCGAAATTAATAGATTGAATATTATTGTTCGGTCTGACGGATAATATTATTTAATTTATTGTAGCTACTGAATATGGGTCCATGGTCCCCGACGTGGCTCCTAACATAGCATATGTTTTCTCGTCGTTTCACCTCAATTATAATTAAATAGTTGGATTGGACTATTTAATTGATATGTGGATTAATTTTTTAGTTGGACTAGATAATTAAATACATGGAAAAGAAATTTTTCGTGGACTCGGCCCAATGTATCAAAAATGCGTTTGGACCTTAATTAAATTAAGGGGGGCGCATATTGTTGTTAATTAATTGTCAAGGAATTAGTTTTCTTGGACAATTATTTAATGTGTGATTTATCTTTTATTTATTAATTGAAAATTCATGGAATATTAGATAATAATATGATTTATCCTAATTTTGTTTGGGATAATTATTTTATTTATCTTTTATTTGGAATAAGGATTATTCTAATAATTATCTCTTAATTATTTAATCCTTGGGGCTTAAGTTTTACTCTCCTATATAAAGAGAGTTCTCCCAAGCCTTTTGACACATAATAAATTTTCGAAATATTGGGAGTGTTATAGCTTGGAGATTTCGGCTATAACATTAGGGTTCGAGTTTTAGGAAAACTTCGGGTTTTTCTAAGGTAGCATATCGAGGAGGTCCGGCGGCTTGAAACGCCATCCACCTGGTGGTGCTTGGAGACACACATTGGAAGACTTTGGCTTCTCAACTAGGCTCTCATATAGCTCGGATTGAAGATTGTTCTTGGTGTTTATTCACAATAAATCGGTAAGCAATCTAAACCCCCCTCGTAGGTTTAGATCTATTTATTTTATGTATTTTGATTGACTAGATCTAGATCTATACTATTCATTTAACGTGTCGGGTGGATCTTGATCCATCCGGTGATATTACATCTAACAAGTGGTATCAGAGCCTTTGATCTATCAATCAAAGTATATGAATTTTAGACCTAAGGAGTGGAATAGCATGTGTAAATTGCTTTATTTTCTCTTTATTGAATCGAAAATATCATGTATGCATGCCTTTGTGATTGTCGTGGTTGAAGAGATGGATTGGGGTTGGTATTGTTTACTCGTTAGATCTATTGTAAACTCATATAAATTCGTTTATATGAGTATAGGAAATTTTGTAATTTTAGTTTCCTAGAAGTAAAAGATCTGTTTTGTTTATGTTCTGTTTTTTATATTATTCCCGGAGATTGAGCCATTGAAACGACAATCCCTCTGGTCAGAATGAATAATAACAGTTTTAGAACAGTCCCTCAAAATTTCATGACGATCGGAGTCCATCTTGATGTCCAATAGCTGCAATAAAGTTGCTGCTGTAACAGAAAAGCACAGAAGCCATAAAAACTCTAGCTGTGAGTTCGTCGATTTTATGGAAGAATTTGGAACGTCAAAACGAAGATCCGACCGTTCAGATCGATCACTATGGAGTTATGAACAAGCCCTAAAAATTTCAGGTCGATTGGGTCTCTCGATGCCCAATCGGCCCGGAAGACAACTGCGAGAGCTGCGATTATAAGCAGATCGGCGATTGGATCGGCAGATTCTTTGGAGTAAATTGGACCGTTGAAGCGAAGATCCAACCTTTCTGATTGAAGTATGAGGAGTGAAGAACTTGTCCGTAAAGTTTCGTGACGATCAAGGTTCGTTTGGATGTCCAATCATCGATACAACGTGGCGGCAGCAGCAGATTAGAAAATAGTAAACCCTAGTTAGGGTTTGTGTTTTTTTTAATAGGTTAGATACGGGGGTGCCAACGATCCATCTCTGTGTTTAATTTTTCCGTTATTTTTTCGTGTATGATCAAAATTATGTGATAGAAACCAGAAAAATGCCATGACATGCATCATATCATGATTCCACTCCAATGCATACATGTTGCTAGTTTATTTCGAATAAATTAGGCATGTATAACTCGTATAATTAGTTAAAAGATTTTTTAATTAATATGTGGTAGTTAATTAATTAAGTAACTAATTATTAAAAAATGAGGAACCTGGTTTTGTCAATCGTTACGATTTTAGTGATGGATTCTCGGTGAATCCCACTTGGATAAATCATTGAGTTTTCGGTGATGGCATCTCGATGAAGCCACCTTAAACAGAAACAAGATTACGCTTTGGTTGACAACATAGAAATCGGAAAATCTTAGTACATGGGTTCGGAAATGGTCTAACCATGGATGGGCGAGTTCAACCGAGCTTCGGCTCAATCGACTCCCCTCCATGTGTGATGTATGTTGCAGTGGTTCGACAAGACTTAGCATAGCCGATAAGCCTTCGGGCTAAACAGGGCTTCTCTTGTTGGATCAGCCTGAACTGTCACATATGTTCCAATGAATAAGGCAGCGTAGGCTTGCGTACTTAACTGACCCTATTCGGAGTACTTTGATTTATTGTTTCTTATTGTCAAGACCGAAACCGTAATTAGTAAACCCACCACTTTTTCAAAATATTGAGTGGGAGCGGGGAAGGCGACAGCCGACCCCACGGCCTCTACTATAGATGCAAGCACGTGAGAGAAGGGTGACGCCTTGAGCCGCTTTGATTTCGGCCCCCTACGGATGGTGTTCACCCCTATCAAAATTCAAGGCTTGGTCTCCGAAAGGATAGGATTTTGGGTACTCGTCGGGTCACTGACCGACCCTACGGCGGCATACTCGGGGCGTACTTTGAGATCTGATATAGTAGGTCACACTATTTATGGATATTTTCGAAATATCTAGGCTAGAAAAAGGAAGGTAATCGATGATTAAGGTTCGGGATGTCTGATTCCCGTGGGATGTTCGATTCTCGAAGTTTAATCATTGAGAGAGATTGTCTCAGTTTAACCGTCACCTCTTTGACCTACCCTACGGCGGCACTGAGGTGCGAGGTTAAATCCTTGGAAAAGTAGGATAAACCTTTTTTTAGTTTATAAATCCTAAAATAAAAATCTAGTAGTGAAAGTTTAATTTTGAATTTAACTTTCTATCATGTTTATTTACAACTTTAATCTCTAGGCTACTAAACTGTTAGTAATATGACTTCTTTAAAAAATGTGGAAAGGAACAAGTACGTTGTGAATTGTCAACAAATGCAGTTAATTTTCGGAAAAGATTTTCTCTTGAGCCTTTAAAAACTTAAGTGACATAGTATAGGTATGTCACGGGTGTCACTCGTGTTGAGCGAGAGATGACCATACTTAGTTTACAAAATATGACATAGGACTATCAGATAAAATTCATTTAATGAATTTTAAAAGTGTAATTACACAACAAATTTCAAAATTGAAAAATTGGAAAATCATATACATAAGGCGTTGCTAGTTAGACGGTATTTGGAACCGATAAACTAGTGGGAGGCTTAGTCTTACGATTTGTTGTTTTTCTGAATCATTAGAAATGTGTAATGGACTGGACAAGAGTTTTTCCATTCATTGGAAAAACAAGAATAAAGCGTTACTAGTTAAACATTATTTGGAACTGATAAACTAGTGGGAGCTTAGTTCTGGGGATTTTCTGATCTTTGAAAAATCATAAACACAAAGTGTTGCTAGTTAGACGGTATTTGGAACCGATAAACTAGTGGGAGCTTTGGTCTTATGATTTGTCGATTAGAAAAATCGAATAGTCCAAGCTAGTAACACTATCATTAGGCATCCCACAGTTCAAGAGTAGTGTCTACTCAAACGAACTGCTAGTTCAAGACTGTTTCCATTTAAGGAAAGTCGAGAATGGGAAAGAATGTTTATACGTGTTAGTCATCTAAACTAAGTAGTTTTAAGGCCAAACCGGAAAATTAATTGGAAATTTGAGGATAAGGAAAGTGATTTCGGATCACTGACCAATGCATCCTTAGCAATTTTCTCAAAAGCTAAGTTCTTTGGAAGAACTAGGTAGCTTTGCATTAAACGATAAATAAAATAGACAACGGGCAGTTATTTCAGATAGACTAGTGGGAGTGATATAAGGAAATGAATCTCGGATTTAATTCTTGAGTATCACAGAAAATTCATTTTCTATTTTCGGATTCGTTGGAACGAACGTATTCATTTTCAATAGGATAATTGTTTGTCTTATTGACGATAAATATAACATTCGTAGCACGAACCTAAGACTCGGACTTTTGTTTGATAAAGTCAGAACCACTAAGAAATGCTAAATAGGTATATGTAACACATCTTAAACAATATAAACGCAAATGGTTTCCGTATTTAGATAAACACTTCTTTATATACTATTAATTAGTGCATATTCCCCAACGACAAGATCTGCAGACTGGCTTAGGGTGATTCCTATCTTCCAGTCAAAGGAACCCTGTCTCAAAGGAACAAATCCTAAGTTTCCTTTCAATCGGGAAAAGGGTAATAGATTTAAAGAAGTTACATAGCTTGTTCATATTGACCTTCGGGGTCTTATGAAAGATACAAGCTAGTGGGAACCTCTGAGTAGTGACATCTTAGTCTGACAACTACTCGAAACTCCGGTAAGTTTATCCGAGATATTAGGAGGAAATCTCGATTTCACCGAGATAAGTATTCCATACTCGAGAAATAGGTTATTGCGTAGTCTTGGGATGATGCTCGGCACGCCTCCCGGTGGAATGCTTTCACTAAAGGGATACACCATAAATTAGCCTTATATAGTTATTGATGTGCTATAATACGCTGCTGAACTCATTTAAGATATTGGTTGCAAAATAACGGTTTACGTTGAAATAAAAAAACGAGAAGTCTACCTAGAAGATGCCTATGCATATGTGGATAAGGAGTGAATTCGGTTCACCCCACTTCCGTAAATATAGACATTTAGTACTTAGTTGCTTGAAGGTAGGATTGGAAATTTTGCATACGTTCGGTCATGAAATATCTTAATGCATTGAGTAAAGGTTTGTTATAAAACTCGTAAAATTAGAGAATGACGGTTATATTGTCATACTCGGTCTGATAGAGTCTATAAATAACAACCTTGGATCTTGAAGTATTTGTACTCAAGATGTTACTAACTGATTTGTTCAGTCCACATCCAACACCGGGAGTTGGTGGTAACACTAATAAAAACTACTAAACTAGATCAGTATATCGATCCACCCCGAACGTAGTGGGAGTATGGTTTGTCCATTACCCATTGCAGGACCTTACGGTCCATAGGGATGATTGATGACCTATAGTCCTTTGTGGGCTTCGTAGGATCCTGATCATAGAGGTTGGTTTAAAAGCCATAACCCTGTGAATGGAGTTTGATACTCTAGTTCTGTTGAAACACTTGTAGAACCACCTGAGTATCTCAGGCCCAGTGGGAGTAATTGGAACTACACGGAGAAGAGTCAAATGAATAGTAAAGTTCAACTTTCAATGCAAAGCTGAGTAATTTAGGGGTGATTCCCCAAAAAGGTAGAGTTAACCAGACCGTGATCTCTCTTACCACTCAGCCTTACTTGATTTTCGTCAAAAAACAGGAAATAGGGGTGATTCCCTAAGACTCCCTTGCCAAACAACGGAATCTGAATTCATTCAGAACATGAGGGTTTTAGCTTAGAACAAATAACGGATTCGTTACAAAGAAGAAAATAGGGGTGATTCCCTAAGACCTTTTTGCGAGACTAACGGTATCTTAATTTATTCGGAAAGAACCTTTGGAAGATGCCTGCCATAGCTTATATCCTTTAGGGATTAAAGCAAACCTCTAGGTCATTTCAAAGTCATATATTTTAATATGTGGACTTGACAAGAATGTTGATAAGTCTTTTGTAGACTAGGCATCAATATTAGTAAAGTAATATGTAGATTAGTGTTTGTGAATGGTAACACTGATTAGTGTTTGTCAGAGTCTAACATGCCATCGGTCTATTTTCTGAAATAATTTGACTGACTCGAATTCTCAAAAATAAGAAATTGGCAATCCCATCCATTCACCTGGTTAAGATATTCTTGCATTTTTGCAACATTCAACGATGTAGTCTACCCTCTCAGGAATGGTTATCTAAACCTGCGGCTGAATACTAATTGGGAGGTTTAGTGAATCCTCAAGTCTCTTCGGGAGAATGAGGAATTATATGTTAGTGTATTCAGGTGAAAACTAGAATATAAGTGATAACACTGATTCTGAATTTAGGTCAGATGAAGGATGATCGTTAAGTCGATTTCGTCCTCAGTGTTGAATCACAGGCATATTGAAATCGTACCACTGGATTAGATGGAAAGGTGACGTTTCGATCCCAAAGATTGACTCAAGCCGCTAACCTACCTGATCAGTGTACCGAGTCACATGGTATTCGGATTCTATGTACGCGCCGGGTCACTGACCTACCCTACGGCGGCACACTCAGGTCGTGCTTGGGAGGATGAATTACTAAGATGCGCTTGGAGGGTATGATTCTTGGGGATATGTCTCACTTGTTTTGGGCAAGTGGGAGAATGTTGTAGATATAAATATAAAGGGTGTGCTCTAAAACAATTAATCCACTTGCCTTTCGTGCAAGTGGGAGATTGTTAGGTGTAGTGCCCGAAAGACAATTATAGAATTGTTTTAGGACAGAATTAATAATTCATCTTATTATATGCATGAATGCTTATAATTAAGACACTACTGAAAACCCTAAGTACCTCGTTGATGTAATCACATAACTCAGTGTATGGCTATACACAAGAGGATTGAGTTAGTGAGATGTACATAAAATTAACTTAGTCCGTAGCATTTATTAATCTGAGTACGGGTCTCAAGATTAATTTGCTAATAAGGTGCCCAGAACACTTTAGGTGTGACAGTCTTATCCGGACTGTCGGTAATAGGGTATCTAGTAGGGCATTTATATATGATGATAATCATATACGGCTGGACCGATTTGATTTGAGTTCTCGATATAATTCCGTGATCGGGAAGTCTTATTGATTCACAAGATGATCATATATGGATTAATCTCAATCCTGAGGTGATGACAGACGACTGCTTAGACTAGGGTAGAGTTTGATGTGTTAGTAAGGATCACTTCATAGTATGTGGTCCAACACTTCTCGTTGGCTCTATTCTAGAATGAGTGAGTAGTCTGTGTTATCACAAATATGGAATCCATTCCATCCCTCGGAAAGTAGACAGACAATTCCTTTATTTGTTAATCCTAGAAACTGATCGATGGGCCAAGTTCATACTATATTAGTGGTGAACTATTTGGTCACTAGGGGGTTAATGGTAAATAATGATAAGATGTTTCGAGAATGGTTTACGGAAATATCCCGAATCGAAGTGAACAGTCTATGGAGGATTTATCCGTATGTAATGATTATATCAGTGGACACCTTATCAACTCATGGTAGAGTATAAGTTATCTATATTCGGCAGAGTTCAGTTTCGGGTTTATGGTGGTGTAATCCCGGAATTAATGGATTGAATATTATTGTTCGGTCTGACAAATAATATTATTTAATTTATTGTAGCTACTGAATATGGGTCCATGGTCCCCGACGTGGCTCCTAACATAGCAGATGTTTTCTCGTCGTTTCACCTCAATTATAATTAAATAGTTGGATTGGACTATTTAATTGATATGTGGATTAATTGTTTAGTTGGACTAGATAATTAAATACGTGGAAAACAAATTTTTCGTGGACTCGGCCCTATGTGTCAAAAATACGTGTGGACCTTAATTTAATTAAGGGGGGGGGGGGCGCATATTGTTGTTAATTAATTGTCAAGGAATTAGTTTTCTTGGATAATTATTTAATGTGTGATTTATCTTTTATTTGTTAAATGATAATTCATGGAATATTAGATAATAATATGATTTATCCTAATTTTTTTTGGGATAATTATTTTATTTATCTTTTATTTGGAATAAGGATTATTCTAATAATTATCTCTTAATTATTTTATCCTTGGGGCTTAATTTTTACACTCCCATATAAAGAGAGTTCTCCCAAGCCTTTTACACACAATAAATTTTTGAAATATTGGGAGTGTTATAGCTTGGAGATTTTGGCTATAACACTAGGATTCGAGTTTTAGGAAAACTTCGGGTTTTTCTAAGGTAGCATATCGAGGAGGTCCGGCGGCTTAAAACGCCATCCACCTGGTGGTGCTTGGAGACACACGTTGGAAGACTTTGGCTTCTCAACTAGGCTCTCATATAGCTCGGATTGAAGATTGTTCTTGGTGTTTATTCACAATAAACCGGTAAGCAATCTAAACCCCATCGTAGGTTTAGATCTATTTATTTTATGTATTTTGGTTGACTAGATCTAGATCTATACCATTCCGCTGCGTAATCGGGTGGATCTTGATCCATCCGGTGATATTACATCTAACAAAAACAACTTGTAGCAAATTTTTTTGTCAAGGAATACTTTTTAATAAACGAGTAGCAGAGTAAAATTATTTATCAAAACATAACTTCAAAAGGCATGCATGAGACGTGAAAAGAGGTTTGACTACTCGCTTATTTTTTAAAAAAAAAAAACTTTGTAAGGAAGTAAAAATGTAGTAGTTTGAAAGTAATTATCGACAAGACTTTTGAGCATATGTATATATATGTATTTTTCTAAAATAGTGTGGAACTATTAAAGAACACTTGGGTAAGAAATGGTTGTTCAAATATTATTATCAGAAGGAAAAAAGATATGTAATTAAAATGGGCGTTTTGAGAAAGTTTGATATTTCAACCGGTTATCAAAATGGTATAAAATTCTAACAAAAGAGTTGAGTCTTTAAACAAAAATTTTTCTGTACTAAAACATCTTGTAGGGGATTCATTGAAGAAAATCACTAGGATGTAAAAGTATGTTGCCCCGAAATAGCTAAACATGATACCTTTGAAAGAATATGCAGTTGCCAGTTCAAAAGTTCGAAGGATGAGAAGCCTATTTCCTTTAATCAAGCATTTGACATGTTAATAGCTTCTTTATAAAAATAAAATGAAAAATAAGACACATCAAGGAATGTACACACTTGGAAAACAAAACTTCGCAATTAGAGAATTTTTCCGAGTTTCAAAAGTTTCAAATGGATGATTTTTCTAGAACATGAGTTACAAGTAGTATGGATGGGGAAACATTTGAAATTTAAGGGTAACAAAGTATGAAACCAAATGATTATAAACGAGCACCTCGTCAAAGAAAACGTGGGATTGGAAAGTCACCATGTAATTGTTTCTCATCACAGAAAGGTATTAAATCTACAACACTTAGTTCCTACCTACTAAACTTCTTATTTTGGATAACAACTAAGTTAAAGTCTTATGCTCCAAAGCCTTCCCAACACTTATAACCCCACACCTAAACTTACAAGGTGAAAGAATGTTGTCTAGCCTTTCATGAACAAGTATTTAAATGGTTTTAAAAGTTTAGGTACACACATCAACCATGAAATGATTGACTTACACAAAACAAACCAAACTGATTTTGAACATGATACAAAAATAAAAGTTGTAGGTATATAAGTTTTACATATGCTACTCAAAATTCAAAATTTCTAGAAAAGCATAAGTCTGTTAAAATAATTATTTTCGTCGACTGCTGCAATCTGTCAAAAATTTCAGAAAATTATGATCTGCATTGTGTTGCAGATTGTACCCAAACCAGAAATAATTGGCACTTGGATCCAAAACAATAATTTCAGAGCAGAAAGTTTTCTACAACATATCAAAAATTCAAGTCATTTGGAGGTGTTTAGCTTAGTCAAAACAGATTCATAAGTAAGAGTACCGCTGCAGAATTTTCTGAACAGAGTATTCCTCCTTGTTAAGCAATTTATGCACAATCCATATTGAAAACTAAGTTGATGTAAAGATAGAAATTATAGATAAGACAACTTTCTAAGTGTCTGAAAATTTACAGAATTTTTTGGAACATCAGAAATGATATTACAAGACATATAGAAATGTGAACAAAATCGTTTACTCGTTTTGCATAACACCAAATTACAAAATAAAAGAAATGATTAAATCAAAATGTCACAATAAGAAAACATTAGATCCTCCAAGAGAAAGAGCAAAGAGAGAAAAGTCTGAAAGCTCCAAAAAGATGATAGGGATTCTATTAAGGATCCGAGAAGGAACAAACTTGAGGGCATCACATAAAAGATGTGAGCTTAGAACTCAGCCTAACCTTCGCCAAAAAAGACTCTTCACTTGACCCTAGTGAAACCTAACCACGGTTTAAGGATCTTAGGCTTACGAAATTTACCACCAAGAACAAGAGAGATTAGAAAGGTTCTAAAAGATCTAAGACACCATATCTTAAGAAAAGAAGGTTAGGTTAGCAAGGAAACTTCTACGGTTCCTACCATTCTGAAAGTTCAAGAAATGATCAGAACGGTTCTAAGTGGTCTAAAGAGAACTTATCTTAAGAAAAGGAAGCCTAAAAAAAGCAAGGAACGCTTCTCTCTGATACCAACTGTAACGCTCCGCTCCCGGATACCGAGCCCTTATCCGGAAGAGATCATTCGGCGCGTATAACATTAAATAAATCTAATATTATACGCCAGCCTCTACGTCGTCGTATCAAAATTAAAGCAAACGAAAGCTAAAAAGGCTCGGGAAAAACCATAAATGCTACTAGAACTGAATACAAACCGAGTAGGGGTGTAAAGGAAAAAGCATATAACAACGATATAAATCTTACAACGTACGATGTTCCAAAAGAAAGATACAATAGTTGTCTTACAAACTCAGAATAGAATTACAACAAGTTATTTAAAGAATCTATAACATAATTTAGTGCAATCTTTAATAGAAAAGTGAAAGAAAGCATCAACATGGCATCAACGTCATCAAAATCATCATCGAACTCCTCAACGAGCTCAAGGCTAACCTGTTCGTCTTATCACCCCAAAAGCACACAAAACAACATTTGCAATTCACGTAAGTACAAAGTACTTAGCAAGAGGAAGAAGCTAATGTATAATGAAGTCTTACAACGAAAGGTTCATATTATTATTATTACATGTATATACTCAACCCACTAAATAATATATATATCAAAATACAACAATTAATCCATTAATTACACAATTCTTTTTATGCAACATAATTTTTTTGGCACAAACAGCTACATCACCATAACTGCTTAAGAAAAAAATAACTCGTTAATTTGCCTAATTTTATTTGCAAAGTACTGAGTTTACAGTGGTAACCACCAATCTATTACTTATAGAAGGGGACTTGTGAATAAGTAATAGATTGTGTCATAATAAACATATTGAAACTTTAGCTTGGATTGTAACACCCAGACTTTTGAGTAAGATATGCCCGAGATTTATAGGACTTCTAAATACCAGTCACTATATTCATTATTATATTATATACACTTAACAAGTGTAAAATTAAACGTCTACCTATTCGTATTCAATTTTATTTTTCTAAGTAATGTTTATTAATTGCCTTATAAATATATGTACTAAATTTATATATCCTTCTACAAAATAATAGATTATAAAATAATAAATTGCATATAGTTTGATATATCCGTGCATATGTATTTTTCATTGTTTCTGTGATACTTTATATTTACACAAATTTTATGTTGGACCTGGTGTAAATTCTAGTTGGTGCATCAAAACCAATAGGAATTCAACTTCCACCAATGGGCCCTACCTGTAAAAACATTCCACCAATATATCCCTTTGAAAGTGCTGACTTAGTAGTCCAAAACTTGCACCTGGACCGTCCTAAAATTAGTTATTTATTTATCCATTCATGTACGTTGTTTATATTTTAAATGGCATGTTTTAATTGATTAGTGGCTAGTAGTGGAGTATTGTACCAATTACATTTCTTCGCAACCGTTTCAAATAATTATTTTGGTTAATGTATATTTAATGTAAAGTATAATGTGGAAATGGTTCATTTATATTAGGTAACGTAAGTATTGTGAACTGATCGTCAGCTTCCTATCACATTATTAAATGGGGTTAGAGTAGCAATATAAATATTCAACCAAACTCTTCTGGCCGGGGAGAGTAGCCGAGCTACTCTGGCATGGTTGCTGGGACATCCGATCCTTTAGACAACATTTCTCACTCTACGTTTAATGTTGATCCACTACAGCGGTGTCACGTGGGTAAGTTCAATTCTTGACATCGTCATAATCCCCCAGATTCAGCCAAAAGGATTGAAGTTGTTTGAATATACTTCCCGAAATACCCCAATCCTTTTTTTGTAAGACCCACATAGAAATATGCCACTGACGTGAGTAAAGCCAAAGCAACGGTAGTATTCATATCATTCATAGGTGCAGCTAACTCTCCATAAGGTAATTGTATGACTTTCGTTGGAGGGCCAGGGGCGCGCCTAAGCATACGCATAGCACTACTAGATCTTCAACAAGGTGGAAATTCTCCACAGATATTCCATGAATCCCTTGGTGGATAAGTCCGACGACTCAGCAGAAGTGCGGAATCGACTTTATCATCTGGTGGATCTGATCTATAGTTAGGGGGAAATACACGAAAGAATAGGATCAGTAAATTCGCTATCTGGAGAGCTAACTGGCAAGGAGAAAATGGCTTATGGGAGTGGGTGACTTGAACTATTAATTAGACTGTGTAGATATATGTCGGGTCGGATCTGCTTGCGTGTGGTGGCCTGACTTGGTTGTTTAATTTATAGGTTTTCAGTTTGAATGGCCAGGTGGCAAAGCTAGCTGTGACGTCGTTACAGCTGTATCAGGAATCGAGGCGTTGCTGTCCACTAACTAAAGCCGTTTTTCAAGGTAAGTGGGGGGTTATAACCCCGTCAGATCAATCGTTTCATAAGAATGTTTTCTATTAAACCAGAAGATTTATTGCCGGTTGCCGATTGCTATTCTTCATCTCTCAATCTTCAAATCTATTTTTGCAAGTAAGTGTTTCTCCCTTCGCATTTTAGCTTTGTAGCTTGACTTCCCTTGTCCTTATTGTTGGAAGTAACACCCGAAAGACAATTTATGTAATTGTTTCTAGAATTAAGAAATGACAGATTTATTCTCATCTTATTATTTGCTTTGTGCTTATAAATACGCTACTGAAAACCCCAAGTCGTATCATATGTAGCCATATAACTTAGTGTGTGTCACACATGAGAATTACGTTTATGGTGATACACTTGAACTATTAGTCCGTGTTGAAGTTAATCAAAGTATGGGGTCTATTGATTAAACCACCATTAATGCGCCCAGAACACTTTATGGTGTGACCGTCTTATCCGGACCGTCGACATTGGTTGTCAAAGTGGGGCATTTATATGATGAGAGTCATATAGGACTGGACCGATTTAATCTGCGTTTCTCATATAATTCCGTGATTGAGAAATCTTATTAAATCATAAGATGATCATATATGGATTAACCTTAATCCTGAAGTGATCACAGACTCCTACTTGTTTCAGGATAGGGTTTGATGTGTTCGTTAAGGATCGCTAAGAGGCACGGTCCGAATCACTTTCACGTTGGCACTATTCTGGAATGAGTGAGAAATGTGTGTTTCATAGATATGTAATTCATTCCTTCCTGTGGTAAGTAGAGAGACAATCCCCTTATTTGTTGATCCAAGAAACTGATCAATCCCGGGAGTTCGTATTGGTTATGAACTAATTGGTCACTAGTGGGTTAATCGTAAATAAGGATAATATGTATTGAAGAAGGTTTACGGAAATGATCCTGCTTCGTTACGGATAGTCTATAGAGGGTTAGTTTATATGTAATGATCATATCAATAGACACTTATCGACTTGACTTGATGTTTTGAGAATAAGTTGTATGTATAATCGATAGAGTTCAGTTTCGGATTTATGGTGACGTAATTACGGAATTAATAAGTTGGGTAGAAATATTCTGTTCAATGAATATTTTATTTAATTTATTGTAGCTACTGGTTATAGGTCCATGGTCCCCGGGTTGGCTCCTAACACGCGAGTGTTTTCTCGTTTTATGGAACCTCGAGAATAAATTAAATAGTTGGTGTATTTAATGAATATGCAATATTTTTTATTTGCTAAATAATATGTAAAATAGAAAATACATTTTCTATTAAAAAATGATTAAAGGTGGCGCCACATTTAGGATAAATTGGGAGAAGAAATTTTTCTAGATTATCTCATTTGTGTAATTAATTATTATCTATTTGTTGGATAATTAATGGAAAATTAAGAGATTGATTTTTTGGGAATTATCACTTATTTTGTGGGAAAAATATCTTTTTCTTATGGGAATAAGTTTTTATGGTATGAAAATGATAACTCTCTTGACTAGTTATTTTCCTATATAAAGAGAGTTCCTTCCAACACAATGATACACACTTTATTGCGCCACAGTCAAAATAAAAGAAGAGAAAAATTAGCTTCTCGTTCTAGTCATTAAGAGAAGAAAACCTAGGGTTTTTCTTGGGCATATTCGAGGAGGTTCTCCCTTTTGTCGACGGTTGGTTATAAGATTTGTTATAAGATTCCTAAGATCGGATGAGTAAAGGTTGGTTATAAGATTCCTAAGATCGGATAACGATGGTTGAACAGTCATAGCCTTTCTGAAATAATGTTTCAATAACAACCTTGGACCTTGAAGTAAAGTTACTCAAGGAGTTACCATCTGATTTAATCAGACCACATCCAACATTGGTTGTTGGGGGTTACGCTGATAAATACTACTGAACCAGATCAGAATGTTAATCCACCCAAATGCAGTGGGAGTATGGTTTATCCATTGACTCATTGTGATTAAGCAGACTTTACTGTCTGCTGGGCATGGTTGATCACCTATGGCCCCTTTTTAAGGACTATATAGGAATCTGATAAAAGAGGTTGGTTTAAAGCCATAAAGCTTGAAAATGGAGTTTTGGTACTCCAGTTCTGTTCATACTCTTGTGGAACCACCTGAGTGTCTTAGGCCCAGTGGGAGTAATTGGTTCTACATGCAAAAGAGTCGAACGAATGGAAATTTTATCATTCTAAGCAAAGCCAAGCGGTCTAGGGGTAATTCCCTGAGTAGTAGATAGTTCAATAGGGGTGATGCCCCTGAACTCTCTCACCATTCACCTTGATTGACTCCATGAAAAGCCAGATAGATTACCAGGAGTGATGCCCTGAAGCTTTCTTGCCCATCAATGGAGCTTAGATTCATTCGAAACATAAGGTTTTTAGTTTAAATCCATTGGAAGATTGACTGCCTATGCTTATATCCATTGGTGGATTAAAGCTACCCTCTAGGTCATTAAAAGTCACATGTTTTGAAATGTGTGGGCTTGACCAAAGTATTGATGAGTCTTTTGTAGACTGAAGAATCAATATTGGTAAAGTAGTAGACGTTAGTGTTAATAAAAGATAACACTGCAACAGTTGGAAACAACATGGGTGTGTTATCTGAAGTCAAGAACTGACGAACCAGAGCTTCTCTGAATCAGAGAAGTGGACTATATTCTTAGAATTTGATTCGGTCGAATTCATGTGTTGGAAATATTATTTATGTTTTGATGATGATTCGTCACGTAATTAGACAAATCACTTCCAACCCATGATGATGAAGTCATAACTAACTGTTATAGTGTATAATAGGAGAATAAGCAAGAAATGGTCTAGAGAAAATGTATAAGTTCTATCTAGAGTCTGAACCTTGTATAGGTTGTTTCAGACAAGCATTGTAATAGAATAGGAACTAGGCGAACAACTGAGTCACAACAAGAAAACTGAGTATGCACATGAAGAACTGAGGGATACAGACTCAGTTGTCAAAGATCAAGAACCGAGGATCTGAGACTCATTTGTCGAAGACCAAGAAGCGAGGATCTGAGACTCAGTTGTCGAAGATTGTAGAACTGAGGTGGCAAACTCAGTTAGAAGCTGATTAAGTCATGACTATAGGTCAGGATTCAAGCAAGTCTGTGGTGACATGAAACTGAACTATAGATCATGTAAAACTGAATAATCTTAAGGACAAAGATTATCAGTTACCAGGAAAATAAGAGACTGAATGGTGTACTCTGACTTAGTCAATTAAATTCAGATGTTAAGTATACACGGTACTCAGTTTTGAAGTAGAGTAGAAAACTGAGTTAAGGCCTTGTTAAACTTGAATTAATAATACGACAAAGGTCGTACATATGAACGTTGGCTAAACGACAAGTGTAACGGCTACAAGAGCTAGTGACCGTTACATCGCCCCTATAAATACACAAGAGAATCACCAGGAGGAGAGAGAGAGAAGGATCAGAAAAAGAGCTTTACAAGCACATATCCAAAGATCCAGATCCAGAAAATCAGATAATATATATCTAGAAAAGGGGAAGCCAATGGAATTGCCTTGAAGATTTCAAAGAAAGATCCAGTAATCCATTAAGGGGGAAAGAAGGCATCTTGGAGCTACAAAGCCAGATCCATAAGAATCAGACAGCTCACTGAATTAATCTCTTGATTAATTCTAAACCTAACTTTTGAAAAATGGTTGGCTGTGCATAGTTTGAAGAGAGCAATTCCACATTTTCTTCATACGGTTGCAACTTGGTTGCCACAGCTGTTGGTGCAGTCAGCGGACTGTGTATGTCAGTGGTGAGATGGTGAAGGAGTTATTCCACCTCTGAAGGATCAGTGTGCAAAATGAAGGGAGCAATCCTACCTTTCTTCATTATGTGTAGAAAGTGAAACTAGGGTGTCGTGAAGGACTGTCATTGTGCTAGGATTTTGTAACGGTTATTTCATGATTCTAGTGATACCTCCTACACCACAGGAGAAGGGGAGACGTACGGGATTACACCACCCGGAACTTCCATAAACAAATCTTGTGTTGATTACTTTATGCATTTATATTCTTGCTGTGATTGATTTAATTCTTGTTATCTTCACACTCAGCAAACGTCAGACATTGAGTCAGCATAAAACTGATACATAGGAGATTCAGATCTTTATTGACACATCTATCGCACTAAAGGCTAGTTATATCCACTGCCAGTTAACAAGACTAAATATAAGTCAGTATTGACTTATACTCAGTTGAGTTAGCTGAACTCCGCACAAGTTAAAGGACAGGAACAAAACTGAGCTGAGCATCAGTTTGAGTTTGGCAAAAACTCAGTTCCTGGGGTAATTCCAGTTTAGGAGAAGTTTTTGGTGACAAGTTTATTCACCCCCCTCTAAACTTGTGTTAGCCTTTCTAAGGGACCAACATCATGAGAACAAGTTGTTGGAAATATCCCATCCATCCTATTGGTTAAAGATGATAATGCATTTTCGAATGCAGAATTCAACGAGAGGTTTCCTCCCCAACCTCCCATGGAATAATTCTCTCAGACTTCGGATATAGAGAAAATGGGATAGATTCACTTTTGGATAGAGAAAGTCAGGTTATTAAAAGTCAAAAAAAAATCGAGTCTTGGAATCGGACGTTGAATGCAGTATAGTGCATCCTCAATTATCTTGAGAGAACGAGGAAATTGTATGCTTGTCCATTCGGGTGCGTACCTGAGTGTCGTTGACTACACTGATTCTGATTTTTTGTCGGATTAACGATGATCGTGAATCGATCTCAGGCTCAGTGTTTACTCATATTGATGGAGCTATAGTCTGGAGCATGCATGACATCACGTTTATAATTCCTAAAATTTCTTATTTGTTGTGGTGAATAATATGATTTATCATTTTGACATGATTTATTTTTACAACAACATATTATCTCAAGGTATCTAAACTGCTAAATATGATCAATTGACATGTAAGGACTTCATAAAAGTGGAAAAGTAACAAGAACGTTGAACTCCTAAATTGAGAATGCAAATTAATTTTTTCGGAAGAGGATGTTCCTCTTGAGTTTACAAACTTAAGTGACATTGATAAGTATGTCATCTGCTTCACACTGTGTTGAACGAGAGACAAACCAAAATTAGTTCAAAGATGACGAGAATGATTTGGTATCAATCTCACCAGACATCCCACAGTTTACGAGTAGTGTCTACTCATATAAACTGCTAGTTCAAGGCCGTTTCCTTTATAGAAAGCCAAGAATGGGAAAGTAAATGTCTACAAGTGTAAGTCATCCAAACTAAATAAGTTAAAGGCTAACCAAAAGATTAATAAAAGAAAGCATAGGATATGGAAAATGATTTTGAATCACTAACCTATGAATCCTTAGAGACTTTCTTAACCGAGTAATTTGACTCAGAAGCTAAAGTACTTTTTGTAAGAACAAGGTACCTGGGCATTCATGATGAAGAGTAGACAACGGGCAGTTATTTCAGCTAAAATAGTGGGAGTGATACAAGGAAATAAATTTCAGATTTTAGTCCTTGAATATTGATGGGAGTCAAATTGTAGCGTATTTCTTAAATGAGATTACCTCCTTTTACGAATTATTCATGGTTATTTTGGGCTATTATGGGTAGGATATGAACGATATTCACTAATATGCATGTTTCGAGACTAAAGGCGTTTCGTCCTAAAACCTCGTGTTTTATGTGGATTTTGTTGGTGATAGTGTCGTGTGTGGAGTGATTTACGGAACAAACCCATAATTCACGGATGAAATTACGAATAATTAAACATAGAAAATAATTAACTCGTAATAAAATCTTAGTTTATTATGTAGATTTGACAAATTAATGCAATTATAATGTAGATCTAATAAAATTAACAAAGTTATATGATAGATCTAATAAGACACATCTATTACAATATAGATCTAACAAAATAAGCAATCGAAATACAGATCTGACTTAAAGCAATATAAAATTGAAGTGCTATGCAGAAATAAAGACAAACCGATGCGAGTTATGAAACTCTTTCCTTAAGACAAATTGCTCCGGTATGGTGCCCACGGTAGTAGCAACTACCTCCCAAGATACAACGGCTTACGTCCTGGATTGAGAGGCAGTTCAACAATCCAAGCTCCGGCGAACATACAACATGCTCTGACTTCTCTTCGACTCAAGAACTAGAACTATATGTTTGATAGTATGTAGTGGAAGACACAAGAGAAAACTGAATGCTTCAACCTTTATCATTGGGGTTCATTATATAGTGGAGAGGAGGAGCCAATGCTTGAATGTGATTGGCCAGAACACATCATCAGTCTTTTCCCCTTCGAAAAGAAATAGGGCCGAAATTTAATTAAAAAATTGGCCAACTATTTTCACAATTCTGATTGGTCGGATGACGTGTCTTCTGAATTCTGATTGGTCCGATGATTTAACCACTCGACTTTTCCCTCAAGAAAAGCAATTAGGCCGAAAATAATTGAATAAAATTAATTTAATTTTGGCCGAATTAATTAAATTAATTAATTAATTTAGGACCGACTTATTTTAATTAGAATTAATTTCCACATTATTCTGGAACATTCCAACCGCCTCACGAATAACTAATTAATTTTCTAGTTAAATTCAAACGAAATTTTGTCCAAAAAATTAACAGTAACACCCGAACCGAGCCGAGCTCGAGCCGGATGGACGGCGGCGGTGGCGCTGGCGCGCGCGTGTGGAAATATCTAAGTCCTCCTCCCGCACAAAAAGTGCCTTCCCCCTTGTGGCACATATATAAGAGCATACACTAGCCCTTATATATGGAGCTCATGTCTCCCATCTTTCCAATGTGGGATATTGAGTTGAGGTACTTTCTTCAACTCTTATCTCCAACACATTTTCAACCAACTTTAAGCATTAATTTCTCATTCACCCGATATCCGAATCGAGTGATTCCAAAGCCAAACATTATCTACTCCGTGAGTAGAATATTTAGACGTAATAAGCTCCCGTGAATCTCACCGGGCGTATCCAAAATTCATGCTAAAGTTGACTATTTTAACCCCATTTGATGGGATATCTCCTACAATCCCCAACATGAATGAAAATTAATGCAAATGCAAATGCAGACTCTGAAGAGAAGTCAGACGGAAAAATATTGCATCAGGAGAGGTAGCTTCTGGCCTTGAACCTGCCTTAGTGATGTACTATCGGATTTACTCGAATAATCAGTGAACTAGGTCTTGAACTGTTCAGCCTTTAGTGTAAACCAAGACAATAGCACTCACACAATATTTCCCCTAGCACCTTTCAGTTCTCATGGTTGTGTCCGTCTCGGCCCTGGACAACACTTGGTTTCAGAAAGTGCTTTAGAGAATTCAAGCCTCAAAATTCTCACAGAAGCGGCCCCACTTTGCACTTACATAGGTGACCTCCTATCAAGGGTATTCTGCCCTACCCTACTTGATTATCAATATATAGGAATCATTAAAAGCTTCGCTTAGCCTCACAACCTCTGCAGACAGCACTTTTATTCTCTCAGAATGGGTAAGTGCTAGACTGTTCCACATAGCTTAAATGTCCCTTTTGAACCATGATCTTGGGAACTCCAGTCAACATGGTTGGGTGGCCACTACAAGGAAACATGCGTAATAGGCTTCAGTCCCATTCCGGTTGTCAAAAGTGACATATGATCTCTAGCTAAACCTTTTGAAGCGGATCCGCAAGATTCTCCTTTGATTTTATATAATCGATGGAAATCACACCATTAGAGATCAACTGTTTAATGGTATTGTGTGTACGGCGTATGTGTCGAGACTTACCATTATACTTACTATTTTGTGCCCTTCCTATCGCGGACTGACTATCGCAGTGTAAGCTGATAGCAGCCACATGCTTAGGCCAACACGGAATATCCTCTAGGAAATTCCTAAGCCACTCAGCTTCTTCTCCAAATTTTTATCCAAAGTGCTATGAACTCGGCTTCCATTGTAGAGCGAGCTATGCACGTTTGTCTCGTAAACTTCCAGGACACAGCAGCACCACCAATTGTGAATACGTATCCACTGGTGGACTTCGAATCTTTCGTGTCTGATATCCAGTTCGCATCACAGTATCCTTCTAATACTGCTGGATATCTTGTATATCGTAATCCCAGACTCATAGTGTACTTCATGTACCTCAACAACCTATTTAAGGCTTTCCAATGATTATGATCTGGATTACTCGTGAACCTACTCAGTTTATTCACTGCACATGCTAAGTCTGGTCGTGTACAATTGGTTATGTACGTCAGACTTCCAATCACTTGGGAATATCTCAATTGATCCACATGTTCACCTCTATTCTTGGCTAAGTGCACACTTAGGTCAAGAGGAGTGATCACTGGACTTTCATCAAAGACATTAAATATTTTCAAAACAGACTCAATATAATGAGTTTGTGACAATGCAAGTCCATCGGGTAATTTAGAGATCTTAATCCCTAGTATCACATCCGCAACTCCTAGGTCCTTCATATCAAAGTTTCTTGTCAACATCTTCTTAGTATTCATGATGATATCATGAGTACTTCCCATTATCAGCATGTGATCCACATATAGACATACTATCACATAGGCATTAGGTGTGTTCTTAATGTAGACACATTTATCACACTCGTTAATCTTAAATCCATTTGACAGCATAACATTATCAAATCTGATATGCCACTGTTTTTGTGCTTGTTTAAGCCCATACAAAGACTTAACGAGTCTACACACCTTGTTTTCTTGCCCTGGAACAACAAACCCCTCGAGTTGTTTCATGTAAATTTCTTCTTCCAACTCACTATTCAAAAAGGCAGTCTTCACATCCATTTGATGGATTTCCAAGTTATTGACTGCAGCTATAGCAATGAGAACCCTTATAGAAGTGATTCTCATCACTGGTGAGTAGGTATCAAAAAAGTCAAGGCCTTCCTTCTGTCGGAACCCTTGGGCTACCAACCTAGCCTTGTACTTATCGATATAACCATCAACCTTTAACTTCTTCTTGAAGATCCACTTGCATCCGAGGTGGAATCTATTTCACTATTTCCAGGTGGAAGATCAACCAACTCCCAAGTGTTGTTTTGCATGATGGAATCTATTTCACTATTTATAGCTTCTTTCCAGAAAAGAGCTTCTGGAGTAGACATAGCCTCTGCATACGTCCGGGGTTCGTTTTCTACCATATAGGTCAGAAAATCAGGACCATAGGACTTTGATGTCCTCGCCCTCTTACTACGATGAGGTTCCTCAGGTTCTTGAGGATCACCCTCTTCTTCAGACTCATAAGTCCGCTTGCTTGTGCTTGCTTCTTGTTTTTCTTTCTCCTTACAGGGAAAAATATCCTCAAAGAACACAGCATTCCTAGACTCGATGATGAAATTTTCATGTACATCAGGGACGTCCGATTTATGTACCAGAAACCGATAGGCACTACTATTGAGAGAATATCCAATTAATATACAATCAAAGGTTTTGGGCCCTATCTTCACTTGCTTTGGTTTAGGTATTTCAACCTTAGCCAAACACCCCCACACTTTCATGATTTTGGAGTTCGGCTTGTGACCTTTCCACAATTCATACGGGGATTCATCCTTCTTCTTAGAAGGAATTTTATTAAGAATGGAGTTCGCTGAGAGGATAGCATCCCCCCACAAGTTCTGAGGTAAACCCGAACTAATCAACATAGCATTCATCATCTCTTTCAGAGTTCGGTTCTTTCGCTCAGCAATACCATTTGATTGAGGTGTATATGGTGCTGTCGTTTGATGAATGATGCCGGCGCCAGAGAAAAATTCATTAAACGGTGCATCATATTCGCCATCACGATCACTACGGACATTCTTTATCCGTTTGCTAAGTTGATTCTCAACTTCATTCTTATAATCCTTAAAAGCTTCAAGAGCTTCATCTTTGCTTCTCAGCAGATAAACATAATAGTATCTGGTACAATCATCAATAAAAGTGATAAAGTACTTTTTACCACCTCTAGTTTGCACAAATTTTAAGTCACATATATCAGTGTGAATTAAATCTAGAGGTTCTGTGTTCCTTTCAACCAGTGGAAACGGTGCTTTAGCTAACTTAGCTTCAACACATATTTGGCATTTGTGATTATGATCAATTTTTATGTTGGGAATTAAATCTAGATTCATCATCTTTCGAATCGTTTTATAATTAGCATGTCCTAATCTACAATGCCATAAACAAGAAGACTCAGGCAAGTAAACGAAAGTAGTAGTCATCTTATTAGCCTTTTTCGGCACAACAGTTTTGGGTACAACGGTCATTACATTCATTTTGAACATACCATCTACCAAGTACCCCCTCCCAACATACATATCAAACTTGGATAAAACTACTTTATCCCCACCAAAGACCATCTTGAATCCATTCTTCACCAGAAGAGCACCAGAAACAAGGTTCTTACGCATGTCTGGAACATGCAGCACATTGTTGAGTGAGAGTTCTTTGCCAGAAGTCATCTTCAGTATGACCTTTCCCACACCTTCAGCCTTCGCAGAAGCAGATTTTCCCATAAAGAGCTATTCACCCTCAACAGCCTTGTACTCAGAGACCATCTCTTTCAGAGCGCAAACATGGCGAGTAGCCCCTGTGTCAATCCACCATTCATGGGTATTCCCGACTGTGTTGCATTCAGAAACCACAGCCGACAGGTTCATCTCCTGCATGCCTTCAGCCACCACTTCAACAAGATGGGCATGTGACTTAACCTTTTTCTGTGACCTGCATTCACTTTGGCGATGCCCTGGCTTTCCACAGTTGTAACAGCTTCCAGTGAACTGTTGCTTGACCTTCTTATTGTCTTTTAGACCTTGATTAGGCTGCTTACGCTTTTTGCCTTTGTTGCTCACTTCGACCAAGTTCGCCTTGGACTAGCCCATCAGAAAGCTTCGTTCTGACCTCTTGTTCTGCTCGTCAATCCGCAGATGCGTTGCTAGCTCTTCCATAGTCATCTCTTTCTGCTTATGCATCAAGTAATTCTTGAAATCATTCCAAGAGTGGGGAAATTTTCCAATCATAGCAGCAACCTGGAATTGTTCACAAATCTTCATTTTTTACTCTAGGATCTCATAGATGATCACCTGTAGCTCCTCAATCTGACTGACAACAGTCTTGGAGTCTACCATTTTGTAGTCCATGAATTTGACCACAGCAAATTTCTTCGAGCCAGCATCCTCGATTTTGTACTTTTTCTCCAAAGCCTGCCACAAGGACTTAGCAGACTTATGTGAGCAATACACCCCATAGATCGAGTTCTCCAAAAAACTCAGGATGTAGTTCTTGCACAGGAAGTCAGAGTGCTTCCAAGTATCCAAAGCCGTGACAGAGGCATGATATCCTTCCTTCAAGACAGGAGGATCCTCAGTCAGCATCCGAGCCAAGCCAAGAGTGGTCAGATAGAACAACATCTTATGTTTCCACCTCTTGTAGTTCAAGCCACCAAACTTTTCCGGTTTTTCCCCTTGAGGTCCGGAATTGTTCTGCGCAGGTGCAGCATAGGCACAACAGAGTTACTTCCTTGCTCAGTTGTTGCCATTTCTGTAAACACAGAAGATCGACAAACCATGTTTTGTTCGTCCTCAAACGAACGTAATTATGAAGAAATATTAGAAACAGAGTTATCAGTTTGGCCTCAACCAAACTGAAGCAGGATATAAATAAATTAAACAATCTAGCAGATCTGTAATTTAACACTTAAAAAATATCCTCTAACACACGAATAAATTTGTCTTAAGCTTGTTGGTGATAGTGTCGTGTGTGGAGTGATTTACGGAACAAAATTCACGGATGAAATTACGAATAATTAAACGTAGAAAATAATTAACTCGTAATAAAATCTTAGTTTATTATGTAGATCTGACAAATTAATGCAATTATAATGTAGATCTAATAAATTAACAAAGCTATATGATAGATCTAATAAGACACATCTATTACAATATAGATCTAAAAAAATAAGCAATCGAAATACAGATCTGACTTAAAGCAATATAAAATTGAATTGCTATGTAGAAATAAAGACAAACCGAGGTGAGTTATGAAACTCTTTCCTTAAGACAAATTGCTCCGGTATGGTGCCCATGGTAGTAGCAACTGCCTCCCAAGATACAACGGCATACGTCCTGGATAGAGAGGCACTTCAACAATCCAAGCTCCGGCGAACTTACTACATGCTCCGACTTCTCTTCGACTCAAGAACTAGAACTATATGTTTGATAGTATGTAGTGGAAGACACAAGAGAAAACTGAATGCTTCAACCTTCATCATTGGGGTTCTTTATATAGTGGAGAGGAGGAGCCAATGCTTGAATGTGATTAGCCAGAACACATCATCAATCTTTTCCCATTGGAAAAGAAATAGGGCCGAAATTTAATTAAAAAATTGTCCAACTATTTTCACAATTCTGATTGGTCGGATGACATGTCTTCTGAATTCTGATTGGTCCGATGATTTAACCACTCGACTTTTCCCTCAAAAAAAGCAATTAGGCCGAAAATAATTAAATTAAATGAAATTAATTTAATTAATTAATTTTGTACCGACTTATTTTAATCAGAATTAATTTCAACATTATTCTGGAACCTTCCAACCGCCTCATGAATAACTAATTAATTTTCTGGTTAAATTCAAACGAACTTTTGTCCAAAAAATTAATAGTAACACCCGAGCTCGAGCTGGACGGACGGCGGCGGCGGCGCGCGCGCGTGTGGAAATATATAAGTCCTCCATCCTGCACAAAAGTGCCTTCCCCCTTGGGGCACATTTATAAGAGCATACACTAGCCCTTATATATGGAGCTCAAGTCTCCCATCTTTCCAATGTGGGATATTGAGTTGAGGTACTCCCTTCAACTCTTATCTCCAACACATTTTCAACCAACTTTAAGCATTAATTTCTCATTCACCCGATATCCGAATCGAGTGATTCCAAATCCAAACATTATCTACTCCGTGACTAGAATATTTAGATGTAATAAGATCCCGGTGAATCTCACCGGAGCGTATCCGAAATTCACGCTAAAGTTGACTATTTTAACCCCATTTCATGGGATATCTCCAACAGATTTCATTACGTTTCTGTCAATGTATATTATGCCTTGGTGTTTGTGTCTTTGTTTTCAGGCTTATGTTGATGTATAAGGTCGAAAATATGGAAGAGAGTCTCGAGAAAGAACAATATTTGGGGCCAAGGAGGAGAAAAGAGTGAAGAATTATTGATGAAATCTGAACCAGTCACTTCAGGGGAATTTTGGTCACACCTGGAGAAACTTTCTGGAAGATTTTTCTTCATAAAAGTTGTAGGTAATTGAACGTGCTTTCCAACGCATCTTGAATCGTTCAAATCTGAGCTCAGTACAAGAGGTTATTGCTGATTTACTGAAGACAGGATCCAAACGAGCGTTTACGGAGCAAATTTACATACAGCGAGTTGGCTTTTCTGGAAAATGGGCGTTTTCCTTCCCACAAACGCCCGTTCGTGGTCGGGATGTGGCAAAAACCTATGAAAACCCCTTTTTTCGGTCACATATTATATCTATTCAGACCTGGACGACTTTTGGCATCTTAGGGGCGATTTTAGGGCGGTTTTTGAGTAGTTTAAACACCCTTTGATCCCCATATTCCATAGATTAATTCCATTGATTCTACATACTTTTTATTAGATTAAATTTCTGTTTCACCACCAAAGATTCAACTTTTAGCGCAGTACCTTTACTCTATATTCAAGGTTTGATTTTTATGATGATTATGATTTTGTTTATTATTGTTCTTAGTATAATTTCCTTTAATTACTTCATTGTTAGTATGATGATGAGTAGCTAAAGTAGTTTTGTAGCCGAATTATGTGAAAACGGGTGAAAATCCCAAAGGGGCATGAGATGGGAGTTGTGTAGCGCTTAATTAAACGTTTGTATGATGAATTCGTGTTCTAAAACTTGTTTTGATTGTTTTAATAGCTTTGAATGAGATTGACAACCTTGTTCACTGTTACACACACATCGAGCTTATATATGTATTTTTGCGGCGTGGTGTGGGATACGGGTTTTAGAATCACTAGACATAGCCTTGATTGTTAGATTGACAACCTAGCTAGACGTTAGGACTATGCCTATGTGAGGTTCTTATCGGGTTCCCGAGCCGCTCATTATTCTGGTCAACCATGTTAGGTGAGTTAGCTTTCTAAAGGGAGGGTTAATAAGCCTAGTATAGGGGGTTAAGAGAGAGTTGTTCAGACCTTAACGCAAGAATAAGGAGTTGACACCCGTGGATGTCATATAAAATGAATTGGATAGGTAGGTCGGTTAAGACACACTCTTTGTCAAGTCTTCCCTGTTGGGTAAAAGTAACCTGTTGGATCGTAGTTCGGCTATGCCTTTTAATCACCTAGATAAATCCGTTAGAATAACATATATTTTCTGCATTAGCTATAATACTTTTCACTTAATATTGACCTAAACCATGTTTAGACGTCGACTTTGGTATTTCACTATTATTCCCTGTGGATTCGACCTTGAAACCTCTATACTACCATTGACCCGATACTCTGTCGGTTAAGGTTAGCGGTTAAGTATTTTGCTATTAAGAATTTTGGCGCCGTTGTCGGGGAGTACATAGTGAATATCTTGCAAGTTGACTGAAAGCTTGGGCTTAGGTTGTTTTATTTTTTTTTTTTTTTATTTTTTTTCTTTTCTTGATGGAGTTCATATATTGAAGCATCACACCACCTATTGTTGTGCTGGTTGATACGAGATACTTTGATTGTTTTTGTGTTGTTTCCTGAGATCTTGCAGTTTGAGCTTAAATGGATGGACAACAATTATCCTACCAACTACAGGCACCTGAACAATATTATCAAGAACAGTATGTGCATAAGCCTCAGTATCAACAACAGAGTAACCAGGACTCTTGGGTCTATCAGAGCCCTAGTTCATACCTGAATCAGAACTTCGGTTATTCAAGTATTGAGCCACAACATTATGAGGGTTATCAGAACCCTTATGCTTATCATGATTATGGTTCTCACACTCAGCATGTTGACAACTTTGCACAGAATCAGCTGTTTGATCAGAATCCATCTTGGCTAGAAGCCTACTACCCACCTCCGATGAATTATAGTCAGTATGATCAATTTGCTCCCATGCCATAAGAGAGCTTCACCGACAGTCAAATTGAGCTACTAGAGAAAATGAACAAGAGCATGGAAGAGCAACTGCGGGACATGAAAGAGTTCAAGATAAGTACTGACTCCTCCATCAGAAATCTTTAAGAGAGGGCGGTGCAGTCGATTGAAATAATGGGGTTCGACCAGGAAGAACATGCATGTGCAATAGAGGTGGTTAAGGATGATGAGGTACTCATTAAAGGAGTTCAGGCGGAGAGTGAGATTGAGGATCCAAATTTCTATAATGAGGTGTCTGACCAAAAGATAGAGCATGAAAAAGAAGCTTGTGCATATAAGGTGAATAAGGCAGCAGAGAGAGCAAGAAGGCAAACTGAGTTGGAAACTATGAGAAGAGAGTGAGCTGCTCTTAAGAGAGACCTCACGATGGATAAAGATGATGAGAAAGCCGACAGTGAAGAGCTTCAGGTGGAGATTGAGGTTGATGATTCGGGTTACCATGATGAACTATCGGACCCAGAGAAGCAAGAGCTTGAGTTGGGATCGCCCATTTCTCCATCACTCCCGATTGAAGAGATGAAAGTTGATACTTTGGTGGAGTGCGTAGGGGAACCGACCATTGTTATAGTGAACAAGAAGTCTTTCGTAATGAAATGCTCTGGGATGAAGAGGAGCTGCAGGACTTGGGGACAGCAGAGGTGGAACGTCTGTCTATTGCACAGCCTCCTGATGAACCACAAAAGAATGACGTGGAGGGGTGTGTGATAGATTTGAGCACACTCTTTGATGAGATTGATATGCCATCTTTGGTAGAGCCACCGGGAGAGTTGGGAATATTTGATATGTCGGTCCCGGATTACTACTCTCGTCCACTCTGTGTGGATGAATTTTATGCGGTCCAGTTTGTGTACCCCCCCAGTGGATGAACTTTATGGAATTGCGAAAAAGGGGAAACGACTATGGAGTGGTGATTTTCAGAAGAAGATGGATTGACAGGCCGATAAAAGAAGATTCTCTGGCTGGGAGGAGGTAGCATCGAGGACCAAAAGAGGTACGTTTCTAGTCAATTCAATTTCGATGGTTCTTGCAGTGTTCACTTTTCTTAATCTATTGGTCTTCTTGAGTTTAGATTTTGGTTGATGGTTTTTGGTGTTACTTGTTGAAATAAATGGTTAAAGTGATGTTTTGAGTCTTAAGTGATTTGAGTCTGCTTAAGTGCCATATGGTCGAGCCAACGACGTAAAACACAGGCGCTTGTGGGAGGCAACCCACCTTTTTGCTTTATTTGTTTAGATCTTATTGGGACCCTGAGAGGATATTTTACACCCGATTCTTGTTTTTGACATGCATGCTATAGCCAATATTTTCTATATATGTACATCTCCATGTTTGTGTTACCTACACTTAAGGTTTCGGCCTTTCGTTGTAGAGAATTCTTTGTGTTTACTTTGTAGCACAGGCACTATGGGAGATACATTTGCGGTTGTTGATTGCATTAGATGAGCTTTGCCTACAGTTCAGCTAAGTTTTTTATTTCCCTTTCTCACACCGAGGATAATGCTTCGTTTAAGTGGGGGGTAGGAGACTTAGCTTCACTGTTTTTGTTGATAAATTTTAATGCCATGTTTTCATGTGCTTGAATGATTTGTAGTCTTTGTTTTTGCTATATCGTGTGAATTTCGGACATATTTTAAAAAATTTAATGGATTGATGTTGTGTTATATGTTGAATCATGATATCCTTAGTTTAAGTGTTTTACAATTGAGTAAATGCATGCGAGTTAAGTCGTGATCATGTTATAAAAATGGACTACACACGCACTTAATAGCTTCAATATCATGAGTTATGGTAATTAGTGATGCTTATAGTTGTCATAGTCTATTCTGTTACCTAGAACTTATATGATTAACTTCGAGGCGAAATAGAAAGGTCAATCTTGGTAGATTAAGGGATGACGGTCCTGGCATTTCTTTGACCCAACTAGAGCCAAATAGCCAACCCTGTACATAATTTCCACAGAAGCCCCTCTGAGCCTTTGTAGGGTGGTTAGACCCCCACCCAAACTTTAGCCATTCGTGATTGAGCCTATAATTACCGACCCTTAGCCTTTATTTGTGGTCTACATTTCTTTGGCACCCTACAAGTGTGTTCTAATCTTATTTTAGGCACACTTGCTAGCACAAGTGTGGGGTGGTGAAGATGTGTATCAAAGTATGGTGTTGGTAAATATTTTGTACTACGAATGAGAAGGGATAGAAAAAGTGTTGGTGTTTGGTTTATGAAAAAAAGAAAAAGAAAAACATCAAAATCAAAATCAGTCAAAAACAATGGAACGAAGTGTTTGGAAAAAATTGAGTCAAAGAATGTTTGATGATGGCTATGTATTAATTCTTCCAAAGTGGCGTTGGTGGACGAGTTTTCATTGAATTATGTTTGGATATTAGAGTAAAGAAGGAGAAAGATTGCTCGAATCAAGCTAAGGAGGTGAGTTATGAGGCAATTTCAAGAACTATTGATTAAGCTCACTCGTTTTTCTCTTTTGATACTCCTTTTATCCTTTCGTTTAGCCCCGTCCCTAGCCTAACGTTACAACCGTGCAAGTCCTGCCTGACCTTAGTTAGCCTTGATTTGACCTCGATTAGTGGAGATGTTTATGAAGTATAAGCCTATGGTGTAACAACAATAGTCATGCATCTATAATATGAACCGGTTAACTGTGATGAATGAATGAGAAGCTATGCACACACTCACATTCCGTTTTTGTAATAAGGGAGGATTAGACTCAATTGAATTTGCCTGGTTGTTTTCACTTACCCTTTGCATATGATGATCCCGTGTATGACTACAATGTTGAGTCTATGTTACATTTTAGAGTCGCTTTGTTTGCTCGAGGACGAGCAAAAACTAAGCAGGGGGTAGTTGATGGGAGTCGAATTGTAGTGTATTTCTAATATGAGATTACCTCCTTTTACGAGTTATTCATGGTTATTTTGGGCTATTATGGGTAGGATATGAACGATATTCACTAATATGCATGTTTCGAGACTAAAGGCGTTTTTGTCCTAAAAACTCGTGTTTTATGTGGATTTCATTACGTTTCCGTCAATGTATATTATGCCTTGGTGTTCGTGTCTTTGTTTTCAGGCTTATATTGATGTATAAGTTCGAGAATAAGGAAGAGAGTCTCGAGAAAGAACGATATTTGGGGCCAAGGAGGAAAAAAGAGTGAAGAATCATTGACGAAATCTGAACCAGTCACTTCAGGGGCATGTTGGTCACAACTTCAGACACTTTCAGGAAGAGTTATCTTCATGAAAGTTGTAGGTAATTGAACAAGCTTTCCAACGCATCTTGAATCGTGCAAATCAGAGCTCTACGCAAGAAGTTATTGCTGATTTACTGAAGAGAGGATCCAAACGAGCGTTTTTCGAGACTAAAGGCGTTTTATGTGGATTTCATTACGTTTCCGTCAATGTATATTATGCCTTGGTGTTCGTGTCTTTGTTTTCAGGCTTATATTGATGTATAAGGTCAGGAATAAGGAAGAGAGTCTCGATAAAGAATGATATTTGGGGCCAAGGAGGAGAAAAGAGTGAAGAATCATTGACGAAATCTGAACCAGTCACTTCAGGGGCATGTTGGTCACAACTTCAGACACTTTCAGGAAGAGTTGTCTTTAATGAAAGTTGTAGGTAATTGAACGAGATTTCCAACACATCTTGAATCGTTCAAATCAGAGCTCTACACAAGAAGTTATTGCTAATTTACTGAAGAGAGGATCCAAACGAGCGTTTACGGAGCAAATTTACATACAGCGAGTTGGATTTTCTGACAAACGGGCGTTTGCCTTGCCACAAACGCCCATTCGCGGTCGGGATGCGGCAGAAACCTATAAAAAACCCCTTTTTTCGGTCCCATATTATATCTATTCAGACCTGGACGACTTTGGGCATCTTAGGGGCGATTTTCGGGCGGTTTTTGAGTAGTTTAAACACCCTTTGATCCCCATATTCCATAGATTAATTCCATTGATTCTACATACTTTTATTAGATTAAATTTATGTTTCAACACCAAAGATTCGACTTTTAGCGCAGTACCTTTACTCTATATTCACGGTTTGATTTTTATGATGATTATGCTTTCGTTTATTATTGTTCTTAGTATAATTTCCTTTAATTACTTCGTTGTTAGTATGATGATGAGTAGCTAAAGTAGTTGTGTAGCCGAATTATGTGAAAACGGGTGAAAATCCCAAAGGGGGATGAGATGGGAGTTGTGTAGCGCTTAATTAAATGTTTGTATGATGAATTCATGTTCTAAAACTTGTTTTGATTGTTTTAATAGCTTTGAATGAGATTGACAACCATGTTCACTGTTACACACACATCGAGCTTATATATGTATTTTGTGGCGAGGTGTGGGATACGGGTTTTAGAATCACTAGACATAGCCTTGATTGTTAGATTGACAACCTAGCTAGACGTTAGGACTATGCCTATGTGAGGTTCTTATCGGGTTCCCGAGCCGCTCATTATTCTGGTCAACCATGTTATGTGAGTTAGCTTTCTAAAGGGAGGGTTAATAAGCCTAGTATAGAGGGTTAAGCGAGATTTGTTCAGACCTTAACGCAAGAATAAGGAGTTGAAACCCGTGGATGTCATGTAAAATGAATTGGATAGGTAGGTCGGTTAAGACACACTCCTTGTCTAGTCTTCCCTGTGGGGTAAAAGTAACCTGTTGGATCGTAGTTCGGCTATGCCTTTTAATCACCTAGATAAATCCGTGAGAATAATATATATTTTCTGCATTAGCTATAATACTTTTCACTTAATATTAACCTGAACCAAGTTTAGACGTCGACTGTGGTACTTCACTATTATTCCCTGTGGATTCGACCTTGAAACCACTATACTACCGTTGACCCGTTACTCTGTCGGTTAAAGTTAGCGGATAAGTATTTTGCTATCAAATATCGAAGAAATATAATTTCTATTTTCGGATTCTTTTGAACAAATAGATTCACTTTCACATTGATAATATAGCTGCCTTAAAGAAAGTGAATATGATGTTTGTATACGATTCTGAGACTCGGACTTTTGTCTGATAAAGTCAAAAACCACTAAGTAATGCTGAAAAGGTTATGTAATACATCATAAACTATTAAGACAAATGGTTACCGTATTTAGATGAATGATTCTTCGGCATCTATTAATTAGTGCATATATCCTAGAGATAAGATCTAAAGACTGGCTAAGGGTGATTCCTATCTCCCAGTCTAAGAACACTATCTCAAAGAAAAAATAACTAAGTTACCTTTCAATTAGGAAAAGGTAATAGAGCTGAAGAAGTATCACTACTTGTTCATATTGACCTTCGGGGTCTTATGAAGGATACAAGCTAGTGGGAGGTTTTGAGTGGTAGACATTATGTCTGATAACTACTCGAAACGCCGATTAGTTTATTAAAATATTTGGAGGAATCTCTGATATTACCAGAGAAATGAGTATTCCATGCTCAGCTATAGGCTATGGCATGGTTTTGACACTGATGCTTAGCCTACCTCCGAGTGAAATTATTTCACTGCAAGGATAAACCATACACGGTCTTGTATAGATATTGATATGCTACAATACACTGCTTAACTCAATTAAGATATTTGTTACAAAATAACGGTATACATTATTATGTAAAACCGAGAAGTCTACCTAGAAGATGCTTATGAATTTATGGATAAAGAGTGAAGTACATTTACTCCACTTCTACAAATAGTGGCATCTAGCACTAGTGCTTGAAGGTAGGACTGAAGATTTTACATACACGTTCAGATGGTGACTGTTCATGAAGTATCTTAATACAATGAGAAAAGGTTTTTTATAAGAGACCTAAGATCGGATAACGAAGGTTGAACTGTCATAGCCTTTCTGAAAAAATGTATAAATAACTACCTTGGACCTAGAAGTAAAGTTACTCAATGAGTTACTATCTGATTTAATCAGACCACATCCAACGTTGGTTGTTGGGGGTTACGCTGATAAATATTGCTGAACCAGATCAGGATGTCAATCCACCCAAATGTAGTGGGAGTATGGTTTATCCATTGACTCAATATTATTATGCAGACTTTACAGTCTGCTGGGCGTGGTTGACCACCTATGGTCCCTTTTGAAGGACTATATAGGATTCTGATAAAAGAGGTTGGTTTAAAGCCATAAAGCCTGAAAATGGAGTTTTGGTACTCCAGTTCTATTTATACTCTTGTGGAACCACCTGAGTGTCTCAGGCCCAGTGGGAGTAATTGGTTCTACATGCAAAAGAGTCGAATGAATGGAAAGTTTATCTTTCTAAGCAAAGCCAAGTGGTCTAGGGGTAATTTCTTGAGTAGAAGATAGTTCAATAGGGGTGATGCCCTGAACTTTCTCACTATTCAGCCTTGCTTGACTCTATGAAAAGCATAAAGATTACCAGGGGTGATGCCCTGAAACTTTCTTGCCCATCAATGGAGCTTATATTCATTCGGAATAGAAGGGTTTTAGTTTAAATCCATTGGCAGATTGACTGCCTATGCTTATATCCATTGGTGGATTAAAGCAAACCTCTAGGTCATTAAAAGTCACATGTTTTGAAATATGTGGACTTGACCAAAGTATTGATGAGTCTTTTGTAGACTGAAGAATCAATATTGGTAAAGTAGTAGACGTTAGTGTTAACAAAAGATAACACTGCAATAGTTGGAAACAACATGGGTGTGTTATCTGAAGTCAAGAACTGACAAGCCAAAGCTTCTCTAAATCAGAGAAGTGGACTATATTCTTAGATTTTGATTCTGTCGAATTCATGGGAACAAGTTGTTGGCAATATCCCATCCATCATATTGGTTAAAGATAATAGTGCATTTTCGAATTCATGAGAACAAGTTGTTGGCAATATCCCATCCATCTTATTGGTTAAAGATGATAATGCATTTTCGAATGCAGAATTCAACGAGAGGTTTCCTACCCAACCTCCCATGGAATAATTCTCTTAGACTTTGGATATAGAGAAAATGGGATAGATTCTCTTTTGGATAGAGAAAGTCAGGTTATTAAAAGTCAATAAAAGTTGAGTCTTGGATTCGGATGTTGAAAGCAGTATAGTGCATCCTCAAGTATCTTGAAAGAATGATGAATCGTATGCTTGTACATTTGGGTGCGAACCTGAGTGTCGTTGACTACACTGATTCTGATTTTTTGTCAAATTAATGATGATCGTGAATCGATCTCAGGCTCAGTGTTTACTCAAAGTGATGGAGCTATAGTGCGAGCAATCCAAAGACTTTGCCGCTTTGACTCTTTTAGTCGAATATGTAGCAGCTTTCGGAGCAGCTAAAAAGGTAGTGTGGCTTGAGAAGTTCTTGTTGGATCGGGAAGTGATTCCAGGTCTTGATGAGCCGATATCATTTTACTATGAAAACAGTTGAGAGGTAGCTCATATAAATGATCTTCGCAATCACAAGGGGTCAAAAGCATATTGAGAGAAAGTACCACCTGGTCAGACATATCGTGCAAACAGGAGACGTTTCGGTCCTAAAGATCACCTCGAGCCGACGACCTAGGTGATCAGTTTACCAAGTCGTGTGGCATCTAGTTTCACTGATAAGTGCTTGGCGGGTATAAAATTGGAGATATGTCTCATCTGCTTGAGAGCAAGTGGGAGAATGTTGTGGATAGAAAGAATAAGGGTGTGGTGCTCTAAAAACAATCATTGCTTGTCTTTACGGGCAAGTGGGAGATTGTTAGATATAGTGCGTCCAAAAGACAATTGTTTCTTGTCCTTATGGGCAAGTGGGAGACTGTTGGAAGTAACGCCCGAAAGACAATTTATGTAATTGTTTTTAGAATTAATAAATGACAAATTTATTCTCGTCTTATTATTTGATTTGTGCTTATAAGAAATACGCTACTGAAAACCCCAACTCGTATCATATGTAGCCATATAACTTAGTGTGTTTCACACATGATGATTAAGTTTATGGTGATACACTTGAACTAGCTATTAGTCCGTGGTGAAGTTAATCAAAGTATGGGGTTTATTGATTAAACCACCCTTAATGCGCCCAGAACACTTTATGGTGTGACTGTATTATCCGGACCGTCGACATTGGTTGTCTAAGTGGGGCATTTATATATGATGAGAGTCATATAGGACTGGACCGATTTAATCTGCGTTTCTCATATAATTCCGTGATTGAGAAATATTATTAAATCACAAGATGATCATGTATGGATTAACATTAATCCTGAAGTGATTACAGACTCCTACTTGTTTCAGGATAGTGTTTGATGTGTTTGTAAAGAATCGCTAAGAGGCGCGGTCCGAATCACTTTCATGTTGGCTCTATTCTGGAATGAGTGAGAAGTGTGTGTTTCACAGATATGGAATCCATTCCTTCCTGCGGGAAGTAGAAAGACAATCCTCTTATTTGTTGATCCTAGAAACTGATCAATCCCGGTTGTTCATATTGGTTATGAACTAATTGGTCACTAGTGGGTTAATAGTAAATAAGGATAAGATGTATTGAAGAAGGTATACGGAAATAATCCCGCTTCGTTACGGATAGTCTATGGAGGGTTAGTTTATATGTAATGATTATATCAATGGACACTTATCGACTCGACTCGACATTTTGAGAATAAGTTATATCTATAATCGATAGAGTTCGGGCCAGATTTATGGTGGCGTAATTCCGCAATTAATAAGTTGAGTAGAAATATTACGCTCGATGAATATTTTATTTAATTTATTGTAGCTCACTTGGTTATAAGTCTTGGTTGAATAAACAAATCAATACCAAGAATCTTGGATAATGCGTGAAGAATATGACGGAGGCGACCGAGAGTGAAGAAAATGGTGTCAGTGAAGAGTGAAAAACAGAGTGGCGGTGGAGGGTGAAGAACAAAAGGTCATAGTTATCAGCGTGTATCAAAATTTCAAATTCAAAGACGACACTGGTGGCGGAAAGTATAGAAAAAGCCGTCGACAGATAATGAAGGACAGAGTGTCGGCGGGGAGTAAAGGGCAGAGAAGCGGCAGGGGGTGGAGAACTAACAGTTAGGGTTATCGCCTTATCAGGGTGTGAGGCTGAGTGAAAATTATAAATGTAACAAGTAATGGATATTGGGGTATTCGTAAAAAAAGATAATAATGGGTGGGTTTTTCTAAAAGAAATTTGGATTTTGTCTAAAAAGTAAATAAATAATGACGGGAATATTTTTGTCGGACCACTAATGACGGGAAACAATGATCATTAATGACGGGATTTGATATTTGGTCATCAACCCTGTCATTAAAACTACCATATAGTGATGTAATTTTGACCCGTCATTAAATTCCCATCATTACATTCCTTTTTTCTTGTAGTGAATTTCTAAGAATAATGACATTAAAATTCGTAACTAGGAAGAACACGACAAATATATAGATTGACATCAAAGTTGTAAGTAGCGGGAAAAAGTTTGAGGACAAACTTATTTTTAAGGGGGGCAGAATTGTAACATCCCGACTTTTGAGTACGATATGCCTGAGATTTGTAGGACTTCTAAATTTTTAAGGGGGGCAGAATTGTAACATCCCAACTTTTGAGTAAGATATGCCTGAGATTTGTAAGACTTCTAAATACCAGTCACTATATTCATTATTATATTATATACACTTAACAAGCGTAAAATTAAACGTCTACCTATTCGTATTTAATTTTATTTTTCTAAGTAATGTTTATTAATTGCCTTATATATATATGTATTAAAGTTATATATCCATCTACAAAATAATATATAAAATAATAAGTTGCATATAGTTTGACATATCCGGGCATATTTATTTTTCACTGTTTCTATGATACTTTATATTTATACATTCCTGTACGTTGTTTATATTTTAAATGGCATGTTTTAATTGATTAATGTCTAGTAGTGGAGTATTGTACCAATTACATTTCTTTGCAACCGTTTCAAATAATTATTTTGACAATATTTGACAATATATTCCATCATTTGAATTATAACTAAGACTTATCCAAGGTCATCACATATAAAGGCTCATGAATTTGAGTTGAACGGCGAAGACATTGCACCAGCACAGACACACAAGGCCAATGCACTGGTTGCACCCCAGCAAAGCAAAACAGCTGACACAAGCAGCAAAGAGACACATGAGCTGAAAGAACAGGTATCTTTACTGATCAAACGTTTTGGCAGGTTTAGCAAGAAAAAGCAATTCAAAGGAAGTTCATCATCAAACAAGAAATCAAGCTCAAGCAAAGACATGAAGAAAAAGGATGATGAATATAGATGCTTCAACTGTATGAAGAAAGGTCATTTGAAGGCTGATTGCCCCGAAGAAAAACACAAAGATGAGGATGAGAAGAACTACAAGACAACTGAAAAGAGAAAAAGCAAGAAGGCACTCAAAGCTGAAACCAAAATTGAAAAGAATGAAGAATCATCTAAAAATGATTCTGATGATGATGAAGGTGACAGGTCAGACAATGAAAAAGCTTACCGATGCCTTATGGCTAAAGAATCTAATGAAACTGGGGTAACATCTAGCTCATACTCATCATCTAGTACATCCACATCTGACACTGCACAATCCTCTTTTCTCCCCTTAGATTCTGCAAACCTAATTCAAAATCTCATGAGTAAATTTGAAGAAATTCAAGTAAATCATGAAATTCTGGAACAAGAATGTGAGAATCTGAGAAAGGAAAATAAAAGATTAAAAAAAGAACTGGATGAAATAAATGCTGAACAAACTAGTAAGGAAATTCACTCAACTGATCAACAAGCAGCAGATGATCACTCATTTGATGCTGAAAGACCAGCTGAGAAAATATCCCTACCAGTTAAGAGCACCACTGCACCACAAATTGCACCAGCTTACAAACCCTTAAAAAGGTTTGGATCCATATATGGTCTTGGCTACAATAGTCAGGATAAAGAAACAATGGACAACACAATTCTAAAACAAGGACCAAAACTGGACCTATATTCAGAAAATGACAGACCATAGTTACTTCTACTCACCCTGGATCAGCAAAGTCAGAACCCTGTGGAGTAAAATAGCCGAGTAAATCATCAAACCAGCCAATTAAAGGCAAAGGCTTACTGAAAGGTAAGGGAAGACTTTACCCTTCAGAAGATGATTGGAATGTTGCACCTCTGAAATACAAGAAGAAACCATTTCATGCTATGCAACATGTGTTTAGGAAAAGCCAACCTAGGCATGTTCCTGGACACAAGATGCAATATGGAAATAAGTTCCCTCCTGCATATTGGAGAGTGAAAAAGGATGCAAATGCACCAAAAAGTAGAGAAAAGTATAAGAATACCTTTAGTAGATATATTAGAAGTTATTCTTCCATGCCTTATACATATGAAGTTGATGACTTCAAATATCAAAAAAGAAGACCCTTTGGATATACACTTGGAGTAGTAGGCGTGACTGCTAACAGGTATGGCACCAAACAGTGTTGGGTACGTAAACACACTTAATTTGTCTTGTAGGATGTCTGGTACATAGACAATGGATGTTCTAGACACATGACGGGAAATAAAGGATGACTGGCTGATTTTAAGGCTTTTGATGGACCCAAAGTAACATTTGGAGGCAAAGAAAACCCAGGCAGAATTTAGGGGAAAGGCATAATGCTCATAAACAGTTTGAAAATTCAAAAATGTGGCTTATATTAAAAGACTAAATTTCAATCTTCTGAGTATCAGTCAATTCTGTGACAAAGGCTACAATGTGCACTTCAACAAAGAAGGATGCAAGGTGATCCACAGCCAAACCAACACAGTTGTACTTGCAGGAAGAAGAGAAGATAACATGTTTGTGGTATATTGGAAGACAGCAAAGGCTGAAACATGTTTGTTTGTCAAAAATAAGCAATCAACCAGCTGTATTTGGCATATAAGATTGAATCATCTCAACTTCAAGACCATCAACACACTGTCAAAGAACAAGCAAGTTGAAGGACTTCCAGAGATCACTTCAAAAAAGGAAAGCCTCTGTGATACATGTCAAAAAGGGAAGCAAATCAAAAGCTCTTTCAAGTCAAAGCCCTATCAATCTACAACAAAAATTTAACATTTGTTGCATATGGTTCTTTTTGGACCAATCGCACCAGTAAGTGTAAGTGGAAAGAAGTACACTCTAGTGGTGGTGGATGACTTTTCCAAATTCACTTGGACCATATTCATGAACAAGAAAATAGAGACACTCAAAATGCTATCAGATTTGCTAAGAAGAATTCAAAATGAAAAAGAACTGACGATCATCAAGATCAGATCAGATAGAGGCACAAAATTTCTAAATGAAAATATCAGAACCTACTGTGAAGAAAATGGAGTACTACATCAACTATCGATGATGCGCAGGACTCCACAACAAAATGGTGTAGCAGAAAGAAGAAACATGACACTCAAAAGAAACAAATAAAACAATGATTGCGAAGCATGCTTACCAAAGAGATTTTGGGCTGAAGCAGCAAATACAACATGCTATACTGAAAACAGATCAATCATCAACAAACATCATGGAAAAACACCACATGAAATATGGAATGAAAGAAAACCTAATATCTCATATTTACATATGTTTGGTATAAATGTTTTGTTTTGAACAGGAATCAATTACATACTTTTGATGAAAAAGCTGATGAAGCAATCTTTATAGGATACTCAGACACAAGCAAAGCCTTCAGATTACTCAACAAAATAACTTTGGTGATTGAAGAGTCAATCCATATGGTTTTTGATGAACCAAACACAAATGGTGAAAGTCTACAAGATCTTGAAGAAGAAGCTAGAAAGAGACAAGTTTATATAAACACAACAGTACCAGCTACCATTCTGGATCACACCTTTGGCAATCAAGAAGACACACCTATCATAGCAACAAAAGAAGCACCAACACAAGAACATGAAGTTGATCCACAAGCTAAAGTTGTGGAAGAACCAAATCACGAGCATCTTCAACTTGACCTAAATTGGCTAAGAGATCATCCTGAAGAACAATTCATTGGAGATATTCATATAGTTGTTAGAACCAGAAGACAACTGGAAAGAATGCTAACATGTTTTTTTATCACAGGTGGAACCCAAAACAATAGATGATGCAATTCAAGATGTTGATTGGATTACAGCCATGCAAGAAGAGCTAAATGAATTTGAAAGAAATGAGGTATGGGAACTTGTTGACAGACCAGACATGGCCAACATCATTGGAACGAAATGGGTGTTCAGAAACAAGATGGATGAAAAAGGAACAGTTGTCAGAAATAAAGCAAGTCTAGTTGCAAAAGGGTACTCACAAGCATAAGGAATAGATTATGATGAAACATTTGCACCAGTAGCAATATTGGAAGCAATCAGACTCTTTCTAGCCTTTGCAGCTCATAAAGACTTCAAAGTTTATCAAATGGATTTCAAGAGTACATTTCTGAATGGACTTTTGGAAGAAGAAGTATATGTGGAACAACCTTCTGGTTTCCAACTCATGACTACAAGAAACTTGACATCTAATGACAGGAATTATCGTCATTAAATACCCAATTCCCGTCATTAAAGATTTTTAATGACGGAAAATATCCTCTTATTGTTGCCTCTCTAGATAAAGGTAATTAATGACGGGAAGATGATTCCCATCATTAATTAGACAAGACATTAAATGATAATAGTATCCCATCATTAAACATCGTAGTTAATAATGACTCGTCCCCTCATTCTAAGATCATTTTCCCGTCATTGTATCATCGTTTAATAATGATATATCCCCTCATTGTAGGCTAATTTTCCTCATTAAATAGTGATTTAATGACGGCATCTCACCTCATTATAAAGACATTTTCCCCTCATTAATAGTGATTTAACGATGACATACCCCATCATTATAAATACATTTTCCCATCATTAAATCGTGAATTAATGACGACACATATGCTCATTATAGGGTCCTTTTCACGATGTTAAAGCATGATTTAGTGACGACATATCCCCTCATTATAGAGTCATTTTCCCATTGTTAAATCATGATTTAATGATGGCATACGCATTAATTATACCGGTATAATATTGAAAACTACCAATCATGCAACTAAGAAAACAAAGGCCAACAAGACCACCCTTCTTGCAAAACACATGCATAACAAGCAAAGGCCAACAGGCCAAGGCCACAACATTAGCCAAACAAAAACAAATATAATATGGCCGGCAAGGCCACCCATCAATAAAGATGGAAGCAAAACTAGGCCAACAAGGCAAGGCCACCCCAAAAGCTAAACAAAAACAAATCAAGAAAGGTTGGCTGGGCAAGGCCACTTGGATTTGTAACCAAGAAATAACAATAACAAAAATCGTATGGATGCATACATGATTACATGTTATCACATTACAAAAATACTTATCTGCTATATATGTTGTACACATGGTTCTTAATCAAAAATATTATGCTCTATCAATTACAGCAAGGATGGCTTCTTAACCTTGTTGTAGCCAAAACATGCCCGATTCCTCACGTACAAACACAATAACTCTTTCATGCCCTAGATGACTCCTTCAAGCAATCAACATTCATTCTAGTTAGATTCGAAGAAGAAAAACATTACAAATGCCTTCAAGCCCTAGATGACTCCTTGAAGCCATCAACATTAATTCAAGTTAGATTAGAAGAAGAAAACACAATACAAATGTGCAGTTGATCCGAAAAAGTAAACCCGGAAAACATAGTTCGATTGCCATTGCACTAAAAGAAGAGAGAAACAAATTAAAAAAATTATTGATTGCATGTGGCTATATCGTGTTCTATTGAATATCAATAGACTATAGCAATATTCACAGTAACCTAGCTACCTGTATTTTTTTAGAGTTTAGCTAAGAAACACCTCTTCATCCTACGAAGAAACAAGTCGGGATGCATTTGAATGATTTGTTTGTACTTTTCTTATATCACTGATTTTAAGATGGGCAGCAATATATATCCATAGCTAGAGGAATCACATGATACAAGTACTTAAGTAAGAATAACAGAGTAGTCATATGATACTTACCATCATGGAGTTAAAACTAAACAAAGCAACAACTTGTGATCTGACCATTGTCAACTTCATACCCAAAGAACCTACAATTAACAAGGACTATTATCTCTGTATTACTATTCACATGACTAGTATTGATGAGATGAAACAAAACACATGGATTTCAAAAAGTCCCTCGATTGATCTATATGCAAGTATAAATGTCAAGTGTAGACAAAAGCACGTTCAAAAAGGAAGTGCAATGTCTCAAAATGCCATATGTTTTTCAACTTTGATACAAAATCACTCAGAGTTCAGGCATGGCATTAAGAATCCATTTCCCGAGAAGATCGGATATAAGAAAAGGCACCTTATCTTGCACAGCAGGTGAAGAAAGCTACTTTCAAAGATGAGCATGAACTACAAATAATTCAGAATGCAACATAAATCTCTACTTTCTCATCACAACAGAACTACAAATAATTCAGAATGCAATATAAATCACTACTTTCTCATCACAACTGAGAGGAAAGATGAACATCAAAGGTTCCAATGTGATGACGGTCAAATTATACCCGTAAAAGTCATCAACGTAGACCTTAAATCGGGACGAATAATATATATTTTATGATAAATCACACGTTTATAGTTATTATTTAATGTTATGTGATTAATAAAATATAAATTGGTATTTATCCATATAACTTGGTATTTATCTATTAATAAGATATAATTTGGTATTTATCCGTTTTTATTATATTTATCCGTTATTATTTAAATATGATTTATTTTGGGATAAATATTATTTTGCAGAATGTGGATAATTATGGAGGATAAATACAAAAAGGAGAATTTAATCACAAGATAAATCCAAGAAAATCAAGACAAATTGAAGATAAAGATTGGATAAGCATGACAAAAGCCGGCAACCAATCAAATGATGGCGCCAACTCCCACACGCCATTTAGGGGCGCATGTCACATTTTAATGATCGGCCGGGAGTTATCTCTTATTTGTTTGACATTTTGAAGTATATCTCTTATTTAGCTTGAACACCTATAAATAAAGAGGCATACTACACGCCATATGTACACCATAGAAATACATTATTTTCAATACTTTTATCAATATAGTTCGTTGTTTTCTTTATTTTATTTTATGTTCGTTCATTACGGAGTCGTTAGAATCTCGGTTAGAGATCGTGTCGAAGAGTGGGAGTCACGCTGCGTCTTCGAGGTAATGTCTACTCAATTATGCAATCTTTATTCGTAGATCTAATTCATTTCGTTATGGAGTAGTCTTTTGTGTATTGATTTCGTGATGTAGTTAATTATCAAACCCATGTTTATGTAGATCTGAGGCGTAAAAGGCGTTTCACGAGCAAATCCCGTTGAGATCGAGCTTGTTGGCGGTGAGCTTATGTCTCGTTGGTAGCAAGATCATGATGTTCTTGATTTGTCGTGAGAACGGCCGACTACGTCCAGGTTCTCTTCGCTTTGTAATTCAAACGAGTAATTAAACTTGATCAACTTAATTATTTGTCGTCGTAATTTAACATGAGACCCAAAAAGTGATTGTTATTTGTGACGAGATTGAATCGGTGTCTAAGAAGTACGCCTAATCATAGGAATGTTGCTTAGATGAGGTTACGGTTTATACCGGCATCCCTAGTTTCGTAATTGTGTCAGAAGTTATATGAGATGGAGACTAAAAATGTGAAGTCACGTAATGGAGACACGATGATCTAGATGGCCTAACCGGAGCTAGATCTATTTTAGGGGATGACTCCCGTAGTCAGAATAATTAATCTTAAATGTCTTGTTTTGTCTCGTCGTCAATCTACATAGCATGGGGGAGTAATTACTACTAGCGTTATCAATACCGTTTGTCAATTATTTATAAAACTTATAAAAACAAGTGTCTTAGTGTCGTTGTGTCTTTTGTTGGTTTTGTGTTTCTATTGTGTCAATTTTATTTCTGCGTTATTTGTTGGTCGTAGACCGCTTTTTATTTGCTTTTTAGTTTAATAAGTCGTATTTCGTTTAAGCCGAGTCTCTGTGGGATCGACCTCGACTCTATCTAACTATACTACGATTGAACCTAGTTCTCTTGCTAGTGTGTTATTTAGGTATCGAGTTATTTTTATAACTTGACCGACATCAAGTTTTTGGCGCCGTTGCCGGGGACTCGTGTCATTAAATTAAATATAGCTTATTTTATTAAAAGTAAATTCGTAAATATTGTGTATAGAGTCTGTTTTAGTTTCATTTTTTATTATTTAGTCTAATTAAAGGCCTAGCCTTTAGAGTTTTTAATTGTTTTATTGTTTTTTTTTATTTTATAGTACGCTACTCGGAAATCGAAGGAACCACTTGAGCCTTATAATCTGAAATAGAGAAATTTGCAAGGCGAAAGCAGAAGTTAGCTAGAGGCGGCTAAGCAAGGAGAAGAGGATCCAAATCTTGAGGAAAGCGAGCACGAATTGGAAGAAGGACATACCACCGATCACTCGAGCATTACAATCAAAAGCAGAAATGGCGAGACATTCCCGTCAATCCAAACCAGTACCTAATCCTATTATCAATAATGCTAATAATGCGAACAATCTCAATGCTAATAATGGAAACCAAGCCCTAGTTCAAGGAGCGAGGCGCACTTTGCAAAGTTATGCAACGCCCACTATTGAGCAATTCATCCTCGCTATCGTAGCACACCAAAGATCTCATGGGAGTCTATCACCCTAGGCCTAATGTGATCCAAATGGTGACTAACTATTCCACTTTTCATGGAGTCCAAAACGAGGATCCTGGTGTTCATGTGACAAATTTCTTGGAAATCGTTAGCACCGTGAAACCGCAATTAATCCCGGAGGGAACATTAAATCTTAAGCTTTTCCCTTTCACTTTGAAAGATAAAGCTAAGCAATGGCTTCTCTCTTTAGAAATTTGGATCTATCACTACTTGGGAACAATTGTTGCGTAAATTCATGAATAAGTATTTTCCCTTAGGAAAAACTTTTAAGTTACGCCAAGACATCTTAGGATTTAAGCAACAACCTGGGGAGAGTTTTGATCAAGCCTGGGAACGTTTTAAGGAAGCTATGAGGAAGTGTCCTCATCATGATATCTCTCTTTGGCTTTTAATGCAAACTTTTTACCATGGATTGAGAGAAACTGAGAAAATTAGAGTAGACGCCTCCAAAGAATGGGCGTTTGTTCTTTATCTCCGAGGAGGCACAAGGAAAGATGGAGCAAATAGCAATGAATAGTCAATGGGAGGCAATGAAATAGCTACGGTGAAGATGGCACGACATATTTGATGATAGTGCATCTACCAAAATCTTAGAACAACTGCATGCATTATCAGCAAGAAGGTAGATGGCATGCAAGAGAGGATGGCAAGAGTAGAAAGGGATCGGAATTGAGGTGACACCTCAAAGTGAGAATCTTTGATACGGAAGAAGCCAATTATATCGGGAGAGGGTACAAGCCTAATCATAACCATCCTGGATTCGATATAGCGACATTAATGCGGGAGAAAGGCCTAAACCGCCTACCACTTATGTACCACGACAAACTAAAACTTTTGGTTGGGAAGTCTGCGATAGAAAAACTGAGTAATGTCGTTACTGACAATATGGGACAACTTTCAAAATCAATGGCAGATTTAGCCACTAACTTTAGCCAATATTGTCAGAAGACCGATGCTAAGGTGACCAATCAAGAAGCCATAGTCCAAAATCTTACTCACCAAATAGGACAATTAGCTGAGCAAGTCTCAACTAGACCTCCTGGAGGATTGCCAAGCAATACGGACAAGAACCCTAAGGATTTGAATGCGATCATGACTAGAAGTGGGAAAGAAGTAACTCCACCATCTTTGAAAGAGAAAGAGAAATTGTAGAAAGTAAGGATGGTGAGCCACGCAAGAAGCAAACAAACACGGAACCTTGCTCGAGCAAGAAACCTATAAGGAACCTCTTGGCCCTATAGTTGAGCTTTATAATAAGTATCCTATTTTCACTGATGTCGATCCTTCAACCTTACCTTATCCTCCACCCAAACCTAAGCCTAAGGTTGATAACAAGAGGTATAAGAAGTTCATTGATATTTTTAAAAGCTACACATCAATATACCTCTAGTTGAAGCAATCGCCGAGATGCCCGAGTACACAAAGTTCTTGAAAGAAATTTGTCTCTACTAAGAGGAAACTCTTAGATTTAGAGACCATTTGCCTAAATGAGAGTGCTCAAATATTCTTCAACATAAGTTACCCGCTAAGTGCAAGGATCCGGGAAGTTTTCTCATCCCCTCGCACCATAGGTAACGTTTGTTTGAACAAAGCCTTGTGTGATCTAGGAGCGGGCGTAAATCGATGCCTCTATCCATTTTTCAAAAGCTAGGTATGAATGACCTTAAAAGACATCAATTACTTTGCAATTAGCCGATCGTTCGATTAAAGGAACCTTGTGGAGTGGTTGAAGATGTGCTAGTAAGAGTTGAGAAATTTGTGTTTCCTGTCGACTTTGTTGTGCTGGATATGGAAGCTAACTACGAAGTGCCACTAATCTTAGGAAGACCTTTTATGGCCACTAGTAGGACGCTTATCGATGTCTACAAAGGAGAGTTAGTGTTAAGAGTAAATGGAGATCAAATAGCATTCAACGTGCTTGATACTATGAAAACACCCGATGATGAAGAGGATGCATGTTTCATGTTGGATTCTGTTGACAAACTTGTCAATGACTTCCAACAGTATGAGGATATTAAGGATTTCCTCGAGGCTACCCTAGAGTTAGAGGATGAAGTGCCATATGAAAGGAGTGAGGAAGAGAAAGTTGTGTGGCCGGGATGTAGTAGAGGTACACCTATACATGTTGAAGAGATGAAATCTACCGAGGTTGAGAAGTACTATCACAGACCAACATGGCATAAGTACTTTGAACTTAAGCTGACTGGTCAAAAGTTAAAGACCTCGTTAGAAGAACCACCTACCAATCTGACATTGAAGCCTCTGCCTGCACATTTGAAGTATGTATTCCTTCAAGATGAGACCTTGCCGCTTATCATTTCTTCTGCCTTGAGTGAAATACAAGAAGAAAAGTCGATGAGTGTTGAGAGAGTATCGCGGAGCATTTGGATGGACTATAGGCGACATCAAAGGCATTAGTCCGAGTGTTTGCATGCATAAAATCTCCGTCGATCCTGCAAAGAAAGCGGTTGTACAACCCCAAAGAAGGCTAACTCCACAATTGAAGGACGTGGTTAGGGATGAAATTATTAAGATGTTGTAAATGGGGATCATCTTTCCTATCTCTGATAGTGAATGGGTTAGCCCGATCCACGTAGTTCCAAAGAAGGGAGGTTTTACAGTACAAGCCAATGAGTTAAACGAGTTAATTCCTGTTAGACTCATTACTGGTCATAGAGTATGCATTGACTTTAGGAAACTGAATGATGCAACTCGTAAGGATCAATTCCCTCTTCCCTTCATTGACCAAATGCTAGAGAGACTGAGTGGACATGCATTTTATTGCTTTCTTGACGGTTACTCAGGATACTATCAAATTCATATCTCACCCGAGGATCGTGAGAAGACCACCTTTACATGTCCATATGGAACCTTCGCTTACAATAGAATGCCCTTTGGTTTGTGCAACGCACCAGCAACGTTTCAAAGATGCATGATTTCTCTATTTGCTGATATGGTTGAAGATTTCCTGGAGATCTTTATGGATGATTTCTCCGTATTTGGAGATGACTTCGATTCATGTCTCACGCATCTTGCAAGAGTGTTGAAGAGATGCGAGGAGACGAATCTGTGCTTAAGCGGGAGAAATGTCATCCGATGGTTAATGGAAGGTATAGTACTTGGCCACCGTATTTCAAAGAACGGTATAGAGGTGGATAGAGCGAAAGTAGAGGTGATTGAAAAACTGCCTCCACCAACCAACCTTAAGACATTGCGAGGTTTTCTTGGCCACGCAGATTCTATCGTCGGTTTGTGAAGGATTTTCCTTAATCTCTCGACCTCTTCTTGAGTTATTGGCCAAGGATGTGCCATTTGTGTTTACTAACGAGTGCATGAGAGCTTTCAATAAGTTAAAGAACATGCTTATTCTCGCACCCGTTCGATTGCGCTGATTGGAATCTACCTTTTGAGTTGATGTGCGATGCAAGCGTCAAATTGTAGTGCCGCCTTAGGACAAAGGAAAGACAAGATCTTTAGGCCCATCTACTATGCTAGTCGAACTTTAAACGCTGCTCAAAGGAACTATGCAACTACTGAGAAAGAACTTCTAGCTGTTATCTTTGCGTTTGACAAGTTTAGATCTTATCTAGTAGGATCTAAAGTCATTGTTTGGACTGACCATGCGGCTTTAAAGTATCTTTTAGCCAAACAAGATTCCAAGCCAAGGTTATTAAGATGGATTCTACTATTGCAAGAATTTGATATAGAAATCCGTGATAAGAAAGGATCTGAGAATTTGGTTGCAGATCATCTTTCCCGTCTCCAAATAGAGGATAAAGAACCAATGACCGAGATTGGAGAAGCATTTCCTGATGAACAATTATTCTCCATCACGGCCATACATGGAAAGGATGATTGCGCTGCAGTATCTTCGCGTATTGAGGTTGTTAGGGAGAAGAAACAACCATGGTTTAAAGACTTTGTGAATTATCTCATCCGCAAAATACACCCACCAAATCTCAACCCCCAAGAAAGAAAGAAATTCTTCAAGGATCTTAGGCACTATTATTGGGAAGAGCCCTATTTGTTTAAGCTAGGATCCGACAATGTCTTTAGGAGATGTGTACCGGAAGAAGAAATATATGATATCCTTAGACATTGCCACGCTTATGAGGCCGGAGGACATTATGGAGGAGACAAGACTGCTGCAAAAGTTCTCCAATGTGGTTTTTACTGGCCGACCTTGTTCAAAGATGCGCATCAATATGCTAGATCTTGTCATTCTTGCCAAATGACGGGAAATATCTCGAGAAGAAATGAAATGCCACTGAAGAATATCCTAGAGGTGGAACTCTTTGATGTTTGGGGTATTGATTTTGTGGGACCTTTTACTTCGTCTTTGTCCAACCGCTATATTTTAGTTGCAGTCGACTACGTGTCCAAGTGGGTTGAGGCCATTGCTTCGCCTACCAACGATGCCAAGGTTGTACTAAAGTTCTTAAAGAAAAATATCTTTACGCGGTTTGGAACCCCTCGTGCCATTATAAGTGATAATGGAAGCCATTTCGTAATAGGCCGTTTGAAAAGTTGATGATTAAGTGCGGGTTAGACACAAGTTAGCTCACGCTTATCACCTCAAACAAGTGGACAAGTTGAGGTTACAAATCGAGAAATAAAGCGCATTTTGGAGAAAAGCGTGAATACGACCGAGAAAGGATTGGTCATTGCGATTAGATGATGCTTTATGGGCTTATAGGATCGCTTATAAGGCGGCCATTGGTATGTCCCCTTATAAGATTGTTTTTGGTAAAGCATGTCATCTACCGGTTGAACTTGAACACCGTGCCATGTGGGCTCTGCGTATGCTGAATTTTGATGAGAGTTTAGCTTTGGAGAAAGAAGGTTGTTAGAGTTGACTCGCTTTAGAGGAGTTTAAATCACAGAAGCTTATGAGAATGCAAAAATCTTTAAGGAGCGCATGAAGAAATTTCATGATAAAAGATATTAGACCGCACCTTTAAGGAAGGCGATCTGGTTCTTCTTTACAATTCGCGTTTGAGACTCTTTCTGGCAAGTTAAAATCACGATGGTATGGCCCTTTATAGAGTGAGTAAGGTTTTCCTTCCAGGTGTCGAATTATTGAACCTTAAAGACCAATCCACCTTTGTGGTTAATGGACACCGTGTGAAACATTATGTTGGTCTTGGTCAAGGAAAGGAGGAGGAAGTCTTCACTCTTGAAGATCCCACCTATACTTAAACCATCGTTGAGTTAAGTCGAGCTGGCGACTATAAACTCAGAACTATTTACGAAAAACTATCTTTTGTTTTTGTTTTGTTTGAATAAAGTAGCATCATTTTGCTAAGGTTTTTTTTCATCTCGCCAAGTTCCGATTCTAAGTTCGGAATAAACGAGGTTTTTTCCTTGATAGCCGACATGTGGGTTTTATAGTTTTAACTCTTTGGTTTTCCATGTCGTTGGTTGTATGAAATAAAGTGGCTTAAATTGTTTTTGGATATTCTATATCTGATTACTGCCACATTATTTTATAACCTCCATTGACAGGTTATTAACGGTTTCGTGGAGCTTCTGTTTGGTTTGCTTAAACAGGTTTTTGTGTGCTTCTCCACGACGTGCTTGGTCTAGAACTACATTCTGCATCTACTTGAGAGCCGTTTCCAGAGCTAAGTCTTTTTCTGAAAATCTCATTTTTCTTTGTCATTGGGGACAATGCCAAGTTTAAGTGGGGGGTAGGAGACTTAGCCATGATGTTATAATTAAAGATTGAATGAAACGGTGAAAATTGAAATTTTTTCTGAAACAAATGCCAAATTAATTGTCTCGTACCCTTAGAATTGTGAGTTCTTATACATAGAATTAATAGGGAAGGAACCAAGTTGCATGATTACATGATCATTTTATACTTATATGAATGTAAACTTAAGGATATTCATGCCAACTAGTGCAAGTAGTTATTTATTATTTGCTTACTCAATTTGAATCGACGAATTCCGCACAAATCATAATGAATCTGAAGAATTATGTGTACATTGCATAGATGATTGGTTATGCAGACCTAGAGTCGGTATTTATCTGCTGATGTATTCTTATCTTCTAGCCATCTAAGCGGAGTAATAAGCTTGAGAATTATCTGTGTTTTGATAAAGAGTCAAACACTGGGCTTGTAGTAACATTACCAAAGTAGCCCCGCGCTTGTGGTAATATTCGATGCTATGCATGATCTAAGATAGGGGGATGCTCTAAAAAAGTTTTCTTCCTTGAGATTGATAGTATTTGAAAAATATGAAGATATGAAAAGAATATTCAAACTTTTAAGAGGCTTGAGTAATTTTCTCGGTCTCCAAGTCCAAAAACCTTATGGATGACGCTCTTGCTTATTGCACCATGTCTTTAACCATTGCGAGGCTTAAGAAGTGGGAATGCTGATATTGGTAGGTTAAGACTTCGAAGTTAGCATAAACTTTAATCTTGCCACGAATATAAAAAACCAAATGCACATGCACACATCACTTCGATTCATGACGAGTAGTGAATAATGGGTACCTTATGAGCATAAGTGGTATGAGTTGACTCGAGTTTCTTGTATAGGTATGATTTGACCATGGAAAATGTGTCTTGGGGAATGACTTATTGATGCTTTGTTCGGGACGATCAAAGTCTAAGTGGGGGTAGTTGATGACGGTCAAATTATACCCGTAAAGTCATCAACGTAGACCTTAAATCGACGAATAATATATATTTTATGATAAATCACACGTTTATAGTTATTATTTAATGTTATGTGATTAATAAAATATAAATTGGTATTTATCCATATAACTTGGTATTTATCTATTAATAAGATATAATTTGGTATTTATCCGTTTTTATTATATTTATCCGTTATTATTTAAATATGATTTATTTTGGGATAAATATTATTTTGCGTAATGTGGATAATTATGGAGGATAAATACAAAAGGAGAATTTAATCACAAGATAAATCCAAGAAAATCAAGACAAATTGAAGATAAAGATTGGATAAGCATGACAAAAGCCGGCAACCAATCAAATGATGGCGCCAACTCCCACACGCCATTTAGGGGGGGGGGCGCATGTCACATTTTAATGATCGGCCGGGAGTTATCTCTTATTTGTTTGACATTTTGAAGTATATCTCTTATTTAGCTTGAACACCTATAAATAAAGAGGCATACTACACGCCATATGTACACCATAGAAATACATTATTTTCAATACTTTTATCAATATAGTTCGTTGTTTTCTTTATTTTATTTTATGTTCGTTCATTCGGAGTCGTTAGAATCTCCGGTTAGAGATCGTGTCGAAGAGTGGGAGTCACGCTGCGTCTTGAGGTAATGTCTACTCAATTATGCAATCTTTATTCGTAGATCTAATTCATTTCGTTATGGAGTAGTCTTTTTGTGTATTGATTTCGTGATGTAGTTAATTATCAAACCCATGTTTATGTAGATCTCGAGGCGTAAAAGGCGTTTCACGAGCAAATCTGGTTGGATCGAGCTTGTTGGCGGTGAGCTTATGTCTCGTTGGTAGCAAGATCTGTGATGTTCTTGATTTGTCACGTGAACGGCCGACTACGTCGGTTCTACCTTTGTAATTCAAACGAGTAATTAAACTTGATCAACTTAATTATTTGTCGTCGTAATTTAACATGAGACCCAAAAGTGATTGTTATTTAGACCAGAGATTGAATCGGTGTCTAAGAAGTCGCCTAATCATAGGAATGTTGCTTAGATGAGGTTACGGTTTATACCGGCATCCCTAGTTTAAGTAATTGTGTCGGGTTATATGAGATGGAGACTAAAAATGTGAAGTCACGTAATGGAGACACGATGATCTAGATGGCCTAACCGGAGCTAGATCTATTTTAGGGGATGACTCCCGTAGTCAGAATAATTAATCTTAAATGTCTTGTTTTGTCTCGTCGTCAATCTACATAGCATGGGGGAGTAATTACTACTAGCGTTATCAATACCGTTTGTCAATTATTTATAAAACTTATAAAAACAAGTGTCTTAGTGTCGTTGTGTCTTTTGTTGGTTTTGTGTTTCTATTGTGTCAATTTTATTTCTGCGTTATTTGTTGGTCGTAGACCGCTTTTTATTTGCTTTTTAGTTTAATAAGTCGTATTTCGTTTAAGCCGAGTCTCTGTGGGATCGACCTCGACTCTATCTAACTATACTACGATTGAACCTAGTTCTCTTGCTAGTGTGTTATTTAGGTATCGAGTTATTTTTATAACTTGACCGACATCACAATGTTACCCTTTTCTCATTTCCATTCCCATTTCTGTAGAATTTTCAATCAATGAATAAATAACATAGGAATTTCGTGCATGAAATGAAGGTGCAATCTAAGCTACCTGAACACCAATTCTACCAAAAAGGATGAAACAAGGGCATCAACTCATTAAACCAGGTACCTTAAAATAACATGATATCATGATTTAGACATATATGACAGAAAAGAATAATAAATTAAATATTAAAGATGAATTAAATTGATTTTAAACCATTAAATAAAAAATGAGGAATTGACGCTAGACCCAAAAATAAGGCCGGATGAACCATCCAAATGCTTTTTGCTTTCGCTTTCTCATTCTTTTGATTGTTGTCATGTTAGATACTGTCAGCTCTAATCTGATCTTCTTCAAATATTTTGACCATCTACATTGGCAGAATTTGAGTGAACCACAATCATAGTTGATAAATTTTGAATGTTGGTATGCTTCACCTAACTCATTTTTATTCTCGCTCTCATCCTCTACTGATTGCCCCATATCATAGAGATCCCAAGGTTGTGTCTTAACAACAACATGCCAACATTTATTAACATTGTCAATAGCATAAAACACTTGTGAAGCTTGACTAGATAGAATAAATGGCTCTTTTTTTTCACAAGACGGTTGCAATTAATGCTAGTAAAACCCTATTCATCTGTTTTGGCTCCTTTCTCATTATCATGCACATCGAACCACTTGCATCAAAATAAAACCAATCATTTTCCATCAAGTTATTATATTTCATGAATCTCTGTCAACACACCGTAATAATCAACAAAATTAGTCTCATCACCCATATCACCAAGCACACTTACCCCTGAAAAAGGGAAGACAATTAAAAAAGAGGGGGTGGGGGTGGGGGGGAATTACAGTCAACCGATTCTTATATCTAAACATACTTAAAATACATTCGTTTTGACAAAAACATAAGTACTTGGAACACAACGCCAAAGCATTCATCCTGATTGTTAAATGCAGCACCGCCGCTATTACCTGGAATAAGAAGCAATGAAACACATATATGTGAGGCCCTATGTTGCTATGTCCAGTCTCCAAAAGCATATCAATCCACTGCGTAAGAGGAAAAAAATATAAAATGTCTATGTTAGACTCTCCAGAAAACTTTCAATCAATTAAATAAAGATTAAAATATTATAAAATAAAAACAAATAGCATTCTTCATATGTTAATAACTTCCAAGAAACATACAAGCCATCAACAAGTCTCTAACCAAGGTTAATGGCTGCGTCAATTTGAATTCCCAGCAAGTCAGATGATCCATGAGCATATGTCGTCGCCTGATGGCAATTATAGTCAGTATTTATTTTTTTCACAATGCCTCCAATAAACATCATGCAGCAAAAACAATGGAACACAAAAGCTGATATAGTATCTAAATGAAAACAAGAGATCAAACAGAATGAACTAAAGTACTATATCAGCATTACGTGAATTCAAACCATGAAGAATGCCAATATTATGAAAACCTATAACATTACAGAGCTTTAATTATAAATTCGTTGAACTTAGTGTCAAACTGAAATATCATAATCAATAACAAAGTAGAGTAAGAGGGGTAAACCAGCTTCTCAAAATAGTGTCTTCAATTTTACAGTGCTTCAAAGGTCATCTTATAGGTGCTTCGGGCTTGAATGTTAAAGGGTAAATCATGTAATCCCTATTCAACTCATGTAGTTATTTTCAAAATCATTTAAGATCTCCAATCCAAATTGTTTACCCACAACAGTACACTAATTACATTAGAAGTCAAAATTACATTAACATGTTCCAAATAATGGCATAAGTGTACCACCCCCACATACAATACACTAATATAACCCAGTGAAGAATACAATTAATTACACAGAAAGACACAAAGCAACCTACACAAGTCTAATGAAGCAAATAAATTAAAATAACGTTAAACAACCGCCCAACACTACCCTGAGTTTCATCAAATTCTCACATAACTGTCAACTATGCTACCATCAACCCACAACCAAAAAATCACCACAAAATAAATAAAACAGTATTATATCAGTAACACAGGGAACATTGACAATGTTAATAACAATTCACTAGTATGTTGGAAAAAAGTTATCAATTGTATTATAGCTTGAAGTATATCTTTTATATAGAATATGATACTCAAAGCCAGAATGAATGATTAAGATTGATCCTAATACTACATTGACAGGCTGAATAAATTAGAGTAATCAAACACATACAAAAACACCAAACCTTGCCCCACTAAGTGAGATGGGCTATAATCCTTTTGTCCTTAATGAAACACCAAACCTTGCCCCACTAAGTGAGATGGGCTATAATCCTTTTGTCCTTAATGAACTATATTATATACACAATCTATATAAGTTAGGAAATATTTGAAAGTTTATGTGCTAAAATAATCTCTGATAACTAATTTCGCATTACTGAAAGTATGATTCGGTTTAGCAGTTTAACCGAAGCAATTATGTATCATCAAGAGATTTTGATTTCCTATGTTCAGCATTTTATTTCGAAAATGTATCAAATTTCACTCAACTTGATAAAGACCTAGTGTGATAATTTCCTGTATGAGAGGGTGAGGCGTAAATAGAATCCCAATATTTCGATGTGATAAAACCAAAACAAAAGTGTTTATTGAAGTTCAATTTAGTAACCAAACTCTATATTTATGCTGTCAAGATCAACAAATTTATCACCAAAATGCCTAGCTTTTATTCTTTAAAGCCCTTGCTACACATGATTGCAGTCACAACTTTCTTTACAACTTTTTTCACCAAATTATTATATCTATTACGGCTTGGAAAAATGCATCAATCCTGGAAATGTACATGCTCTGTAATAGCTAAAGAAAACTTTTTTGTCTGATGCGTAACAAAAAAAGTGCATATAAACTCGACTGATTTCATACCCAAATTAAACCCCACACCCAATTAAACCCTCCAGTACGGCATCAAATAACCACAAAACGTAATAGATTTTGCAAACAATAATACCTATTAATTAAGAGATTCCATGGATAGAAGATGTGTGGCCGCCGACTCGCTAGACGAAATTGCGGATGGTTGAGATGAATGAATCGATTTAGCCTTTGAATCAGTGAAAACTCAAGGGAACGAATCAATTTAGCCATTTTCCATGTTTTCTCCACGGGTTGACAAGAATTATCCCCTCCGGAAGATGCAACGCCGTTTCACGGTAACGTACTGGGTTTGGTATTCTCAAAATAGGAACGGAGAAACAAGAGGATGGGAATGGGTAGGCTAGATTATGAAAAATTCTCCAGTAGAGAGACGAGAAGATGGGGAATATGTGTTCTAGGGTTCAGAATTGGGAACGAGAATGAGTTGCTTTGGTTTAAGGATTTTTTTTTAATTTCTTAAGTTATAACAGAGTTTTTTTCTCATATGTTGTTTTTTTTTTATAAATTTTATATTCTAAAAACAATAGTATCAAAAAAATAGTATGAATAATGACGGTAATTTTTTATCTTGACATTAATGATGGGAAATATAATTAATGACGGGAATCAATATATTGTCATAAACAAGCAAAAATAATTAAGTCCTGTCATTATAAGTACCCTTAATGACGGGGTTTGTCTCCCATCATTAAGTTTTGTCACTGAAATCTAGTTGTCTTGCAGTGTCAAAGGGAAGGAAGACAAAGTGTACAAACTGAAAAAGGCACTTTATGGACTCAAACAGGCACCTAGAGCCTAGTATGTGACACTCTCACAATTTTTGATCAACAATAGATTCAACAAAGGGGCAATTGATAAAACTCTTTTCAAGCTAGAAGAAGGAACAAGCACTTTGTTAGTTCAAATCTATGTTGATGACATCATCTTTGGATCAGAAGATGAGAAGCTATGTGAGAAGTTTGCAAATCTGATGAAAAGAAAATTTCAGATGAGCATGATGGAGAACTAAATTATTTTCTTAGTCTACAAGTGAAGCAAATGAAGGATGATATCTTCATAAATCAATCCAAGTATACAAAAGACCTGATACACAAATATGGTATGGATACAAGTGGCACATCAGATACACCAATATGTGCAAAAGTTATTTTTGGAAAAGATGAAAGTGGAAAGGATGTTGATCAGAAGCTTTATAGAGGGATCATTGGGTCTCTACTCTATCCAACAGCAAGCAGACCTGATATATCATTTGCAGTAAGAGTATGTGCAAGATTCCAAGCTCAACCAAATGAATCTCACCTACTAGCAGCTAAAAGAATCATCAAATACCTGAAGAACACAATAAATGTAGGGATTTGGTATCCAAAAAATAGAGGATTGAAACTGATATCATATTCAGACTCAGACTATGCTGGATGCAAGATATATAGAAAAAGCACATTTGAAACTTGTCAAATGCTAGGAAGCAGACTAGTATCATGGTTTAGCAAAAAGCAAAATTATTTATCCACATCAACAGCTGAAGTAGAATATATAGCTGTAGGTAGCTGTTGTGCACAAGTGTTATGGATCAGACAATAGCTAAGGGACTATGGAATGGAGGAGAAGACAATTCCAATAATGTGTGATAACACAAGTGCAACATCCATCACAGAAAATCTAGTACTACACTCAAGAACAAAACATATTGATGTGAGACATCATTTTATCAGAGATCATGTAGAACAAGGAGATGTTATTCTAAGATATATACCAACTGAAGACCAATTGGTTGACATCTTCACAAAAACACTTAGTCATGAAAGATTCAGCAAGTTGATGAGTTGGGAATGATTGAAATTGATAATGTTCTAAGGAGCAGCTAATTGGAGTAATCGGCTAAGTAACTTCACCAGCTGATTGAACCTCTGACACTTTAGGTGCGCTCATTTGGAAGGAATGGCACTGGTACCTAGGGAAGTTAACTTTAATGATTGTTACGAATAGTTTTATATAGCAGCTCAGTAAAGGAGTCACTAAACCGGCATAGTGACCAGCCAAGTTATTCCACCGATATACATCTTGGAGAATACATCAAAGTAAAGTGTGAACAAAATCAACTTTATACTTGTGCAAAATCAGTTGATTATTGGAGAATAACTTTATGGTAGATTGCACACGTGGATCTTATATTGCAAATCGTGGAAGTTATATTTTGCTCTAAGGTATGACGACAACGCCTCGAAACCCAGGATTTATCATTACATATATACCTCAATCCACTCTCTCACTTCACTCACATACCGTGATTATATACATAAAATCATGCCATTACGCCACAAAATCCTTCCATATTCAACCACGTTCACACTACTCAAATAATCCTATATAAACAATACTTAGAGATTTTTTAGAATTCTTTACGCTCCATTGCAATTCATAAACCCTACTTTCTCTGAAAAATCAAAGCATTTTCTCAAATCTCAAACTTATTCACAAAATGGCTTCATCATCTTCATACACTCAGACCGGAAAACAATATGAGAAGTGGATCATTCTTTCAAGAAGAACACTACTTAAAGCTATGTGGAAATGACGAAGAAGCACAAAGATTGGCGACTAGATGCAAAAACCTAAGATTGCTGACTTTCCTCAACCCTCCCATCAAGGACATTTGCTATGAAAGCCTCATCTCTTTTTGGAAAACCGCCAAGTTTGTTTCTGGGCTATTTGATGAGGAAGGTGTCGAAATGGGTGAAGATAGGATTGTTGCATCTGTCAATGGTACATAAGTGGTCATTACAGCAAAGGTAATCCGTAAACACCTTAAACTCTCAAATAAAGGTCAAGCAAAATTGGATTTTGTTCCACAAAACTTGGATGAATTCTGGGTAACAATTGCTAAAACGGTGAACCCAGGCTCTAAGAAATTCAACTATCTTAGATCCGCCTTGAAGAAACCCTTCAATGAATTCAGTGCTCTAATTGGAAAGACAATTGAAGGCACGGTAGGGGAAAATAATGCCATGACAGAGCCTAGGATGCACCTTATGGGAATCATCTACAACAGTCTGGAGTTTAATTGGGCCAGCTATTTCTTCCTAAGAATTAAAGAGCAAATCCAGGGAGAGGCCAATGCCGCTAAAAATGGGCTAGCAGAAGGAAATAAGAAAAGGGGAATCTTCTGGGTGAAGAAGTCCTATGGAATTTAGTTACACTATCTGTTACAATGTCTGCAAGTTCCTGTTATCAAACTCCAAAAACTACATGACTCCAAAATCGTGTTTATCTATGTGAAACAGAAAAAGGTAGCAGGAGGTCAAAAGAGAAAGCAAACACGAAGCAACACCTCCGGCCAAAGAAAGAAACAAAAAGTTCAAAGAAATTTGGACAAGAGGATTTTGGAAAATTAATCGATGAAGAAAAAGAAGAGGAATTGGTAGAAGCGGCAGAACAACAAGAGGAATAATATAGTAGTGAGGATGATCAACTTAAAAATGAAGAAGTTGAAGAAAATGGAGATGATGAAGAAACTTCAGAAGAAGCAGCAGATACATTTGACAGAGACATTGATGATAGAATTGCTGCATATCTCGAATGGAAGGAGGGTGATTCCAGTCATCATCTTCAAAATTCAGAACATATGCTTAATAAAGAAGCTTGGTTCTTTGATTTTCTTAGGATCACAACTCTGGTAGGTGTACTTGATGAATCCCCACTATGGGATATGGTTGATGCAGGACAGGCAAAAATACTTCAAACTTTAGATAAAGAAAATGGTGAATCAGATTATGATGGTGATGATCACGATAATGATGATGGTGATGATCATGATGATGATGGTGATGATCCACATAATGATAATGATGGACACGATAAAGAGGTTGAACAAACAGCTGATGCAATTGATGATGATGGACACGATAAAGAGGTTGAACAAACAGCTGATGCAATTGATGATAACATCCTCTTGAGTACTTTTCTACGAACACAAGAGCCAACAAAGTCAACTCCAACATCTAAGGCGACACCATCAGCTCAATCACATGATCAACAGACCATAGAAGCTGGTACCACTTCTGAACCGGTTACACATGCTCCACAACTGTCTATTGACACTACGGTTAAACCAACAACAGTGCTGGACACTAGATCAGCTGCTGCCACTCCAGCCAAGGCAACTCCCGGCAAAGAGCAAGGGGGAATAGGAGACAATGATGCCCCAGAAATAACTTCTACTTAGGTACTTGAAGAAGTAGAAGCTGGAGTAGATGTCACTCAACCGACAACACACCAACAAGAACCAGTTGAGCTACCTACCACTTTGCCGCACCGAGACAGAGGATAGAAAACAAAACTAGAACTAGCTGATACACGTCACAAATTTGCTCAACTGTCCACTAGCATATCAAATGAGGCTTTTCAAAAAGCAGCATATATGTTGGCTGAAGAACTGGAACATCAAGCAATGTATCTCAGATCTGTGACTATGGCATTTAAAGATAAGAGCCACTCTATAGAGAAAAGATTTCAGGCTATTGCGGAGTACATTGATGCACAAAATGTTGTTATGCAAAGACAGGGTGACTTGATGTGCCAGATGAACATAAATTTAACCAACAATATTACCGGCCATAGACTTCATGTTTCTCAAGAAAATGAGTCAATGGCAATGGCTTTTGGCACAAGATTTGGCAGTGTGACCAGAAAGTTGTCTTATTATGATAACAGATTCACAACTATTGAATCTAAACTAGAAACTCTCATTGGTACAGCTGAAGCTACAAATAGTATCCTGCTACAACAAAAGGATGATGCTGCCAAAAAAGGGGAAGGAGCTGATAAGCCTGATGGATCAACAGTTAGACCCCTAAATTTTATTGAGGAACAGCTAAGAGCATGAGACAGAGAGCTAAGAATCCAAAATAAAGTTGAATAACAGCTAATGAAGGATAGAGATGATAGGGAAAATGCCTCAAATGAACCTTGCACAGGATTCCCTCATCCTATCCAAAGAAGAGATGATGACAGAGATAGACCTGGAAGGCAGCAAAGGCCTGGATCCAATCAACAAAGAGGCTCAATGAGTCTACACAGGTCCAACACCGGTAGAGACAGCAGCAGTACCAGATATGCTGGCGAGAAAAGAGCTTTTATAGCTCATAAAAACAGGCAAGAATATGATTCATAGGTACTGGACAATGTAAAAGAGTATTTCAGAACTCAAGACAGTCTATATCCAACAAAAGAAAGATGAAGCATGGGCAGATTGGCTAGGCTACTATGATGAGAAGATTAGAGCTGATATGGCCAAGGTTACAATGATGTTAAAAGATAGTATGCATCTCTCAAGAAAAATATTGGATCTAGCTCAACCAGTAGACCAAGTCAAGCCATACCTCTTTCTGTAAAAGGACCAGAAGATTTATCCAGTAAACAACAGGAAGATTTCAACAATATGGTAAAATTCTTCAGTCCTATGGGGAGAATGAACCGTCAGGAACAATGAGGTCTATTCAAGAATCTCAAATTTGCAGATTCACACATTGCTGAAGCAATGGATAGACTTGAGAAACACTTTGGAGAACCCAAGGCAAATGAGACTATGCCTGACTTTCAAAGACTCATCAACAAGAGAGTATTTCTTGGGGTCTCTGAGTACACTGCTATGGCTTACTGGAAATGCAAGTTTCCAGAAATTAATTGGAAAGACATTGAGGAAGTTCAGACTACAAAGTTCAAGAGGTAAAAACAAGACTTAAGCAAAATGTAGATGTAGCAATCTGAATCTGCTTTGAACTTACTTATCTTTTTGCCCCTTATGGGTGAATAAAATTTTTGAGTTTTATTCTGTTACTATTATGAAATTTTATACTAATGTTCAGGCTTATGAGGGTTTTGGCATCATCAAAAAGGGGGGAAATTGTTAGGAACATTTTATTATGTTTTGATGATGGCCATACCAGCTGTTATAGGAAGCCTAAAATAAGTTAGAAATCTATGTATAAGTCTTTACTTAGAGTATGACATGTTGTAAAAGTTGAGTCAGACGAGTATTGTACTAGTTGGTAGGATGGCGAAGTAAAACAGAAATCCGGCAGAGTGAAGCCAGGCAAGTACCAGCAGAGAAGCACAAAAGACATATGGTCTGACTTCTAACCAAAGAAGTCTGTGATGACCTTGGATAAGTCTAAGTTATAATTCAAATGATGGAATGCATTGTCAAATATGGTGTACACTAATCTCAATTAAATCAAGGATCAGTGAAGTACAAGAAGTACCTAAAAGATCAAAGAAAACAATAATGCAGTGAAACGGCAGAGTGAACTGACTATCGGCTGAGTAAAGACAAAGCAGTGAGTGAAGATCTAAACAGCCAAGTCAGAAGGATCACTTAACCGTTCCGGAAACGGCCAAGTAAACTTTACTTGTTCAGATTATGAAGAATGAAGAAGATTCAAAGGATCAAGCATTCCATGCATAATCAATTGAGGATCAATCAAAGACGGATTTTATGATATACGTTTGAAGAAAATCCGATCACTGAAATCAAAGAGAATATAATTGAGGGGGAATCAAGAATTAAACCAAGGATTATTCCCCACATTAAATACTCAACGGACGGAAATTCAAATCAAGGATTATCAAGGCTATAAATAGAAGGCACTGACAGACAGGAAAAACAACGATTAAATCTGATAAGAAACAAGTAGAAACTCCGTCCATTTGAAAAGCCTTCTATCTGTACTTAAAGGAAACATTTAGAGATCAACTCAGCAATCGAAACTCAAATTCCAAATCAAGCACTAAGATTGATCACAAGTCGTTGAATCCAATTTACATCAACTGAAGCAATTGAATTAGAGGAATCTGAGAAGGAGTTGCAACCTTTGTGATAGCTGCTGAAAGATTTGTTCTCAAGGAGCAGTGATAGAGACTGAGTCACTGAAGCTTGTGTAGCCAGGGAGTGATAGTCTTGAAGATTGTGAAGCTTGTGTAGCCAATGACAATCTAATTATTGTATCTGTGAAAACAGTAGTGAATTCCTCAAATCATCACAAGAGAAGAGTGGATTAAAGGATTACACCACCTTGAACCACTATAAACCCTTGTGTCTATTTTTTCCCAGCAATTTACTTTACAGCACTTTATTTCATTGCTTACTATATCTGTGATTGCAGAATCTACTTTGAACCAACATTTAAAGAAGGGACATATTCGCTGCCCAAAAGTTTTTAAATATAAGAAAAGTTTTTAAAACTCCACTATAGTCATTCACACCCCCCCCCTCCCCCCCCCCTTCCCTCTGACTATAGTTTTACTCTTCTTTGGGACCAACAAGATGCCCATCTTTTAAGTACTTAAAGTTTATGTAAATAGAATTTATTTTTTTAAAGTTTTCAGTCACCGGTGTTTTCCCTCCACCAAGTCCACAATCATTGCCGATTAACAACCATCATAATATTTTTCTGCACACAAATGGTCATCATTTCAGTCTTTAGTATTCCGATCTTTAGCAAAACCTTGTCGCCCCGGTTGCCTGTTTTATCGCTCCATCTTTTATGTCAGCCTCGTCTTCTCTTTTGGCCATGAGTATCGAACAAATCCTTGGAGATGCATTTTTAGGGTCAGATTGCAATGAAAAATATGTGTAGAAAGGCTGGTTGTGTTGCATTTGGTATATAATGGACATAGCCGTGCAAAAGACAGGAAGGTAGACGTTGTTCACATGGCATGATGGTTAGATATCAAATGATTATTGGCATACAGAGGAATAAAATAAGATAATCAGGATAAGTTGTGTATCATTTGATAATTTTTAAGGAGAGTCAAACGAGGATATGAAATTTAGTCCTATTGAACATAAATTATTAAGCTCGGAATAAATGTGGAGTGTGGAATAAAGAAGCTAAATGGATATCCTTAAATTATTTCAATGACACGGACGGACGTAAGTATATTATTGTTATATATATAATATGTATCTTGTTAAAAACATGATTAAAACAAACCTTGTACAAATGACATTGCATGTCCTATCTTAGTGACATGGTACCGTACTACCCGCTACGTGCGGTATGGTATATTGTACTTGTACCTTTCCCGGTTCGGCGGCATGGCTAGTTTCCGCTTCGGTGGAATGGTTCTCGATTTTATTCTCGTTCTAGCTCGATGGGCCCACCGAGGGTTTCGCAGTCGGGTTAGCTGTGCATCGGGCCTGCAACAGTTGTGGGATACGAGGCAAGTGGACCATCCGGAAGCCCCAGAAGATTGGGTGTCGGAAGGACGGATTTCACTATAAAAATTACTTGTTATGGATACAAGGTGGTGAAGGGTCATAAGGTAGAGACAATCGTATCAGTTGTATCGATGTCTAGTATGGGAACTTGATGAATTGACGGATCTCGAATGAACATGTTTGACTTGAACTTGATACACAACTTCAAACAAGTAATTTACAGATAATTGAACAAGTTTGCTAGAATATATATATATATATATATATATATATATATATATATATATATATATATATATATATATATATATATATATATATATTTATATATTTAACAATTATTTTTTGTTACTCTCTACACACATTCATCATACAGCGTTTTTTTGACGACTCGTTTTCTTTGTTTCATTGTTTTGTTTTTTTTTTTCTTTCTATAAATAAAATCAGGTAAAGGGTCGAGGGAGATGTAATGAGGCGGAAAGTGTTGACATGGACCTGGATTTAAAACATGATGTGCAAATTTTACTTAGTGACAATTGTAATATATTATATGTGGTAATATTGTAATGAAATTAATTAATAAATTATTTGTAAATCATTTGTAAATAGTAAACTATTTAGAAAATTCTAGTCTTGTTATTTAAGATGCGGCCAGAGCTTCGCAGCGCCTCTTAGAATGGCCCAGTAAACCTAGGGGAATGGAGTAGGGTATTACATGGATGGCCAAGTCCTTGGAATTCTACCATTTGGTTGTATGTTAGAATCCTTTATTTTCATAATTGGAGTCGAAATGGGACCCCACAGCCACGTAGGATCCAATGTGAAAATGGGAGAATTATGAAAAATGTCAACAAAAAAAAACTTTCTGAAATTATCAAAAAGGACAAGAACATTTGCATTTTAGTAGAAAGAACAAATTATCTTGTATTAAGATAATTTCAGCCCCTCTATTTACAAATACTCCTAAAACGAAGTTGAAAAAGAATTCCACGTTCTTGGAAAAAAGAAAAAAAAAAAAAAAACAATACAAAAAACAAAACCACCCACCAACTCCCACGTTCGCATTGAATATATATATATATATATATATATATATATATATATATGTGTGTGTGTGTGTGTGTGTGTGTGTGTGTGAGTGTGTGTGTGTGTGTGTAGAAATAAAAATTTTATGTGACATAATATAAATGTCACGTAATGTATTTGTCTCGAAATTAAATTCATTTTATATTATTTCCTATACAAAATGATAGGAAATGATATAAATAAATAAATAAAATATCTTAGAAACGTAGAGATTTAATTATTTATAATTAAATGACTGTGTAGATATGCAAAAATATATATGTGACACATTATATTTGTCACATACTACACATACCATTAAGTCTAAATATTTTATATTATTCCCTACATTAAATATTGGGAAATAATATAAAATTCAATAAATCATAAAATTTCTTAAAAATCAATTTATTATGAGATTTTAATGATTTATAATAAATGCGAAATCTTATGGAAATCAATCAAGAGTGTGAACGCATTTAATGCGAATTAATGCAAAGGCATCACCTAGCACTATAAATAGGAGAGGCCTTGGTCATTTACAAACACACATAAGACATTGAAGAGTTGATAGAAATCCCAGAGCCAGAAGGTTCAAGCATTCATCAACAACACTCGAAGATCTTCAAGAAATCCTTCAAGTTCTTCAAGAAAGTCAAGAAACACTCGAAGATCTTCAAGAAATCCTCGAAGTTCTTTAAGAAGCAAAGAAGACCAAAAAGCATCTCCAACGCTCGAAGATCCTCACAAAGTCAAAGTTTCTTCCACAAGGAGATCGAAGGTAACACGAAATCCCTTCAAGTCTTCATCAACTTTGGAGCATTCCGCGATATCCGGAGTCTTTAATTCCAAATTTCTTTCGCCATATCCGGGAGATCATAAACTCAGAGCCCTTCCGCCACACCCGGAAGGCCACAAATCCCCAAACTCTTCCGCCATATCCGGAAGATCACAAACTTCAAAGCTCTTCCGCCACATCCGGGAGATCGCAAATCCAAAGCTCTTCCGCAATATCCGGGAGATAAAAAAACAATTCTAAATTCAAAGTCCTTCCGCTATATCCGGAAGACAATTAATTGCCAATAGGGAGAATCAAAGGATTCAAAAGATTGTAACCCGCTTTTTTATTTCACAAATTAATACAATTTCATTTGTTACAAATTTGTGTTTTCTTTGTTTATTTTCAGGGATTAACACGAAATTTGTGTTACAAATTTCTGGCACACCTGGTGGGACTGATCTCTCCTTTCATCTCTCCTTTTCCAAGAAATCAAGAACAAATGGCACCAAAGGTTGCTACTGTGAAGGCGGTTGTTTCAAAGGATACCACTGCGAAGATTGCTGCGGCTAGGGTTGTTTCTTCATCTCAGGGACAGCTTTCTGGCCCTATGACTCGGCGTATGTCAAAAGAGTTTGGCATCCCCCTTGTCATCCCACAGGAAACTTCTTATGGGTCCGCATCACCAATGGCCGCTGACGTAATTATGACAAATTCCACCACTCTGAAGGATCATATTGCTAGCCTCACGAAGGCCATTGAAGCCCTCACGTCGCATGTTCATACTCAAGACATGCAAATTGCGAAGCTCGCCAGCAAGATTGATTCCATTGGAGAGGCGAGCAAGTCAAAAGAAGTGGTGCATGACGACGAGGACAACATTGACGTCACTATCAAGGAGCAAGAACCCATCAGGTCTCTGCATATGGAGAACAACATGAGGGTTGCTCCAGAAAATTCTTTCAAGGACCAGGAAGGATCCAAGTCCTTTACCTTGGGAAGAAATCTGAAGATCTCCCCCGACGGAACCATTCTGATCAGCCAACTGCAGGACTTCATCATGGGGACGATCAATGACAAAGTTGAAGGGTCTACGAAGTCATCCCAGACTTATATCAAGCCATACACTCAGAGGATTGATAATCTGAAAATGCCGGCCGGTTATCAACCCCCCAAATTTCCAGCAGTTCGATGGAAAGGGCAACCCGAAGCAACACATTGCTCATTTCGTTGAAACATGCAATAATGCTGGAACATAAGGAGATCACTTGGTGAAACAATTCGTGCATTCTCTCAAAGGCAATGCCTTTGATTGGTACACCGATCTCGCCCCTGCCTCTTTAGACAGTTAGGAGCAATTTGAGCAAATCTTTTTGAATCGCTTCTATAGCACTCGTAGAACCGTGAGCATGGTAGAGTTGTGTTAGGAAATCTACGCGGGAACGCAGCGGAATTCAAAAATTTGATTTCCTTTTACCCAAGATCGACTTCGTTTAAGCAGTAAACAAACAAGTAGTAGACGGTGGTTACCTAGGTTGATCTATAAGATCGACACTTTGACCGTCTAAGGAGAGTAGTTCTGCATAGAGCCGCCCAAGTGTTCGGCCTCTACCGCTAGTCAACACGAACAGCCCGCCGGAATCCCATCATGGATTGCTATTGGAAAACTCCGGTTGCTAGACCAGTCTTTTTCCCCTCTCTCCAACTCTTTAAAAGATGCTCTCTATTTTACACAAGAACTATGAGCTCTTGCAATTGTGATGTATAAAAGAGCTTGACACCCACCTCTTATTTATAGTAGAAGGTGGTGCCTCTAATAGAGTGGAAAAGATAAGCAATAAGATATTATAATATATTTTCCTTAGTTTTCTTCTTCTCCACTCTATTGGGGCGCCACCTTCTACTATAAATAAGAGGTGGTTTGTCAAGCTCTTTTGTACATCACAATTGCAAGAGCTCATAGTTCTTGTGTAAAATAGAGAGCATCTTTTGGAGAGTTGGAGAGAGGGGAAAAAGGCGTCTAACAACGGAGTTTTCCAATAGCAATCCATGATGGATTCCGGCGGGTGCTCGTGTGGACTAGCGGTAGAGGCCGAACACTGGGCGGCTCTATGCAGAACTACTCTCCTTAGACGGTCAAAGCGTCGATCTTTTAGATCAACCAAGGTAACAACCGTCTACTAGCTTATTTGTTTATTGCTTAAACGAAGTCGATCCTGGTTAAAAGGAAATAAAATTTTAAATTCCGTTGCGTTCCCGCGTCGATTTCCTAACAGTGGTATCAGAGAGAGCTTCGAGCTTAAGCAATAAGCATGTTAATTCGCGTAGTTAATTTTATCGTTTAAATCATGTAATTAAAAGATGAAAGATTTTTTATTCATAAAAGTGATACATGAAAAGAAAAAAGAGATCGGGTGGTGCTCGGCCGATTGTGGCGGCACCACCACCACGGCGGCGGTCGGGTGGCGGCGGCAAAGCGAGGCGTACTGCCGCCGGCGATCGATTGACCGGTCAATCTTTGGCGGATCTCCAAATTTTTGTTTTGTGTATTTTGTGTTTCAATATGGTTCATAGTTGTGATTGTTAATTTCCCTTTGTTTAGTTGTGTCATGTGGCTAACCAATGGTTCAAATAGTTTGGGCCATTGGGATGCCATGGCATTAAAATAATAATGGCCTTTCCAAACTTTGTTTGGAATAGGCCTAGCACTTTCAAATATTTGATTTGGGAAAAGGCTTAGGCTGAGCCACTCCAAAATTTTGATTTTGGAAAGTGGCGAGCCTAAACTAAAATTATTTGGCCTTTCCAAATATTTGATTTGGAATAGGCTGGCCCTTTCCAAATATTTGATTTGTAAAGGCAGAAGCTTAGCCGCTTCAAAATTTTGATTTTGGAAAGTGGCCAGGCCTAAGCCAAATTTGGTTTACGAAACCAAATGCATCTCTTTTGATTACGAATCAAAATGAAAGAAACAAAAGAGAAATAATTTTAATTTTGATTTAATTTGGAATAGTTCTAATTAATTGAAATTAAAATTAAAATCGGTTTAAAATTAATCGTTAATTTTATTTCGATTAAAATCATTTAATTAATTAAATGTTAATTATTTAATTGATTGGATAAAATTATTTAATAGATTAAATGTTAATTGATTAATTAAGACGCAAGTAGTTAAATTTTAATTTTATCTCTTTCATAAGATTTTATTGTATGGATTAGATATAGTAGATATAATATGATTATATGGACCCCGATTGATCATGGACTCGACCGATATGATAGACGTGAATGATTTAATTTTTCTGTTGGTTTAAAAAATTGTCCTAGGCCGTTATGAAGAACGTGACCTAGTTTATTTTCTGCATTTATCCCATTCCCGTTAGCTCCTTCCCGTGTGCAGCGGGTGTATTAATTTTACAAGATAGAATTAAATGTAACAAGAATGGAGCAGAAGATGAAGACCAAAGAAAGACGAAAATAAAGATCCCATTAGAGAATGGAGCATTAAAGGTCCTATTGGCGGTTGCAGCTACCCTTAGATTGTGACCCGTGGTTTCGTCAGTTTATATTCGAAACCGCACCTAGGAAAAGTCCATGATCATACCAGTTACTTTACGCATTTATTTATTTTGTGCTTGTATTTATTTTATATGATACGATAGATGCATGACTAGGCACGATCTAGATAAATGTGTAGGATGTATGTTTATAGAGATAGACATATTTATGATGAGACTATAATTAAAATTAATTAAGTGAATTAATTTACATAAATACTTCCACCTCAAAAGAATCAAGTTGAAATTGCCTCCCCATATTATAATGACGGTGAAGAGCCCTTGTTCGGATCCAACTCATCAGCCAAAGCAAGGGGTTGACCTACCTCGGGTATATCGTTATTATCGAGATATGATCGTATAAGATCTCATGAATATTGGGGTTATGAATTGAATAAGAATTCTCTCGGCCACCAGCCAAAGCGGGGTCGTTTGGATTTTAGAGGCAAGGGTTTGACTATTTCATAAGATGAAAATTTGTCAAAGAGTTGACTAGTCAAACAACAAGAGCCGTATAAGATACGATTGACAAAGGGTTGTTGTCTACCTATTAGACTATTTTCGCCCACCAAAGCCAGCGGGTCGTCGCGTAGTTTAGTGGGATCTTGTCCACTAAAGAAATTAATAATTCTTGAAAGTCAATTGGGAGTAGTTGACTAGTGGGAGCAAAATCATAAACCAAAAGACTATTTTTGATTTTGCGTGTATAAAAAACAACACTCTTTTATTTTCATTTTTATGTTGTAGTTTTAGCAAAATTTATATTTATGTTTTATTCTCGATTAGTAAAACCAAATTATGATTTATTACCTTTTGAAACGCGTTCTCAAGTATGGTTAAGTAATTTTAATCCTTTTAAAATGAGCAATGACACGAGAGATCCCGTTATAGTAGTTAGAGACAAGGAGGCTACATATTTGATGGAGTACTCCAAGGCTTTAATTATTAATGAAAGCGGAAGCTCATGATGTGATTAAATCATTTGAAATAAGTTTCAACGAATTAGTCATATATTGGATACGATCCAAGATGATCATTCAGTCATACGATGACAATTGATTCAAACGTTGGATAAGAATGACCACATCTAATTTTGGAAAGGTTGTTTTCGAAATTGTAAGATTTAAGTATCGACTTAATTCTATCATTGCTTAAAGGTTAATTGAATAGTTAATGTTTCAAATACGATTTAAAAGGTTAAATAAACTATTTAATAAACTTTAGATTTTCTTTATGAAAGGAAATCAAAGACATAGCTCTTGTGATCTTTCTTAAGTCTTATGAAGACTGCACCAAGAAATATTTACAAGTGCTTGAAGGATTAAAATGGAAAGTTAGGGCATGTGCTTAAATAGAGAACTTATTGAAGTTTCTAATCTAAGTAAGTCTGTTGAGATAAATCTATCTAAGTTCAAGTCAACTCCTAGATATATGATATCTTACGAGTGTGATTAAATTAGAAAGGTTAAATCCAGATATGGAAGGTGAAGCAAACGTTGTGACACTTACCATATTCTGGATCTAGTAAACTGATAAGTGAACTAAATAAATGTTATTATGTTCCGGTTCTTATGAAGAACATACTTTCAGTTATTTGTTAGGATTTAGTAGACATATACAATTGTAAAGAATAAATGTTATTCCGATAAAGTTGGAAGGTCACTGAATCTAACATACTAGATTGATGTCACTATATAGATTATATATGTGATGGGATCTCAACTAAATATTTGTGTGGCTGTTATCCTTAATATTTGTGGTTGTTCTAGACATAGTCTCTCTGGAAGGGAAGCGTGTAACTAAACGTCATTCTGATGATGTTGAACCATATGATTATGAATCATGTGGGTAATGCGTATCTTATCTAAAGATGACTAAAATACCCTTTTATGAAAAGGTTATAAAATCTAGAAAGTTGTCCAAAGCCTAAACATACCGATGTTTTTTGGCTTGTGACAATTAATGCCACAAATAATTGTTTATTAATCTCTATGACTATTTTAGAAATAGTTGAATGTATTTATTGAAGTACGACAATTCGGAAAGCCTGAAAAGTTCGAGCTAGTATGAATATGAGATTGATGAGCTATTTAGGAATTAATCTTCAATTGGATTGAAGTAATTAATACCTGAAGGGTGTTTCAGAAGTCGTCTGAAAAGGAATAAGATTCTCCCTTGAAGGATACCATATTTAGGATACGCAATTAGATTGTGTTCCCAGAATGGAAGCAACACTTTATATGATAAAGCTATGACTCAAGCCATGCGAAGTATCCCTTACCCGTTTCGGGATAGTGCCCTTATACTTAACAGAGTTCCAAAGATAAAGGTTGAATAAATTCCATATTAGATGTGTAAGAGGATAATGTCAAATCTATCTTAACCGATGATTTGAAGTTGTCGTGGCGAGTCGTAAAGGCTTGGAGCCTAGTCGACATATGCAACTTTGTGGAATATCTTAGCTAGCACGCTGGATATTATTTACTTGTCCGTGGAGCAAAATGTTTGTCTCCAAACATGCTGTCTTCTAAAGGAAGTGTTTCTTCCAAAAGAAACAGTGGGAGTGAATAAGATCTCAAAAGTAGTTTGAGAACCATAAAGATATATTCAACCATAGGAACGTGAGCAGACGCCACATAGCGATAAGGTGTAGAACACTGCTCAGTGCACATAAAAGTTCTGTAAGTCTGTGGATAACCTCAAGCCTGAAAAGGCTGCTGGTATGTTCATCTTGAAGAATGAATATCTCACGACTTATGAAAGAACGTTTGAAAAGCAAGATCGAGAGATATGGCCAGGAGCCATAATATCTGAATTAGATTCCATCAGTGACAACCAGGTTATGAACCTAGTCTGTCTTACCTAGAGGGAATATCCCTGTAAGACTGAGCCCAGTCCTGTTCAGATAATAGTTGTTATAACTTCGTATATGGCTATATGATAGTGTTGAAGGCGTTGGGCAGAAAGCTCGATGTTCATAGACGATGACATGATATGTAAGCCCACGAGATTCATTTATGGACTCAGACAAGTTTCTCTAGACGATTTCTTTGTTTGATAATCAAAGGAGATTGATTTAGTCAAAAGAAGGATATGTCAATGTGCAATATGGATAGTGGGAGTGTGTTACGATTTTTGAGTAAGGTATTGGATATTTCTCTCGAGAATTATCGCCCCATGTCACAGTCAATTAATGTTTGGTAGTTCAAGGTCTTTACGAAAGCACTTGGATTAGCAGTTCTTATTTTAGAAATAGGAATCTGTACTGATAGATTTAACTGCTGTCAGATTATAGTTTACCTATATGGATTTGATGCTAAAAGAGTTTAGCATAGATCACGAAAGGAGATACTGCTAGCCGGTGTTCTCAAGATCTGTCTATGTTAGGATGTTAGTCCTAAAGATGAGGTGAAAGATGATACTTATGGAAGGTTTCCTTCGCTACTGCGATAGGAACCATCATAAAGGTAATGCCGGATGTTCATAGTCCATGAATAGTCATGGGCAAGTATGAAAGTAAATCTGGTGAATGTCGAGAATATCCTTAAACAAGTTAAGGAAGAGTTTCTAGTTTATCGAAACATGGAATCAGATAAATATAGTTATACAGACGTATATCCTGAGTCTTATGAAGGCGAGTGGGAGCTACAGTCTGGGTTTGCAGTCACTTTGATTAAGTGATACAGTGAGCTGGAAATGTTCTAGCCTATGGGTCGATGTAAATTCTACAACTGAGCCAAAACACAGTAGTGCCTTGGAGGCGTAGCGGGAGCAGTACATAGATCTAGAAGGTTCATTCCTGAACCTTGTATGGTTCTTCCACTTTTTCTATATAGCTGATATAGCAAGTAGATTCATTGCTTGAAGCAAGGACCAGGGTCTCGTCGGAGATTCGTGTGTGTGTTGAGGCGGTTCCTTTGACTTGGTCATTTGTAGCATGGTATGAAGATAGTCTGAGTCCCCACGGATAGCGATCCGTTTAAGGCTAGGGCTGGTTGCAAGTATTGCATGAGATTCTTGTGTTTCAACTTGGTCTTATGTGTGCGAGTGATTGGTTTTAGGCCAAGTGGGAGATTGTTGGAATAGTGTCCTAAACCCAATCGGGTTGGAACGGATCCGACCGGGTTAGATCATTTCTACTATTTCTTTATGTTTATACATATATTAAATGGCTTTTCTGTTGTCATATATATGTTCTTTTAAAGAACCAATTATGAATTGTTATATGATAACGTCCTTAGTGTTAAACTGTGATAGAGAAACCATGATAGGCGATTATGGTTGATGAGATCTCTAATCACTTCAATAAGTTTGATACTTAAATGTCTCTAGGCTGATGTACTATTAAACAGGGCATTGATAGTATGAACAGGCTAGCACGTATTAGATGTCTTCTGTCTTTAGGGCAGGGAGAGATCTCGTCTATCGAAGTGTATAGACACTTGGACTGTACGTGGACGTGTATTAGAGAATGCGTACGTTAAACTGACCCACTTACACGGATAAGTGTCACACTATGTGGCGGTTGTGTAATTATCCTTTGGACCGGAGTCTTCATGGCATCACGGTGTGGATTGTCTTGCTTTCACACTATTGAGGTTTCCCCTAGCCATGGGGTGATCATGCGGTAGTGATTGGGTATGATATTGAAGCATGAGGAGTATACATGATTGGTCGTCTGAGAATCGCGTATCCTATGATTAGGATTGAATATCCGAAATGGCCTTCTTATAAGGAATGTCTTACTCTCGTGAATCTTTGCAAAGTGGGAGTAAACGAGTTACTTCGAGAGAGCATGATATCCAGATTATAAGATACGGTCGTTAATGTTTGACACTCAACGTACGACCGTATGGATATTATTACAGCGATAGGATTGCAAGTTACACGGTAACTGTTTCACATGAAAGGTAGTAGTCATTGCATTTGACTCTTTCGATGATTGGGGGTCACGGTGTGTTGCTAGACGCTATCCCGTGATCGTTAGGCATGAAGGGCATTTTCGTAATTTGCACTTTGTGCCTACGGCCAACATATTCGGAAGCCTATCAGGTCACACACATATGAACATCTAGCCGGATTAAAATGTGGTTATAGATGATAACCAAATAAAGAAAGTTTATCTCGAGACTATAAATGTTATAGTGGTAAATTAATATGGTGGTATTTATTTATTATGAATAAATATAATACAAGATATTAATTATGATCATTAATTAAATATGTATATTGATACATATGAATTTCGAAATTATGTATAAATGTTATATACATGGATTTTGCAAATTAATTAATCATAGTATTATATTACTAATTAAATATATATGGCCAAAATTTAAGTGTGTATGACACACGTATATTGCCTAATGAATGGCGCCATCTTGTGTGTATTTGGATACATTTGTATTGTGCAATTTAATTAATAAGATTACCATAATATTAATATTAGATATTAATAGATTTTGGAAAAATAGATTTATGGTAATAAGATAAATATTGTCAATATTAGATATTGACAATATCTTGGAAATATTCAATATAAGATATTGACAATATCCTAGATTTATTTAATATAAGATATTATAATAAATGAGATAAATCAATCAAATATATTTTCCTTATTTTATTGCAAAAAAGTTTTCTTCTTCTCCACTCTATTGGGGCGCCACCTTCTACTATAAATAAGAGATGGTTGTCAAGCTCTTTTGTACATCACAATTGCAAGAGCTCATAGTTCTTATGTAAAATAGAGAGCATCTTTTGGAGAGTTGGAGAGTGGGGAAAAAGGCCGGTCTAGCAACCGGAGTTTTCCAATAGCAATCCATGATGGGATTCCAGCGGGGTTGTTCGGTAAAAACTAGTTTTAAATTTATAATTACCGGAACACCCCAAGTATAAGGTTCGTAGTAAAGGTGTTACCGGGTCGTCCTAAGGGAATCGAACGTCTATCGGATTAAGTACAATTATTGTATCGATTATGTCACGAAAATCTAATTAAAACTACTAAAGTCTATGAATTCTATAATCCTAAATAGGTTTGTCTAAACTGACAAAACAGAAAATATCAAAATAACAATGAAGGAAATAAAAGTTGAAACAATCAAATTAAATTCAATTAAACTAAAACAAATCTAAACCGATATGCAAAAAGTACGAACTTTCTTATGAATATAAAGGAACAGTAGGGCAACAAGGATCCACCAAACAACCACCACCCAACCAAGTTATGAGCTAAATTAAATTCCTTGGTATGATCTAACCTAAATTCGATCTAATTTCTTTCATCAAATTTATTTAGGGTTCGTTTTCTTTCTCAAGTAAAACAAACGTAACAATGAAGAACATGATCATGAGTTCGTCTCCGAATCTCCTACTCAATCAATAATAAACAATCTCTTGAATTATCATTAATCGAATCAAAAGAACGGTTCTATATATGAATCTAATTCTCATTAAAATTCAAAACAGATAAACGTTTCATTGATTTCTCAATCTAATAAAACAAACATTCAAATCTATTCAATTGATAAGGAAAATAAAACTCAAACTCACTAACAATCGCTACTTGAAAATCTTTTGGTTGTGATGGTGTTGTGTTGGCTTCATCCCGTTGTCCTACTGCGAACTGTTTAGCCCTCAATCATCCTTGATCTCCAAGAAAGAATTGAAAGAAGAAGACTCATCTTTTTATGTGTTTAGTGCGGCTGCTGCTAGGGTGCGGCTGCTGTGTGTAAAAGAATTCCCCCTTTAGGGTTTAGAATGCGCTGCTATTTATAGATTTTTAAGGCGGCTAGGGTTAAGTCGGTCATGGACGCCCGTCCAAAAGGGTGGACGCCAGTCCAAGCTTCAGTAAAATCTTCGAATCGGGCCGAGTCACGTCAGACGCCCGTCCTTCTTTAATTTGGACGCTCGTCCACTAAAAATCATCAAACTCTAAATCAAAAATCTCCTTCTGGACGCCAGTCCGGAATAGTGGACGCCAGTCCAGTGGACGCTACATCAAACGTGCGTTCAACTTGGTCAAAAAGTGATTTTATCATCTTTATCTTCAACCGATCTCCCCTTTATCTCTTTTCCTTCGTATAAACTCGATCCTTGACACCATTTAATCCTCTTTTTAGCTCGAAAATGTATATCTACAAAGGGGTAAAAACATGCAAAATGTAGAAATATATATATAGATAGAAAATGACTAATAAACCACATAAATAGCTCGAATTTGCATTTTAATCCTTTTCATACACAACCCCTCAATATTTCAATTAAACTCCTACTTTTCTATAAAAAGTAATAAAATACGAATAATATTGTTACGGAATAAAGCGATAAAAACCATAAAATTCACCGTTAACAACTCTCCCACACTTAATCTTTTGTTCGTCCCGAACAAAATAATCAGAACTAGCTCACTTTCATGCAATCCACATAGATCCCTAACTCACGTAACAAAAGATACAACAACTATAGCAAGTGATACCAACATAGAGATAGATTCTGTGTGTGTGACAAGCCCTTTTCAATCTTCACAATCCTCTCAAATAAATATCCTCACAAATAATCTTAATGACTATCCTAGGTATAGGCAGTAATCGTTCCACACAAAGTCTTCCCGCGCACTCAGTAGGATAATCCCTACAGCATATCATTCGGTTTATACTGGGTATAAGTTCACCGATAACAAAGTCTTTAAGCTTTTTTTTTCACACTTTTTTCTCTTTTTCTTTTGACGCACATCAGAATGAGCTCTTACCCGTCATAGTAGAATAGGATGTTTCGGGATAACACCCTACCTTACTCAAATCATAGGGTAGCTTTTCCTGACTGTCGTGAGCTTTTGGTCATCATAGTGGTGTAGGACATTTCGAGATAATGCCCTACCGCACTCCAATCATCGACCAGCTTCCGACACACCCATTTATTTATTACTAACTCAACTTTTTCAAAAACATTAGTTACGCTTCACTTATCACATTCAAACCTTCAGATATTCACAGTGCACGTTCTGAGCTTACGTGTTACTTCACTGTTACTATTAAGAACAAATTTCTCTAAGACAAATCACTAAAATAGTGAAAGGATACAGTTCAAAATTTTTGCTTCAATATCAAAGGCTTTCGTGAGTGTGAAATGAATACTATCTCAAATCAGTAAAAGCATGCTATAATTATCTCTCAAAGTCACATAAAATCATTGTCAGGAAACTACAACTAGCAAGCCATTTGTTTCAATTACATGCTCAAGATTTACAATTATCCAAGTTTACTTTGAAAAATTTTAAAATTTAAAATTGTCGAGAAAATCACATTTACTCATTGTCAGAAATATAGCATGATAACATACCCAATTTAGACACCCCCCCCACACTTAAATCACATTATGTCCTCAGAATGTGCAAATAAAAGAAAAGAATACTTAGCTGGTTATCAAAATGATTGTCGGGCTGTAGGTTGACAGTGGTCAGGCCGTAACATGAATGAACCGATGTAGCTCGTATCACGAACAGACAACACTAAAAATGATAACTGCCAAAAACCGCTCAACAGTATCTACAACACTCGACATAGCATATAATCTCGGGGTACAAGGGGTATATGAGTAAACATGTAGGCACACAGAAATGGGCAAATGAAACATTCACAAATAGGACAGGGATAACCAACACACAAATCACCATTGTTTTATTCCTAATTCCCTAAAAACTTAACTAAAAAAAAGTAACTTAAAAGACTAGGTTGCCTCCTAGTAGCGCTTCTTTATTGTCTTTAGCTTGACACAGATTTCAAAGTTAACCTGGATCAGGCCATTTGGGTTTGAGGCTAACCACTTCTCTGTCAGAATCAGAATGACTAGGACGGAAATGGTTTTCGCCACAACAACAAGTCACGTGCGCGAGAACATGAAATTTTTCTCTCCAGACAACACTGACTCTTTTCTTCTTGTTCTTGTTTCTCAGATTCGGCTGAGGTATGCTAACAGCTCAGGGAACATTGTGAAAGGATCTGCAAGGATAGGGGTAATAATGTCATCATCCACTCCAAAGAAGTCGGATGGAATCTCTTCACAAATAAACGACTCAACCGTTTCATTTCTCTTTTGAAAGTATAGTACGTCAGGCTTTTCCTTGGGTTGCCCAAAGTACTTCTTAATCCTGTGACCATTGACTTTGAACGGTTGATCGCCGAACCCTTTCAACGTAATGGCTCCACCAGGATGAACATCAAGAATCTCAAAAGGGCCAGACCATCTAGATTTAAGCTTACCAGCAAAAAGATGGAGCCTGGTGTTATACAGCAAAGCCATGTCTCCCATATTGAATTCCCGATCTTTAATCTTAGCATCATGGAGTGCCTTCGTTCTTTCCTTACTGATTCTCGAATTCTCGTAGGCAAGGAGTCGGAACTCATCGAGCTCGTTCAATTGCAATAATCTCTTTTCCCCACAAAGCTGGCTGTCGAAATTCAAGAATTTAATAGCCCAGTAAGCTCTGTGCTCAAGCTCGACTGGTAAATGGCAAGCTTTGCCATAAACCATTTGAAAGGGTGACGTACCCATAGGGGTCTTAAACGCAGTGCGATAAGCCCAAAGTGCGTCATCCAACTTCAAACTCCAGTTGGATCTATTGGAATTCACAGTTTTCTCCAAAATCCGCTTTAGACTTCTGTTGCTCACCTCGACTTGGCCACTGGTTTGGGGGTGGTATGGTGTACCAATTCTATGCTTGACACCATATCTCTCAAGAATTTTATCCAGTGGTGCATTACAGAAATGCGAACCTTCATCACTGATAAGGGCTCTAGGACAGCCAAATCTAGTAAAGATATTCTTTTGCAAGAATTTCTTTACAACTTTGTGATCATTGGTTTGGGTGGCTATGGCCTCTACCCACTTGGAAACATAGTCCACATAGACCAGAATATATTTGTTAGAGCATGATGATGGGAACGGTCCCAAAAAATCAATGCCCCAGACGTCAAAAACTTCACATTCCAAGATAGGCCTCAAAGGCATCTCCATCCTATTACTGAGTCTCCCTACTCTTTGGCATCTATCACAGCCTTTGCAAAAGGCTTCAACATCTTTAAACAAAGTAGGCCAGTAAAAACCAGCTTGAAGGATTTTTGTGACTGTCTTAGGTGCTCCGTAGTGCCCACCAGCGGGACCACTATGACATTGCTCCAAGATATCCCATTGCTCATGTTCCGGAACGCACCTTCTAAGCAACCCATCTTTGCAGACTTTAAACAGATATGGATCCTCCCATACGAGATACTTTAAGTCGCTGAAAAATTTCTTCTTTTCCTGATACGTCATCTCTTCTAAATGCCCACCTGCTAAGTAGTTGACGTAATCAGCATACCACGGCCTCACAGTCTCCAGCTTCATTAATTGCTCAGTTGGAAAATCAATGCCTATGTCCTTGGAAATTTGGCCACCCTCATTTACTAGGCGAGACAGGTGATCAGCCACAATATTTTCACTACCTTTCTTATCTTTGATCTCCAGGTCAAACTCCTGCAAAATTAGAATCCATCTGAGTAACCTTGGTTTTGCATCTGCTTTGTCCATAAGGTAGCGTAGGGCTGCATGGTCTGTCCAAACCACAACTTGAGACCCTAGAAGGTAACTTCTAAATTTGTCGATAGCAAAAACGACGGCTAAGAATTCTTTCTCAGTCGTGGTGTAATTGCATTGAGCCGGGTTCAAGGTGCGGCTCGCATAGTAAATGGGCCTAAACTTTTTGTCAATTCGCTGACCTAAAACTGCGCCCACTGCGTAGTTAGAGGCATCGCACATTAATTCAAAAGGCTTAGTCCAGTCAGGTGCGATTAAGATAGGGGCACTTATGAGCTTATCCTTTAGGCAATTGAAAGCTTCCTTGCATTTCTCATCAAACAAGAACTCAACATCATCTTTCAGAAGGTTTGATAAGGGCTTGGTGATGGTAGAAAAGTCCTGAATAAACCGCCTGTAGAAGCCAACAAGACCTAGAAAACCTCGTACCTCTTTCACTTTGTTTTAGTGCGTCATCTTTTTTCAATGGCCTCTACTTTAGCCTTATCAACTGAATACGAGGCCCCGGACACCTTGTGTCCCGAACAATCCCTTCATCTACTAGAAAATGGCATTTCTCCCAGTTAAGCACTAAATTCTTTTCAACACAGCGTTGAAGTACCATATCTAGATTTTCCAAGATCTCCTCAAAGCTATCGCCATAGACTGAGAAGTCATCCATGAAGACTTCCATACATTTCTCCACAAGTCCATCGAAAATGGCCAACATGCACCGTTGAAACGTTCTTTGGTGCATTGCATAACCGAAAGGCATTCTGCGAAAGCAAAAGTGCACGATGGACACGTAAACGTAGTCTTCTCCTGGTCATTAGGGTCGATGGCTATCTAGAAGTAACCAGAATATCCATCGAGGAAACAATAATACTTATGACCACTCAGTCTTTCAAGAAGCTGGTCAATGAAAGATAAGGGTAAATGGTCTTTGGCGGTGACTTCATTCAATCTGCGATAATCAATGCACGAGACCACAGTGCGATCACAAGGCGTAAAGCTACTTCTTCCCCTTTCATTCTTTTCCACGGTAATAACTCCCTTCTTTGGCACAACTTGGGTGGGGCTAACCCACTCACTGTCGGCGATTGCATAGATGATTCCCATATCTAACCATTTTATGACTTCTTTCTTGACAACCTCCTGCATGTGCGGATTCAGCCTTCGCTGAGGTTGTCTGACTTTCTTAGCTCCTTCCTCCGTTCGGATTTTATGCATGCACACATCGGGGCTGATTCCTCGGATATCACCCACTTGCCATCCGAACGCGAGGATGTTCTTTTCAAGCACTTTTATCAGCAGTGCTTCTTGCTCGGGCTCGAGTTTTGAAGAGATGATCAAGGGTAACTTATCACCATCCTTAAGAAAAATGTACTTAAGGTGTTGCGGAAGCGGTTTAAGCTCCAAGTCAGTAGGTGGTTGCTCAATACTGGATTTTAAGGGGCCACCCTTTTCCTTATAGGCTTGAAGTGGTTGACTGAAGAATACCTCATCTTCCCGAGGTATAACCCCAAAAAGGTACTGGATCACATCATCCATAGGAATCCTTCTGTCAGCACCCGCTTTCTCCTTCTTATGCTTGATCATCTTTCTCAACTCTTCTTCTTCTAGCTCCTCTGCTAGTTGTTCCCAATCATCAACCTCCCAATGAGTAGTCTCTCTCCAGAAATCCACTTCATCCCAACTACCCATCAGGGCTTCCTCTTCTATAGGGTTAAAGTCTTCCTGATGCAGCTCTTTGAAATCATCGTTCATTGCTGGGAATTTCCATGTTTCTTGTACATTGACAGGCTCAGTGTGAGCAAGTTGTGAAGACGACTCGTCAGTGACTACGGTCTATAATGAAACAGAAGATGGTCCACAGTCAGCTTGATCTTTAATGTTTATAGCTTCGTAAACACCTATCTCTGTTAGCTCTGCCGCTTCTTCAGAGTTGGCATCTTCTTCGTCCCCATAAATTGCTTCAACAAACGAGATTTCTTCACTCAAGGTTTCCTCAGGACTTTTCCCTCGTGTGAAGGTAACAGATGTATCATCGACTCTAAGCGTAATCTGACCCTTACAGAAATCGATGAGGGCGGCAGAGGTATCCAAAAAGGTCCGGCCTAGAATTAGGGGCATCTCTTTGTCAGGTGGATAGTCTAAGATAACCCAATCGGTAGGGAAAACCAAGCCTCCAACATGGAGAAAAACATTGGCAACACAACCGGCTGCTGAGCGGCTTGATCGGTCTACCATCTGAAGAGAAATAGGGCGTTCCCGCATTCTTTTATCTAAACCGAGCTTTTTGCAGACGTTCAATGGCATCACATTTATGGAGGCCCCTGAGTCGCATAAGACGTTTTGGAACATGTGGCCTTCAATCTCACAAGAGATCGAAGGTCTCCCGGGGTCACCTCGCTTAGTAGCCACTTTTTGTGAGACCATAGAGCAATCTTCTCTTAAAACTTCTTCTGCCATCCCTTGAAGCTTCTTCTTGCTTCCACAAACTTCCTTAAGATACTTAGAGCATTTGGGCATTTCAGTCAATACCTCAGCTAGGGGTATACTCACTTTGGTATCTCTAAGCATCCTCCTCACACCGTCATATTGTCTGTCATGACTGAGGGTATTCTCTTTCTTCTTCGGTGGATAAGGAAGGGCTTTATCATTGTTCATGGCTTGATTTTTATGGCCGTCTTCCTTATCCTTCCATCGACAAACTTTTCCTCCTCTTCTTTGTCGAGTACACACACTGACTTTTCCTCATTTCTCTATCGTAATCATTTTCATCACCCGAAGAATCATCATTAAGCTCCTCCTCACTTTTTGCTTTCTTGGTATTTAACTCGATTGCCCCTCCCGAACTTATGGCGTCAGGAGGGGCTACTCGTTTCCCGACATCTTTCCGGGTCCTACCTGCTTACCACTCCTTAAAGTAACCTCATGTAGCTCTTCGGTCCCATAATCCCATTGAGGTGTGATGGCAGTGCAAACATTGATATATGCTTTAGGATTTCTTTCGGTATAACTTGGAAGTTTACCGTGGGGTCTGTTTGCTTGCTGGTCGGCCATCTGACCAACCTGTCTCTCTATTGTTTTGACACTAGTAGCCAGGGTCTTCACCATGTCTACTAGCACATCAAACTTATGTTGGGGAACACAAGAGGTGGTTTGGTTATGAGGTTGGTTTTGATTCCAACCACCTTGAGGTCTCTGGGGGTTAGGATTGTGAGATTGATTAACCAACCCGGGAGGTGGTCTTTGATAACTTGAGCTGAAAGAAGGCTTGGAATTTGATGGGCCAGGTGGTGCATTGGATTGATTAAGATTGGGACGTTGAAATCCGGAATAATTCTGATTCTGATTGAAGTTCCTGAAGGTTTGGTTATGATTCTCCATTAAATTTACTTCCTCTGTCATCTCATTTCCCGCCTGTATTCCCAGGTAATTCAAATCTGGCTGCCCTTGTTGCTGCTGCATTTGTAAATCGGCTAGCTGCTTGCTAATTACCTCCATTTGAGCAACTAACACCTTAGTCTCAGAATTGCTCGCAGCAGATTCCTTCTTATTCCCACTAACATTGGTCTTCCTAGGACTTGACCACATGTTATTCTTGGCTATAGTTTCAGCTACCCTGTAAGCAGCGTCATCACCTCCCCCTAGGAATGATCCATGAGTAGTCGAATCAAGGAAGTCTCTATTCGGTTGAGAGACACCTCTATAGAATAACTCTAGTAGCTCATGTCTATTGTATCCATGGTTGGGGTACTTCCTCATCAACAGATTTAGTCTCTCCCATGCTTTCCCCACACTCTCACCATCAAGTTGTTCAAATGTGGCTATCTCCCTTTTCATGTCCATGATTGTCCCAGGTGAGACAAACTTCAGAGCAAAGGCTCTTTTGACATCATTCAGTGCGGAGAGAATGATGGGCTAAAGATTTGAACCAACGGTTTGCTTCACCCTTTAGAGCAAGCGGGAAGAGTTTTAATTTGACAATCTCGTAATCAACACCAGGATAGTGGCACCTTCCGATTTGAGCGAAGGTGGACAAGAAGTCATGAGGATCTTCGCCGTCGGCGGCCATGAAAAGAACTATTCTGGACTAGTCCTACCACTCCATTTTTCAGATCGAAGTTCGCTTGCCCCATGTCTGGAGGGCGAATAGGTCTATGCCCTTCCAGAAAGTCTTGGTCAAGATAGGGAGCATAGGGGTCTTGATTTAACTGGTTTAGCTGGTTTTGACGGAATTGTTGAAACTGATTATTTATCCCAGCTTGTTGATTCTGTTGTTGCTGTATTGCCTGCATCTGTTGAAGGATCAGATTCATCTGGGCTTGAGGGTCTGCATTTGGAACTTCATTAGCCATGATGTCTGGATTAGGGAAGAGCTTTCTCCTGATAATAGATCGCTCAGGTTCGGGATTAAAGACAAGAGGTCCCTTCTTACTCCTGGTTTGCATAAATCAGAAGAGCAGAATGGAAAGAAATCAACCTTAGGGTTGATGAGAACGAAATGTAGAGGAAATTAAAGGGTTTAGAAAGAGAGAAGAGAAAAGAAGTGACAATTGAAGAGAGTGAACTGGCGTTCAGTATGAGTGAACGCCGGTTCGAGGAAATTTCGAAGTGGGCGCTCGTTCGAGTTCTTGAACTGACGTCCGAAGACAAAGCCCAGTGCGAGACGGCGCGTTCGAGTTTGGACGCCCGTTCGGACAGTTTCTTAAATTTTCTTTTTATTATTTTTTTATTTTTTATTTTTTTTATTCTTTTTATGTAGAAAAGATATAGAAACAGGAACAGGAAAAGAAACCTACCTACGAAAAACTTAAAACAGGAAAAACACTAAGACGGTGAAAAAAACGTGTTGAAATCTTCTAGGGCTAAAATGGAAGGGAAAACAGTGGATTTTGACCTCAAAAACGGTGTTGAACGGCCTAAGGCCGTTCACCACATCGTCAGCGTCGGAACGAGCTTTCCGAATTGGGGTCCTGCGCGCCAAACGGACACTCGAGCCGAAAGTTATGGCCAAAATACTGCCGACACAGAAAACTGCACAACGAAGAATCCGACAACCGTTACCGACTCCCCGGCAACGGCGCCAAAAACTTGTTCGGTAAAAACTAGTTTTAAATTTATAATTACCGGAACACCCCAAGTATAAGGTTCGTAGTAAAGGTGTTACCGGGTCGTCCTAAGGGAATCGAACGTCTATCGGATTAAGTACAGTTATTGTATCGATTATGTCACGAAAATCTAATTAAAACTACTAAAGTCTATGAATTCTATAATCCTAAATAGGTTTGTCTAAACTGACAAAACAGAAAATATCAAAATAACAATGAAGGAAATAAAAGTTGAAGCAATCAAATTAAATTCAATTAAACTAAAACAAATCTAAACCGATATGCAAAAAGTACGAACTTTCTTATGAATATAAAGGAACAGTAGGGCAACAAGGATCCACCAAACAACCACCACCCAACCAAGTTATGAGTTAAATTAAATTCCTTGGTATGATCTAACCTAAATTCGATCTAATTTCCTTCATCAAATTTATTTAGGGTTCGTTTTCTTTCTCAAGTAAAACAAACGTAACAACGAAGAACATGATCATGAATTCGTCTCCGAATCTCCTACCCAATCAATAATAAACAATCTCTTGAATTATCATTAATCGTATCAAAAGAACGATTCTATATACGAATCTAATTCTCATTAAAATTCAAAACAGATAAACGTTTCATTGATTTCTCAATCTAATAAAACAAACATTCAAATCTATTCAATTGATAAGGAAAATAAAACTCAAACTCACTAACAATCGCTACTTGAAAATCTTTTGGTTGTGATGGTGTTGTGTTTGCTTCATCCCGTTGTCCTACTGCGAACTGTTTAGCCCTCAATCATCCTTGATCTCCAAGAAAGAATTGAAAGACGAAGACTCATCTTTTTATGTGTTTAGTGCGGCTGCTGCTAGGGTGCGGCTGCTGTGTGTAAAAGAATTCCCCCCTTAGGGTTTAGAATGCGCTGCTATTTATAGATTTTTAAGGCGGCTAGGGTTAAGTCGGTCATGGACGCCCGTCCAAAAGGGTGGACGCCAGTCCAAGCTTCAGTAAAATCTTCGAATCGGGCCGAGTCACGTCAGACGCCCATCCTTCTTTAATTTGGACGCTCGTCCACTAAAAATCATCAAACTCTGAATCAAAAATCTCCTTACGGGCGCTTGATGCAGAATAGTGGACGCTTGATCCGATGGGCCTTACATCAAACGTGCGTTCAACTTGGTCAAAAAGTGATTTTCTCATCTTTATCTTCAACCGATCTCCCCTTTATCTCTTTTCCTTCATATAAACTCGATCCTTGACACCATTTAATCCTCTTTTTAGCTCGAAAATGTATATCTACAAAGGGGTAAAAACATGCAAACTGTAGAAATATATATATATATATATATATATATATATAGATAGAAAATGACTAATAAACCACATAAATAGCTCGAATTTGCATTTTAATCCTTTTCATACACAACCCCTCAATATTTCAATTAAACTCCTACTTTTCTATAAAAAGTAATATAATACGAATAATATTGTTACGGAATAAAGCGATAAAAACCATAAAATTCACCGTTAACAGGGGTGCTCGTGTGGACTAGCGGTAGAGGCCGAACACTTGGGCGGCTATATGCAGAACTACTCTCCTTAGACGGTCAAAGCGTCGATCTTTTAGATCAACCAAGGTAACAACCGTCTACTAGCTTATTTGTTTATTGCTTAAACGAAGTCGATCCTGGTTAAAAGGAAATAAAATTTTGAATTCCGCTGCGTTCCCGCGTAGATTTCCTAACAGTTTTACGCCCAGAAACCATCAGAGACTTCTACAAGAATGCAGTAATCACCAATGAGGGAAAAAGCTTCAGGACAACTGTTCAAGATAAAAGCTTCACCGTTGATGAACATCTGCTTTCCCTGGTGTTTGGTCTAGACATAACTAGAGGCTCTTCATCCCTCACCTTTGAAAATAAAAAAAAGAACAAACTTTGGGACGTCACTGCAATCAACAAGAATGAGAAAAACCTTAGTGGATCAATATATCAGCAGAAATGATAATTTGCATTTTTGACGATTCTTCTGACCAAGAATGTCATTGGTCATGCTCGGAATTTCTACACTCTCTCGACTAACAAACTAAAGCTGATCTACGCCATTTGGTTCGAAGAGAGATTATATTGGAACAAGTTCGTTCTCAATCAATTAATCAAGCAGATTTCAGACGAAAAGGCAAAGGCACAAGGAAAGGAAGCTATCGGAGAAAAATTTCTGTTGAAAAAGGGATTCACTTATCCAGTCCAAAGGATACTAGATCATTTCCCCATTTCAAAATCCACACAAACAGAAGTGGAACACAAGCCAGTGTCCACATGAGTTAAGAAGAGGAAGATTGTTGTAGAAGAATCAAGTGAAATTTCAGATTCTTGTTCAAGTGAGACTGTAAGATTGGATGATAGAACTCTGAGAAGACATAAAAGGGTGTGGAACAAGCTTGAAGCAAAGAAAATTGAAACTGAGAATGTAATTCAAATTGAGGATGAAACTGAAGAGAGTGAACAAAGTAAAACTGAAGAAAGCGAATGAAGCGGGATTGATGAAACTAAAGATAGTGAATCTCCAACTGAGATGCATGGATAGTACACAGATAATCAAAGGGAAGCTTTGGAATATGGTGAATTTTGCCAGGCTGAGTATGAAAAAGAGCTGTCAATTCATGATACTCATTTCTATTATCCTGAGCCCAGCACCTCATCTCAAATCCATGAAGCATCCACAAGCAAGTCTGCACCTAAAACATCTCAGCAACAATCAACTGAAACAATTGAAGAAAAATTGGGTAGATTGAAAGAAATCATTGAAGGCGTGATGCTAACTCTACAGCAGAGGCTTTACAATCTACATGACTTCATTGGAAGATCTCATTACTCAGGTTTGAATGAATACTCCAACCTCATCACCCTGCGTAAGTTATTTGAAGAAAGCTATCGCTTATCTTCAAACAAGGGGGAAGATGAAGCTGGTGATGAAGTTAAAGTCGATGCTAAAGTTGAATCAGCTGAAGAAATCTATGCCAAATAGTTGGTGGAAGAACAAGACAAACAAGTAGATGCTGATCTACTTACAATTCAACAGAATGGAGAAGCAGTTGATAGTTTGATTGAAGAACTGATTGCGGAAGAAACCTTCAAAGAAACAAGAACTGAGGAAGATGAAGAGACCTTAGTTAGAGTTGTGATGAATATCAGAAGAAAACTTGCTATCTGTATCAGACTGAAAGAACGTCAAAAGTCAGTAGAAGTTAAAGAGATAACAACTAAGGGGGAAGCTGAATCACAACAAGAAAACTGATTATGCACATGAAGAACTAAGGGTTCAAACCCAGTTATGCAATAACTGAAGAAGATAAGTTCGCTGAGGGACACAGACTCAGTTGGCTTATCTATGAAGACTGAAGAACTGAGGGTCACAGACTCAGTTATTGAAGACTGAAGAACTGAGGATCACAGACTCAGTTATTGAAGATTGAAGAACTGAGGGTTCAAACTCAGTTAGAAGCTGATTAAGTCGTGACTATAAGTCAGGATTTAGGCAAGTCTGTGGTGACCTGGAACTGAACTGTAGATCATGTAAAACTGAATAATCTTAGGACAAAGAAAAGATTATCAGTTGACAGGATAAGAAGAAACTGAATGGTGTACTCTGACTTAGTCAATTAAAGTTAGATGTCAAGTATACAAGGTACTCAGTTTTGAAGAAGAGTAAAAAACTGAGTCAAGGCCTTGCTGAATTTAAACTGACAATACGACAAAGATCGTACATATGAACGTTGGCTAAACGACAAGTGTAACGGCTACAAGAGCTAGTGACCGTTACATCACCCCTATAAATACACAAGAGAATCACTTGAAGAAAAGAGAGAGAAGGATCAGAAAAAGAGCTTTACAAGCACATATCCAAAGATCCAGATCCAGAAAATCAAATCATATATATCTAGAAAAGGGAAGCCAACAGAATTGCCTTGAAGATTTCAAAGAAAGATCGAGTAACCCACTAAGGGGGGAATAAGGCATATTGGAGCTATAAAGCCAGATCCAGAAGAGTCAGACAACTCACTGAATTAATCTCTTGATTAATTCTAAACCTAACCTTTGTGAAAAAGGGTTGGCTGTGCATAGTTTGAAGAGAGCAATTCCACCTTTCTTCATACGGTTGCAACTTGGTTGCCACAGCTGTTGGTTCAGTCTGCGGACTGTGTTGGTATTAGTGGTGAGCTGGTGAATGAGTCATTCCACCTCCGAAGGATCAGTGTGCAGAATGAAGGGAGCAATCTCACCTTTCTTCTTTTTGTGTAGACAGTGAAACTAGGGTGTCGTGAAGGACTGTCATAGTGCTAGGATTTTGTAACAGTTATCTCAGATTCTAGTGATACCTCCTACACCACAGGAGAAGGGGAGACGTACGGGATTACACCACCTGGAACTTCCATAAACAAATCTTGTGTTGATTTACTTTATGCACTTATGTTTGTTTTATTTGTTGCATTATCACTCAAAGAAACACTGCATTAATCGAGTCGGACAAAACGATACATAGAAGGTCTAGACTCTTATTGACACATCTATTGCACTAAAGGCTAGTTTTATCCATTTGCCGATTAACAAGACTAAATATAAGTCAAGTATTGACATATACTCGATTGAGTTAGGCCGAACTCCGCACAAGTTTCAGACATGAACAAAATCGAATGAGTACCGCTTTGAGTTTGATAGAAACTCGCCTCTGGGGCTTCTCCGGTTTTATGTAGAAGTTTTTGGTGACAAATTTATTCACCCCCTCTAAACTTGTGTTAGCCTTTCCAATGGACCAACACAGCAGTAGCCTTTCCAATGGACCAACACAGCAGTTGCCTTCTAGCAGCTCTCTCATCCTCTCCAAAGCATCACTTTCTACTGGTTGCAATGAAGGCGTATTCTCCAAGTCAGTAATATCGTCTCTCAACTGGATTTATAGAGTAGTGTACCTCTGCAACTCCTTCTCGTGCTCAGTAAAGGTTGAAACAAGCTGGTCCTCCTCTCTTTTCAAAATCAAAAGTTCTTTCTCAAGCGCTTTTCTCCTTTCTTGCACGTCAGTAAGTTTGTCCTGTGATGACCGAGTGTGTTGAAGACACTCCCTCTCGGACGCCTCGCTTTCCTTAAGTTTCTGACAAAGAATAGAATTTTTTTCACCATGCGCCTCTTGAGGAAGCCTACTCGAAGCATCATCTAGTGCTGCTTTATAGTGGGCGGCATTTTCAAAGACAGTGTCCAAAAGAGCTTTCGCGTTGGACAAATCTAAACCCCCAACATGCTTCATCTCAGAGAATATTCCGTAAACACCTTTTTTAATCGAGGCCAACTAATCGATGGGTTTACACGTTATCTTCTGGCTGGCGGAAGTCCATAGCACTCTGTGCAAGCTTTGGAGACCTTTTGAAATCACAACACTGGATTGGAATTCTGAGACTTCTGGTGGTGGCACGAGTAAAGCCAAAGGAGCAGATGTGGGGCCATGCCCAAAAGAATCCCTTTTAGAGGGACCGTCAGCCATAACTCGGTGTTCAGACACGTGATCACCATCAAAGATTACGGTCTCTGTCTCGGCAGTGCCTTCCAAATCAGGATCATAGTCCACATCAGCATCGTTCGTTGATGGGATAGCATCGCGCCTCTCGGCTATCACGGGTGAAATGCGTCCTCTTCCTATTTTGCTTGCTTCCATTGCAAGAGCGTCAGGACCGTTGGCGGAATCCTCGCTAAGAGCAGAACCACCGACCTCAACCGCATCTCTGCAAACCAGCTACAAGACAAAGAGATAAGGAAAAACAAATGAATAATAGATGAGTTAAATCAAACAAGTTAACATTAACATGTTGTAAAGAGTAAGGTAATACCTGTTTCACAACTCCGGGCTTGGGGCGCTTCCAGTTCCTATAACCATGTGAAGAACTCCCGCTAGCATCCAAGATGACCTCAGAATGCCTTTTCTCTCTCAAGTCCGTGTGCATTTCCTTACCCTTCGTAACTTTGGCAGAAGGAAGGCGAATGACCAAATTAGGCGAGGATGTTGGAGGATGTGAAGACTTTATCTCTTTCACTTTAGCTGTCGGGGCATTTTGTTTCGGCCGATGAGCAGTCATGTTCACAGTATTCATAAGAGATTGTCTGCCATCGAACAAGTATGAACCATGAACTTTGCCCCACCATGCCCAGTAACCTTGGGAAACATGGCGGGTGATGTCACCAGAAGCTGCGGGAAAGACAAGCTTAGAACCGCTTCGGGGAGCAATAAATTTGGTCCAAAGTCCCTAACCTCGCGCAAGTGAAGTACTTCGTGCATCAACAACGAGCTCCGCAGGGACGCCCTGATGAAAACCAAACTGACGTGAAAACCTGCATGGGTTGTAAGGCTCAACCCAACAAGAACCAAGGCAATGGAACACCAAAATACCGGAGTGGACAGCTAAAAAGAATTCTTTCTCATGGATGGACAATTGGCCGTCATCAACTTTAGTCACAGTATGCTCAAACTTTGTTGCCGTCGCAAGCCAGTCAACATCGTGACCGCCATGAATGAGGTCTCTGGCCGTCTGATCAGTGAAAGCCTTTGAACCACTCGCTCCCGAGAATCGAACCATCAAAGGTCCACTCAACTTTGTAGAATCTCTCCTGTGTGTGCCAAGATACCGATCCAACCACCCAAAGATGTAGTGCCACGGGATAAAGACGCCGGCCCGTTCCGGCATAGAAGAATGAGAAATTCGATTCAAACCCCGGTATATGCTAACCAGCACCGGAATAGCAAGCGATCTTGTCTGCCCACTGATATACTACTTTTATATGATTAAATATACGTTATATTATTATGTTTTATCAACGAATTCTATATAAAATATAAGAAATTATGATATAAATGGTATGAAATATTAATCTTTATAGTTTAGTATAGTTAGTAGTAAAACTTAGTAATAATAGTAAAAAGTTATCATTTTGTACCGATTTTAGTAAATCGGAGTGTCGTGTCAGATTTACGTGGGTATTTGTGGTATTTTATTGCAGATTTATAAACCGAGACCCCGAGATTCAACATATTGAAGTATAATCATATCTTTGGAAGGATTTAGAGAGTGTCACGAGCTTAAATGGTCAATCGAATTGCTTAAGTGGTCAAGTGGCTAATCGATTTGATTTAGTGGTAATCGAGAAATAGCTTCGACAAATGAATGGATCATCAAAACGACATCGTCTGAAGAAGAGTCCTTCACGAAAGTTGTAGATTTTCCCGAGAGCTTTCCGATGCCTCTTGAATCATGATTTTTGGAGATCCAGAACTCGAGATATGAATTTTATAAGTTTAATTATTATATATAAATATATATATATATATATAATCCTACGCTGCACATGCTGATTAATCAAGGGGGTGGAGTTAATCATTACACCGGCCCGGTCCGGCCTTGGGAATTTTTCCTATATAAAGGGCCTCATTTGCAACGGAGCAGAGTGTACCAATATATATATATATATACAATATCCTATATATATTTTCTATATCTTTTTAATTAGTAGTTTGTAAATAGGCCTTATGCCAAAAATAATTATCTCGTAGTACTGTTGTAATGCTCGGGAAATTATCGGAAGTTCAGTGTTGTTGAAGGTGTTGTAATGTCCGGAAGAATACGACTCTGATTCAGCATTTGTAATCGGGTAAATTTTCTAAAGTATTTATGTTTGTTATGTTTATTTTTATCTTTTTAGTCATTATAATGTTTTTTAGCTAAGTCTAAATAACTAGTCAAAGTTATGTAATCGTTTTATTTCGATCTTTTCGGTAAAGGAATGCTGTCTAATTAAAATTGACTAAAATTGAGTTAATTGAATCTTTTTCTATTTTGTAACGTATTGATAATATTCGGATTGACCTAATTAACCAAGATGAATCGCAACATATAACCTAACGATGAACTGACCAGAGAAGTTAGGATATGAGATAAAAGATAGAAAAACCGGAGGGTAAAATTGGCTGTGCATAAAGCGTGACAACGGAATCCTATTTCCTAGATTTGTCTTGGGAAAGATGAATCTTATTAAAATTGTGCTCAAGATCATAATAATGTTAAAATCAACGGTTTAATTGAAACTAACACCGGAAAGTTAAATCGATCCGCCTGACAACCGGAGCCTTTTGAATAAAATCGGCCGTCTGACAAACGGAATAACCTCTTTTATCCGGGGTAGATTTGTACTCGGTACCTGTTCAGACTAACTGAGATTAGCATGGGGCAGTTGTGGAGATTAAACTGATGACAATGACATATGACAATTTCATACGCTCGTGTGAGAAGGAATTGTTAACCTCAGGAGTACACCGTTTCATTTACTCAATTGGACCTAATATAAAAGGAAAGATTGAGCACATTCCGTTTACTGAAAAAGATCATATAAATCAATTATATAAACTTTGGCTAGTTCTATTTGTCTATTACTATAAACTATATATTGGTATCTATATATTTATATCTATATATATATTTTGCAATCTATGTATATCTATATATATTTATATATCTATATATATTATACTAGAATAACTTTTAAATTACGCATTTATTTTATGTTCAGTAGAATAGTAGTAATCTGTGTGATAAAATTGCGGTTTAGATCGAGTTAATAACAGCTCTTTGGTGTTTAACCACACTTAAAAGAATTACCACGTTTTCCCTGAGGATTCGACACTCTGATTCACCACACTAGCACTACAGTTTGACCCGGTACACTGCCGGTTAGGATCTATATAGCCTAGAAAAGGTCCGTCAGCTTTCTGGCGCCGTTGCCGGGGATCGAACGTCGCTAATTTCTTTCTTTGTGTCTATGGTTACTACTTGTATTAGCTCAAAATTCTCGAGAATAAATCAACACTTTTTCTTATCTCATTTCTATTTTATTTTTCGTTGGTATCTACTTTCTTTAGTTACCAATTTTCTTCTTTTTCGAGCAATTTTTCTATTTTCGTTAGTTGATGACCAGATGAGGTAAGGCCCCACTCACTCCTTATAAGCCTGACATAAACACTTACGAAAGGCAGTTAAGAGTAGAGAGTAAACGTGGTCAAACTAGTCAGGGAAATCCTGACCAAGAATCATCTTCAACCAGAAATAAAGAAATGGCTGAAACTAGTGATGAAACAAATGAACAGAGGCTAGATCATGCTCCAGGGCATGGACAAAACCCTGTTAACCAGAATAATCGTAATAACCCACCAAACCCGAGACCTATCTGTGATCAAACCGTAAGAAGAAACCAGACTAATAATCCCATTCTTTTACCCAATGAAGGAGCGAACAATTTCGAAATTAAATCTCATCTTTTTGGTTTAATTGATGCAAGAGCCCAATTCCTAGGAGAGGATGATGAAGATCCACATCATCATCTCTATCTTTTTGAAGAACTGTGCAATACAACCAAAAGTCAAGGTGTTTATAAGGAACTAACGAGGATGACTATGTTTCCTTTTTCTTTAAAAGGACGAGCCCGAGATTGGTTTATGTCTCTTCCACATCATTCACTTACTAGTTGGGAGGATATTCAAACTGAATTTCTGAAACAATATTTCACTCCAGGACGAAATTTGGAATTAAAAGTTGAGGTTGCTAACTTTAGACAAGGATCTGAAGAAACACTTGGGAATGCCTGGGAAAGATTTAAAAAATTGTTAAGAGCTTGTCCCGATCATGGTTATTCTTTAGATATGCAAATTCAACTCTTCTGTCGTAAATTAAGAAAAGATTCACGTGCGGATGTAAATCATGCATGTGGTGGTTCTTTAATGATGAGTGAAGCTCAAATAGTTTACGATGCTATAGAAAAGATTTCCAAAAATAACAGAATGTGGGAAACCGGTTCTAGCACCAGAAAAATAGCTTTTGCAGGAGAATGTACATCTAATATGGAAGTTCTAGCACATTTAGAAAATTTGAGTAGAAAATTTGATGGCCTACAGTCAAAGAAAAACCAAAGTTCAGAAAAAAAGTACACCAACTGAATACTCAAATCAGGATAATATGTCAATAAGGATTGAAGAACCAACAGGATATTCAAGAGAGGAGGTGAGTTTTCTTCAAAGAAGATAGAATTTGAACAATGCATATTCAAACTCGTTTAATGCGATTAGAAGAGATCACCCTACTTTTCGATGGTCCAAAACCCTAGTAAGCAAGGACAACCGCCATATCCAGCTTCAATATAGGAATATGAATAATAATCAAGTTTATCAAGAAAACACATCTAATCGAATTTACAATCATTACCTAGATCCTATCCTCAACATACCACTCAAAGTATACCAAGAACTCAAAGTTCAACTCAACTGCGAAGGAGTTGAAAAATGGGAAAAACTAATGGAAAATATGATGGGTGTGGTATCTACTCAAGCTAAGAATATGGAAACAATGATGACTTCTATTGGTACAAATCACTAAAGATATGAGTACGATGAAAACATCTATGAGTGGACATGATACCGAATGAGAACGATAGAAGCCTCATTAAGGAATATGGAAGATCATTTGAGTAGGGAAGGTGAACGTAATAACAATGAGACTTCCGGGGGATTACCAAGCAATACTTGAAAGAAACCCAAGAGAGGTAAATGTTGTAGTTACGAGAAGTAGAAAACTCGTGGTAGTAATGGAGCGTAAAACTTCGGGAATAATGAAGTAGAAAATGATTTAGATGGAAAAAATGATGAAACTAAAGATGAACTTGAATTCATCGATGAGGAAGAAGAAATTATAGAGAATTTCTTGAAAAGGAATAAAGTTTGGAACCTGAGAATGAAGGTGAAAATGGGTAAAAATCCCTAGGATTTTGAAAGATCCCATGGATAAAGATTTAAGGACTTTATTCAAGGAACATGTTAGAATGGAAGATAATGAAAACAAGGATAAGAAACAAGAAGAACTGAAGGAATCTGAAGTAGAGATTGATTCAGGGAATGTTTTAAAAGAAAAAACTCAAGATCATGATACTTGGCGATCAAGTAATACTCAAAAGTTTAAGGAAAAAGGAAAAGAGAAAATGACTTTGGGATCAAAGGTTATAGATTTAGAATCTTTACCTTACCCACCTAAAGATCAAATTAAAAGATTAAAACGATCGTAAGTATGCTCGTTTCCTTGATACTTTTCGTCATATTCATGTTAATATCCTCATTATCGAAGCTCTAATTAGTATGCTCGCTTATGGAAAGTTTCAAAAAGATATTCTCACAAACAAGAAAAAATTAGAGGAATATGAGAATATATGCCTAAATGAAGAATGTTTTGCGCTTTTGCGGCATAAGTTACCACCTAAACCGAAAGATCCCGGAAGTTTTACCATTCCGTGTGAAATTGGAGGATTTCTGTTTAAGAAGGTCTTATGTGATCTTGAGCTAGTATAAATCTCATGTCTTATGAGGATAATAAGAAGCTAGGCATAGGAAATCTTACGAAGATCGAAATGACTCAGATGGATGGCGAGATAGATCGATTAAATACCCTAAAGGAATTATTGAGGACGTATTGGTTAAAGTAGACAAGTTCTATTTTCCAGTAGACTTTGTAGTTATGGAAATGGAAGAAGGATATTTAGCGCCACTTATCTTAGGTCGACCATTTCTAGCTACAGGAAGAACCTTAATAGATGTCCAGAAAGGAGAGTTAATTCTGAGAGTCAATGAAGATGAAGTTACTTTCAATATTTTCAAAGCTATGAACCATCCATACAAATCACCAGAATCATGTTCTTTTATAGAAGATATTCATTCTGTCTATGATATTCAGTTACCAACTTTTGAAGACAGATTAGAATAATGCTTAACTCTGTCTATCTATAAGGAAGATGAGAAAGAAACCGAAATGAAAGAGATAATCCTTTCTCTAGATAAAGGAAGTTTTACTTTTAAACCATCATGGCATAAGTATTTGGAATTAGAACTAGAAGGACCAGTTCTTAAACCATCACTGGAAGATCCACCTAAGAATCTGGAATTGAAACCGTTACCTTTAAATCTGAAATATGCTTTTCTTGAAACTAGTAATCTATTACCGGTTATTATTTCATCATCTTTAACTAAGCAACAAGAAGATCAATTACTTAGAATGTTGAAAAAGCATAAGAAAGCTTTTGGATGGACAGTTGCCGATATTCGAGGTATTAGCCCTGAGATTTGCGTTCATAAGATAATTCTGAAGGAAGTTGCTAAACCTTGTATTCAACCGCAACGCCACCTCAACCCAAATTTGCAGTTAATTGTTAAGAAGGAGGTCATTAAGCTATTAGAAATGGGGATAATTTTTCCCATATCAGATAGTGAATGGGTTAGTCCAACTCAAGTTGTACCAAAGAAAGGAGGTTTCACAGTGAAAGAGAATGAAAAGAATGAATGGATTCCGACAAGAGAAATTACCGGTTATCGAATGTGCATTGATTTTAGAAAACTAAATGATCATACTAAGAAAGATCATCATCCACTTCCATTCATAGTTCAGATGTTGGAACGCTTTAAGTGGACATAAGTATTATTGCTTCTTAGATGGTTATTCGTGATATTTACTGAGATATTCATTGCAAAGCAGAGATAGAGAAAAACTACTTTCACTTGTCCTTATGGAACTTTTGCTTATAAAAGAATGCCGTTTGGTTTATGTAATGCACCAGCTACGTTTCAAAGGTGTATGATGGCTATATTTGCTGATATGGTTGAGAAATTCTTAGAAATTTTTATGGATGACTTTAATGTTTACGGAGATTCATTTGATGTTTGTTTGTTACACTTAGAACGAGTGTTACAACGCTGTGAAGATACCAATTTAGTTTTAAACTGGGAGAAGTGTCATTTAATGGTATCAGAAGGAATCGTTTTAGGTCATAGAATCTCTGAAGAAGGTATTGAAGTTGATAAAGCTAAAGTCAAGTAATTGAAAAATTACCTCCACCGCTTAATTTAAGAACCCTAAGAGGATTTCTCGGACATGCAGGATTTTATAGAAGATTCATTGCAGATTTTTCAAAATAGCAAAGCCTCTAAGTCATTTACTTGAAAAGGAAGTACCTTTTAACTTTGATAGTAAATGTATGGAAGCCTTCGCACCCTTTAAAGCGAGGTTAACTATCGCACTCAAAGTTAGTAGCACCAGCATTTAGTTTGCCGTTTGAGATTATGTGTGATGCAAGTGATTTAGCTGTAGGAGCTGTTTTAGGTCAAAGATATAACAAAATTCTCAAAGCTATTTACTATGCATCTCACACATTAAACGCCGCTCAACTAAATTATGCAACTATAGAAAAAGAACTGTTGGCTGTGATTTTTGCCTTAGATAAGTTTCGATCGTATATTGTTGGTTCTAAGGTAATAATTTATACAAACCATTCAGCACTGAAGTATTTACTAAGTAAGAAAGATGCTAAACCTCGTCTTCTTAGATGGATTCTCTTACTTCAAGAATTCGATATTGAAATTAAAGATAAAAAAGGAAGTGAGAATGTAGTAGCAGATCATCTAAGTAGAATGGAAAATGAAGAAAAAGGAATTGAAATTAAAGATTCATTTCCTGATGAACAACTATTTATAATAGATACTCCTTCAACCATGCAGTTATTAAAGAATAGAATTTCTTCTAAGGAAATGTCACCTTGGTTTGGAGATATCATTAATTACTTAACCTGTGATTATATTCCGTCTCATTGGACTTGGCAACAGAAAAAGAAGTTCTATTATGACTTAAAATTTTATTACTGGGAGGAACCAGACCTTTTCCGTAAATGTTCGGATGGGAAAATCAGAAAATGTGTGCCTGATAATGAAATTTTAAGTGTTTTGTCGTTTTGTCATGGTCGTGAGGCAGGAGGTCATCATGGAGGTTGGAAAACTGCTTTTAAAGTTTTACAATGTGGTTTTTATTGGCCTACACTATATAGAGATGCTTATAAGTATGTTAAATCTTGTGAATCTTGTCAAAAATGGGAAATATATCTAAAAACATGAAATGCCTATGCAACCTATTTTAGAATGTGAGTTATTTGATGTTTGGGGTATAGATTTCATGGGACCTTTCCTATATCTTTTGGAAAAGATTTATTCTTGTAATGGTAGATTATGTTTCAAAATGGGTAGAAGCTGAAGCTCTTCCAACTAATGATACCAAAGTTGTCATACGATTCCTTAAAAAGAATATATTTACCGTGAGATATGGCATTCGAGGGCTATCATTAGTGATAGAGGTCACACTTTTGCAATAAACCATTTACTAAGATAGTTGAAAAATATGGTGTAACGCATAAGTTAGGAGCGCCCTATCATCCGCAAACCAAAGGGATGTGTAGAGGTGTCAAATAGAGAAATCAAAAGAATCGTGGAGAAAACAGTTGATTCAAATCGTAAAAATCAAGGCGCTTAAATTAGATGATGCATTATGGGCATACAGAACAGCTTTTAAAACACCAATTGGTTGTTCTCCCTATAAGCTAGTCTTTGGTAAGTCTTGTCATCTCCCAGTTGAGTTAGAACACCGAGCCTTCTGGGCTATTAAATTTCAATTTCGATCCTAAGGTCATCGGTGATCATAGATTGCTTGATTGATGAGAACTAGAAGAATTTCGCCTCTAGATTCTTATGAAAATGCTCGAATCTACAAGGAACGCACGAAATCTTTCCATGATAAGAGAATCTTTAAACGTGAGTTCCATGTAGGTGATCGAGTGCTTTTGTACAATTCACGTTTAAAGTTGTTTCCAGGTAAGCTTAAATCAAGATGGACAGGTCCATTTAAAGTAACACGGGTTTACAAATCTGGAGCAGTTGAACTAACTGATGGAAATACGACTTTTATAGCCAATGGCCACAGAGTAAAGTTGTTTGTGGAGGGAGAAGGAATCACACTGAAAGAAGAAATAATGCTACTGATTGATCCCCGACAAATTGAAAAGCAGAGAAAAAAGCGAAAAAAAAAAAGCGAGAAACTCAAATCACCGAATACCAGTGCTATCTATCTTTACTCTACTTTTCTGTATTTTTATTTATGTTTAAACTCTTTTCGCCTTTTACCGATAGACGTAAAAAGAATGGATGCCTTTTTTAGATAGAATAAGAGTTTTTATTTTACTTTTGAAATTTGGCCTTGATAAAGATGTCGCGTTTGCTATGTGCTTTAGTTTTTGAACAAAACAAGAAATTGTTGAGAGAGATTAGATTGAAAGAAGTTTGTAATGAAACATCAAGGAGTGCAATAAAAGAAGGGCAAAGTTTACGATGAGATGCGAATCTGTGGAAAAAGTGAACATGTTGACGTGTTTGTGGGAAAAACACAACCAAATCCTGGATGAGTGTTTGAATATTGTTAGGAAGGAACGATTAGGTGGTTATCCGAAAATCGATGGAATTCCAAGAGATAATTCAAATGCTTCGCTTTTAGGAGTTAGGTTGATTGAACGTTATATCAGAACTCTGGAAGATTTAGAAATCGAAGAATCAGGAACCCCTTAAGTTTCGAGTCTTTTCTTATGTTTTATTTTATAAAATTTTCGCATAACTTCTGAAAATTTTATAAAATTGGATCTTTATGAAATTTGAGGAGTTTTATAAAAGTTTTATAAAAGTTCTTTTTAAGTTTTAATTTAGATGTTTTATAAGAGTTAATATAAATTTATTAAATTTTTATAAAGCTTTTTATTAAGTGTTATAAAGATTTTATTAAATTTTTAGAAATTGTAAAATTATAAGATTTCCTTCAAATTTTATTTTTAAGATTTTAATTAATTTTTAATCAAGTTTAATTAAGTTTTATAAGAATTTTTATAAGTTTTTAAATAAAAATCATAAAAAGTAAAAAAATCGGAAAAAGTAAAAAAATTGTACACGGACCGATCCGGCCCTTAATCCGGACCGATCCGGGGTCAAAATGGATAAAAAAAAAAACGGGGACTCCCTTTTCTTCTTCTTCTTCCCTAATTTTCTACACAACAGCCGCCCCACACCAAAACCCCACCACTCGAAATTTTTTTTCAATTCTTCCACAAAAATTCACCTCTCACACTACCACTACTTGATTTCTTCATCTTTTCATCTCCTCTCTTCTACACAAATTTGAGAAAATCAAAAAGGATAAAAAACAAGCTACATTCTTTTCCGGCGACTTTATCACTTTTCCGGCCTACTTTTCAACGTTTTCTTCATATTAAGGTATTATTTAGTTATCAATTTCGTATTTTTCATAATTTTTTAGATTAATTTTGACTGTTTTAATTTTTGAGTGTGTTGTGACATTTTTATTTTTTGTTGTTTTTTGTTGTTATTGTTGTTGTTGATTGGATTTACCAATATCGTAGAATGGCTGAGTCGAGTAGAAAAGCCTCTAAAAAGCGAAAATCAAACATTCCTATATCAACTCTGAAGAAGAAGCCGTAAGCTTTAATAAAACAGCATCACAAGAGGCTAAGAAGGAGTATGAAAGAATTTATAGTAAATGTGATGTTTTAGTTGAAAAAGGATTAGATTTGGATGACTTAGGTGATGAAGTTAAGGACATTTTTACGAGACGTCAGTGGTTAGAACTAGCAGCTAGAAGAGAAGGGGAGATTAATACGACTTTAGTAGCTGAATTTTATTCGGTTTTGTCTACTATGTCACAGGATGAGCTTAATCAGTCGCAAACTGTACCCCTAAGAGCTAGAAATATTCCTTTTAACCCTGATGTCATAAATGCAATTCTTGGAGTTGAAGTTTTTTCTGATGAGGAGGATTACAGGGTAATTTGGAATTTAGATGATCCTGCAAGTTTTGAGTAGATTGCCCTGAGAGCTCAGCACGCTTTTGACCCAACCGCTGTGTGGGTTGAGAATAGATTTAACTACGGGAAGTGTATTAGAGGTTTAAGGGCAATTAAAAGATTTATTAGCCATACTCTCTACCCTTCTAGTAAACATACTGCGTATGGAAAGGAAGATGTTTGTATCGCTTGGGCGATGGTGAATGATGTTAAGGTGGATGTTGGAAAGGTCATGTTTAAAAGAATTTTTGAAAGTATTGTCATCGCTGGACCAGTGAGTCATTTGTACTTCCTTTTTTTTTTCATTTATGTCGTAGGTGGGAGTACCACCCCGCTAATGACCGATTATCTCTGGCGGATGCAAATCTGATTGGACCAAGTTTGACTAGGCTTCCGGATGGTAGTATACGCTCTTTGATTAGAAGTCGTCAAACTCAACCAGCTCCACCAGTTTTCACATCTTCCTCTTTTCCATCTTTTTCTAGTCAGCCTCAACAAACTCCTTTCTCCAACACTATCACCTATGATATGTTTCAATCTTTAGTATCGACGTTGCGTGGTCAAGCCAACATGGCTTTGTATGTCGAAAGTAATAGGCGGTGGTGTGATGATATTCGTAGAGGTTTAAGGAGGAACGGCGCTTGCTTCGTAATCCTACCTTTGATGATCCCGCCTATCCACCTTGTCGATCGATCCTTATACCTTACCAGTTTGGGTAACACCTATTCCACCACCTTCGAGCTTTCATCCATCGTCATATCCTTTTGGGAGCCAATCTAGTGGAACAGTGTATTTTCGACAGTGTTCGAGAGACCAAATGATGTCTAGTTGGGGAGGATTATTGCCGAGTTTGCAAATATCACGACGGGCATGAGTTGATGGGTCTTGATAGTTCGATCGGGACCACGACTACTGATTCACCACCACTTCTCGATCGCTTCGAGTTCAAGCTTTCATGTCGATCCTGAGGAAGACTATGAAGAAGATTGAATTTCATAACTATGTTTGATTAAACATTTTTACTGCACGTTTTATTCGACATTTTCATTTAGATATTGGTTTGTTTTCGTTTTCGTTTATTTTCATTTTATAATCGTGTTATCGAAATATGGTTTGTATTCTAAATCGTTTTAATTTTTATAAACTATAAAAACCCAAAAATAATTTCGTATCGTTACTAAGTCGTTTTAAAAATATATGATGTGTCGTTTTATCAGTTCGTATCAAGTTAGAGGAAGCTTTATAAATATCTTCAAAGAGGTATATAATGTTCAACACGTGAAGTAAAAAAACAAAACACAACTTGACTTTTACCTCTGTCCTCAGTAAAAGAAAGATGAGGCCGGACCGGTCCGGCCTATTCTCGGCCCGAGCCGTGAAGAAAGAGGGGTGAGTCATTCTAGAGTTCGTCTGATACAGCCACGTATGTTTTATTTACTTCTATTAAAGGAAGGAAGCCAAGAAGTAAAACATTGCCATTCCTTTCACCTTCTACCTTGTTACTTTTATTTATTACTTTCATCTGTTTTAAAATTTTCATCTGTTTTAAATGTCAAACCAATCCTCGCCATCTGTCAATTCATATGAGCCTAACACCCCGGATGCTCCGGAGTCTCAACCTTCCACTCAGAATATAATTTTGCACCCTCGTTTTGCTAGTTCTCCAATCCAGTTGGAGAAAGGTTTAAAATTCGATAAGATAGATCGATGGGGTAAAACTATTATTCGAGGATTTGGTTGGAAGAAGTTTGTCAGTACGCCAAGAGGAAGGATAAATGTCTCGATAGTTCGAGAATTTTATTCTGCCTTAATGACGACGCCCATGATTGATATAACTCAAATTGTCTCGGTAAGAGGAGTGGCTGTTCCCTTCTCTTCATCTATTATCAACCAACTTTTTGAAATTCCTCCTGTTACGATGCAACATTTCGAAATGAAGCGGGGATTAGATAATCCATATAATCATTTGAATAAAGTGCAGGAGTCTTTCCAATGTCTGTTTCCACTTTTCGACACAAATCACGAAATGTCTACACGTGCTTTACTTCCACACCTAAAGGCATGGAAACATTTCATTAACTCTAGGGTGTATCCTACTTGGGATTTCGGGAGCCTTAGTGATAATGAAATGCTTCTACTTTTTGCTTTGGCATTTGGTGAATTTGTGGATTGGGGTATTTTGATTCAAAGGACAGTATTGGAATTTGCAATAACGAGAGGTAGTAGGGGGAAACCTATGCCTAATGCTTGGATGATTTCGCGTCTTTGTACTCAAATGAATGGAGTTGGTGAGTAGAAGAATGATGAAGTCTTTCCTTCAAGAGAGAATAGAGTTGGATTGTTGCCGGTGGATACATCGGGATGTTCGTCAACCATTTAGAATGGTTGACCAGTTTTAAGAAATTTGACTGAGTTTGTTTAAGTTTGTAGTTTTTTTTTAATTAGTTAAGTTTTTTTTCTTTGTAATGGTTTTTAGTATCTTGTTTAATATAGTTTTAGTTTTTAAGTTTGTTTGTTATATAATAATATATTAGTATACGCTAAGAATGAAATCATAATAATAACGATAATAAAAATTTTAATAGTATTTTCAAAACCTACTTTTTTAATACTCATTGAACATCGGGACGATGCCACTTCGTAAGTGGGGAGTAGAGTTAGGTTAGAAAATTCATTAAAATTTTCGAAAAAATAGTTATAAATTATAAAAAATTATCAAATTTTTATTAGAAATTAAGTAGTTAATATAAATATGAATAAAAATTGATATAATTTGGAAGAATAAGTTTTTAATTAAGTAAAGTATATTAGATATATTATAATTATATTTTATGCCTAATTTAGATCTTAATTAGATTTTAAGTTTATATAATTAAGTAATTAATATTAAATATTGTTTTTATGAAATTATATAAGTATGTTGATAATTATAAGTAAAATTGTTAGAATCAATTTCTTTTCAAAAATGAATAATGAGTTTGGAATTGGACTAGGAATGACGATTTTTGGCACCACAAAAATATAACTATAGCCAAATAGCCTACCTAAATAAATTTCCAATTTTTGTTCCTTCCTCAGCCTTGATTAGAGTGATCAAGACCTCACTCGAAATGGATATTGTGATTAACTAGAAATAACCAACCTTTAGCTAATTTTGGTCTACATTTCCTTGAAATTCCGCAAGTTTGTAATGCGTCTTACGAAAAGAGATGAAGACATAAAAGCTAAGTTTTGGTATATCTTTGAGATTGGAAAAATTAGATAAGTATTAGTATATTCGATCTTACCTCATGACACTTGCAAGATAGTCAATTTTGGTAATAAGTTCGGATATGTTAATATTCTATAAAAGAATTAAGAACGAAGCACCATATTTACACAGAATTAATCAAATATCAGGTATCTTCCTTATCTTTGATCGACAACTTAAAAATAATAAAAAAGAACATATCGGTTGTAGCTACCAATGATTTGAGTGCGAGTAGGGTATTATCTCGAAATGTCCTATATCACTATGAGGTTAAAGCTCCCGATTGCCTCGATGATAGTGGTCCAAATAGGGTATTATCTCTCGAATGTCCTATTGCCGGGAATGAAGGCACAGAATGAAAAAGAAAAAGTCGAATCATAAGATCTCAAGAATGATTACAAGTTTAAGGAAACCGGACTTGTAATTTTCGATCGAAAGAGTAGTACTCCGATCAATCTTGATGAAGCAATGCTTGTAAGTTTGATTTTCTACACACACTCACGCTCTCAGTTCTTGATTGAAAGAAAAAAAAAAGATGCTATTAATCGATGATTATTTTTTTATCAAGAATATGAAGATGTAGGTACGTACGACTTGCCTCTTTCTCTTTTTGATTTTTTTTTCCGATTAACCAACATCTTAAGCCTAAACTTTTTAAGCCATTTTTGTCGACTACCTGACCAAGTTTACAATTCCATGATTTCATAATAGTTGCGATTAAAAATCATTCTAATATTTTATTTATACTTATTAAGTATTACATGTACAATTTCATCTAAATAATATTTGATGTTTAAGCTATTTAAGTTATATACACTTTCTATCTTCTTACAATTTTAAATTAGAATAAATAATATATTTATAATTTTGACAATATAAATTACATTAAAAATTATAATCTGATCAATTATATTATCTTTTATTACCGCTTATTTTTGCTCGAGGACGATCAAAAGCTAAGTGGGGAGTAGTTGATATACTACTTTTATATGATTAAATATACGTTATATTATTATGTTTTATCAACGAATTCTATATAAAATATAAGAAATTATGATATAAATGGTATGAAATATTAATCTTTATAGTTTAGTATAGTTAGTACTAAAACTTAGTAATAATAGTAAAAAGTTATCATTTTGTACCGATTTTAGTAAATCGGAGTGTCGTGTCAGATTTACGTGGGTATTTGTGGTATTTTATTGCAGATTTATAAACCGAGACCCCGAGATTCGACATATTGAAGTATAATCATATCTTTGGAAGGATTTAGAGAGTGTCACGAGCTTAAATGGTCAATCGAATTGCTTAAGTGGTCAAGTGGCTAATCGATTTGATTTAGTGGTAATCGAGAAATATCTTCGACAAACGAATGGATCATCAACACGACATCATCTGAAGAAGAGTCCTTCACAAAAGTTGTAGATTTTCCCGAGAGCTTTCCGATGCCTCTTGAATCATGATTTTTGGAGATCCAGAACTCGAGATATGAATTTTATAAGTTTAATAATTATATATAAATATATATATAATCCTACGCTGCACATGCTGATTAATCAAGGAGGTGGAGTTAATCATTACACCGGCCCAGTCCGGCCTACTACCGGCCCGGTCCGTCCTTGGGAATTTTTCCTATATAAAGGGCCTCATTTGCAACGGAGCAGAGTGTACCAATATATATATACAATATCCTATATATATTTTCTATATCTTTTTAATTAGTAGTTTGTAAATAGGCCTTATGCCAAAAATAATAATCTCGTAGTACTGTTGTAATGCTCGGGAAATTATCAGAAGTTCAGTGTTGTTGAAGGTGTTGTAATGTCCGGAAGAATACGACTCTGATTCAGCATTTGTAATCGGGTAAATTTTCTAAAGTATTTATGTTTGTTATGTTTATTTTTATCTTTTTAGTCGTTATAATGTTTTTTAGCTAAGTCTAAATAACTAGCCAAAGTTATGTAATCGTTTTATTTCGATCTTTTCGGTAAAGGAATGCTGTCTAATTAAAATTGACTAAAATTGAGTTAATTGAATCTTTTTCTATTTTGTAACGTATTGATAATTGACGATGACAAATTATGTCACCTTAAAGATCCGGGCTTTTCCTTATGTTTTTGGTGAATAATCAAGAACCCTAATGCCTAGAACGAAGAAGGGGTTTTTGTGTTTACGGCTGAGTCTAAGTGGGATTCTTAGAGTGCCTACGTATCCTGTTATTCTTTCAGGAATCAAGCCATACGTAGTTCCTGGAATGTTGTATATATAAGGACAATGCGTGACCTAACCCTAATATGAGTCGGTCTGTGGCTATTGTCATATCTACCCTTAATTGGGCTTTACCCCTTGCCCAAGTTATCCGGTGGATATTGGGCCAACATAGCTGGTGTGGACTCTGTTCTCGATATCGATCTGCCCGACCTGGGAAGATCGACTCCTGGAACTCACGTCGTACACTGCCTGCAAGTCGATAGTCGTGACCTCGAGCTCCTAGATATACTTCAGGCTCGTGGATCGACATATGTGTCATGGCTCCGAGATCAATAGTCTGACTTGTATGCCTTATCTGGCTCATACGTCTTAGTAAATATTTGATCCCTGGGGGTCCACTCGATGATGATATATCGAGGTGCGTAACCCGGTATCGTCATAAGCCCCCCAGACCTGAGAGAGGCGACTACCGTTGTCCGAGGTCAGATCTGCCAATTTGAAATCATCTTCGAGTTGGCCCAAATCTTGGGCGGGAAATGGTGTAACCGCTCCACATGCCACCTGTCTCCCTAGCCAATCGTGGCCGTTCATTATGACGTCATAACGCACTAACGTTTCGTCTCCTGCCATAAATGACGTCGCCCTTGATTCTCGCGATATCTAGGGGGTTATAACCGCTGGTAACCCCCCTAAACACGTCTTATCATTTATCATTTGGGCAACTTAAACGCATAAAGAGGGTGAGGAGTCCAGACGGTGCTACTGCCATTCATTCTCCTCTTCAATCCCATAAGAACAAGTAAGCAATTTAGTCTTTCTTTTTCCTTCTTCTTCTTACCGTATTTGTTCAAATCTGTCCATGTCTAGTAGTACAACAGTCTCCGATAGGATAGAGGAGTCCCGTTCCGGTGAGCAAGTACAAGTATCCGCCTCCTCCGATCAACCTCTACCCACAAATCCTCAAGGACCCTTAGGCACTATCAGGGAGCCCAAGAAACTGTCCACCAGAATGGACGGAAAGGGGCCGAAGGGATGCGTTTCTTGCCTTACTATGGATGATATTAACCAAATACGGCGGAGATACGGGCTTTCCAGCCCTCAAGTGGTGGTTCAACTTCCCTCCGGCCAGCATCAATTTGCCGATGAGCCCCCGGAAGGGTTCTGTACGGTCTATGAGGCCCAGCTATTGATGGGGCTAAGGTTCCCCCTATGCCCGGCGGTCCAGGCTGTTCTTCGCCATTATGAGATCGGTATATCTCAACTGGGCCCGAATGCCATCTGGACTCTGATGGGCTTTCTAATTGCCTGCCGAGTCGCGGGTATCGGGTTTACTATCCCTTTGTTTCGATGGTGGCACAAGATCTCTGCGATGCCAGACTCAGAGTGGTATACGTTTCAGAAGCGTGCCAATCGTCACGAGTTCGTGTCCAGAGGGCCCTCATCTCACGGGAATTGGAAACCTAGGTATTTCTTTCTCCGACATGGGTCGGATAACCCTTATGTCGGCTTATGGAGGTCGAGAGAAGGAAGAGATGACAAACTGGGTCGGGAAGCTGCACCTAACGAAGCTCTGTCCCTCGAGAGATTCACATTCGAGGTGGTTACACAGGACCTGAGTCTCCTTTACGACCTTGCCCGCCTCGAGGAGGCAGGGCCCTCGCCCTGTATAGGCCTTCATGCCGCCGATCAAGAAAACCGTAGGAAGCTTTATTATTTCGTTGCTAAGTTTTATTATTGTTTTTTGAAGTTGTATCTTTATTATTTCCGATACTGACTCCTTTTTCATTTATGTAGTGGGCAGATTCTCGAAGGTCGCTGTCCCAAAGGCTTCTGTTGTGGCTGCCGCTGTCGCTGCATCTAGGTCGAGAGTTGTTCCTCCGGCGTCCGAGGAAAGACCTGTTCATGCTGTTGACCCGACTGAGGGTGTCGAGTCAACTACCCTTGTCACACAATCGACTCTGCCTTCTACGTCGGAGGGACTCACCCACGAGCACCGGTCGATACGCGAAGCGGAGGACGTTATCGACTTTACTGTCGGAGGGGGTGAAGAAACCTCCGGAGCTGAGGCTAGCCGGTTGTAGAAACGTAGGTCGGCCCTCGAGGAGCTAGTGAGAGACCAGCAAAGGCTGGCTAAAAAAGCCAAGGTCACAAAGCCTTCTCTCGACCTTGCCGCCACGAGTAGGATGTCGGCCGACGATGTCGAGAAGCTGGACGACCAGGTCCTGGCCTCTTCCCTCCGAGAGCTGGGTCGCGTGGTAAGCACTAACTCTTGTCGATTTCATGTCTTCTTTTTTGCCCCTCCCGAAGCTTATGCTTTAACTTTTCCTTTTGGCAAAGACCACTTTATGAGTCGAGAGGCTTCTCGACGCTTTGAGCACGCCGTCCGAGGTCAGTAGAAGAGTCAAGACACACGATTCGGAGGTTGAACGACAGGCTTGTTGTCGAATCGCTTAGTGTCATCGTCCGGAATCGCACCGAACGCTTTTCAAGGAAGAAGTCTGCCAAAAAGAGAAAGTAAAGGGGAGCGAAGGTCGTGATCGCCGAGCTGAGGAGGGATCTGGCTGCGGCCGAGGGACGGGAGGCTACTCTGAAAGAGACTCTCGAGTAGGAATTGGCACGAGGAGCGGCTATTGCAGAAGAGAGAGATCAGTTGAGGGCCGAACTGGATCAAGTCCCTAGGCAGCTGGAGGAAACAAGGGCTGCCACAGTGCTCGAGTATCGGAAGTCTGACGAGTTGGGCAAGGATCTCGACGTAATCATGCAGACGGCTATACTTGGAGGATTCACCAAGGCGGTGGACCAAGTAAAGAAGGTCTACCCGGAAGTCGAGATCGACCAGCTCGAAGAGCCTGGCTGCTATGACCCTAACTCGGAGGCGTTGTACGACCTGTACTTCGACGAGTTTCAGCAGGGTATATCGCTTGCCCAGAAGTATGGCGGCCCTACAACGAGCTCGACTCCCGATAATACGAATTCTGCTGTCATTGCTCCCATGCCAACGCCCGAAGATGCGAATCCGACAACGACTCCCGATGCTTCTATTTAGTTATCTTGCTTCTTTCAAACTTTGATATCTTGAACTTTAACTTGCAATCATTTGTAAATTTTATCAACTTGAGTAGAATTGGGTGAATATTTACTTTATCAGGGTTGGTCATTTCGACCTGGCCCTAATTTGCTTTGAAATTTATCCCCTTTTATCTCTTCTTGTTGTTATTTACTCTTTCATTTATTACTGTCTTTGGCTTTCTTGCTTGTCGAGCCTTTGGCTCTGCTTGCTTCGCGCTTTATCGATGTAATATTGCCCCCCCAAGTGTTTTATAAACTTTAGTTCATAATGCACTTGGGTTCTATATGGCTTTTAGGTCGATCTAGTTGCCTTGGCTTCTTAGCCTCATAGGCTTACTAGATCTTCGAGTTAGTCCGACATTGCGAACTGTCCTTGTCACGGTTTGACTGCCCTTTGGGCTGGTTAGACTTCCGATTTGGACGTTTGGCCCGACCCTGCGAACCGTCCTTTGTCTGCCCTATTCGACCCTTAAGTTCATTAGGCTTTCAATTTGGACATTTGACCCGACCCTGCGAGTCTTCTTGGTGCCTTCTGCATCGTATGCTTACGGCATTGTCGGGAGTTCCGACTTTCGGATTGCTCCATACTTTGTCGAGTGTAACTTCGTGTCCTTTTGGACTTAGAATATTACAAAGATGACTTAATAAAACTGTAGAAAAAGAAATCATCATTTATTATAACGAAGATAGAACTGTCTCGTGGACTGATTACATATCTTAAATAAAACGAGTAAAAACAAACTGATCAACTAAGGCTTAAACGTAAAATTTCCTCAAATTATTCGCATGCCATTGTCGAGGGACTGTGGTTCCGTCGGCTCGACCTAGTTGATATGAACCTTTAGGATGGACTTTTAGAATCTGATACGGGCCTTCCCAGTTCGGGGTGAGTGTCCCGATCTTCTCTTGTCGACTTGCTTCGTTCTTCCTCAAAACTAGATCTCCGACCTTGAAATATCTGTGTTTTACTCTCGCGTTGTAATATTGGGAGATCTTCTGCTTGTACCTTGCCATTCTGGCTGAGGCCATTTCTCTCCGCTCCTCGAGATTATCCTTCTCCCAGCCGGAGGTCGCTCTCGTTTGTCTCAATATTATATGCTAAAACTCGAGGAGAAGGAACACCGATCTCCGCAGGGATAACTGCCTCGCACCCATAGGTTAGGGAGAAAGGTGTTTCACCCGTTGATGAGTTTGGAGCTGTCCTGTATGACCACAGGATGCTCGGGAGTTGTAACGCCTGATCTCGCCTTTCACCTCTAGCCCTTTTTTTTCAATCCGAGTTTAATCACATCGATTTGTCTGTTCGACTTGACCATTTGCTTGAGGATGAGCCACCGAGGTGAAGTGTTGGTCGATATGATACTCGGTTAACCACTCTCTGACTCTTCGATCTTCGAATTGAGTGCCGTTGTCCGAGATTAAAGCCTTCGGAATACCATACCTGCATAAAATATCGACCCATAGGAATTTCTTGATGGTAGCAGCTTTGATGTCGGGTAAAGCCTTGGCTTCTACCCACTTGGTGAAATAATCTACAGCTACAACAACAAACTTATTGTTCCCCGGGGCTCGAGGTAAGGGTCCCACAATGTCGACTCCCCACACGTCGAAAGGCCATGCTGACGAGATGACATTCATTTCTTGTGCCTGTTGATGAGAGATGTTATCGTGAATTTGACAAGAATTGCATCTCTGCACTAACTTGTTCGCATCTCGTTGCATTGAAGGCCAGAAGTATCCTGCGAGCTTGCATTTCCGGGCTAACATCCTAGCCCCACAGTGGTTTCCACAAGCTCCTCTATGGATTTCCTCGAGAAGATACTCTCCCTCGGTCTCAGATACGCATCTCAACCATGGACTCGTGAACGACTTCCGGTAAAGTATGTCGTTGAAGAAGGCATATCGAGCCGACTGTAGTCGGACCTTTCTTGACTGTACCTTATCATTGGGTAATATTCCGTCCTTCAAGTAAAGGACAATTGGATCCATCCATGTGGCCTGTTGGGATATCGGCTGGGCCTTTATCTCTTCGTAGCTTCTTTCTGTTAACAACTCTACTAACACCTTTTTACTAGAGACGAAATTTGATGCTAGCTTGGACAAGGCATCGGCCCTCTTGTTCTGAGTTCGAGGTACCTGCTCGAATTGAATCGAGTTGAATCTCGGCTTGAGGCCTTGAACTACTGCCAAATATTTCTTCATAGTATCTTCCTTAGCCTCGTATTCCCCTTTGATATGATTAACGACTAATTGCGAGTCACTATACACGTTGAGATTTTCGACCCCCAGCTTCAGAGCGAGCTTCAGACCAGTTATAAGTGCTTCATACTCTGCCTCATTATTAGTTGCCTTAAAATCGAACCGGAGAGCGTACGGGAACTCCTCCCCCTTCGGGCTGACTAATAGGAGGCCTGCGCATGATCCCTCTTTGCTCGAGGGTCCATCAGCGTAGAGCATCCATCGTTCTTTCTGACTCTGCTTTTCTTGCTCGAGTTGCACTGATATACCCTCGGCTAAGAAGTCTGCTAAAGCTTGAGCCTTGATCGCGGTGCGCGGTACGAACTCGATATCGTATTGAGCCATCTCGATTACCCACTTCGCGAGTCGACCAGATGTGTCGGGCTTCGCTAGAATTTGCTTGAGTGGTTGGTCTGTAACCACCACTATAGGATGAGCTTGAAAGTATGGCCTAAGTTTTCTCGACGCGTGTACCAACGATAATGCGAGTTTCTCAGCTGGTGAGTATCGGGTTTCGGGGCCATGCAGAGCTTTACTTACAAAATATATAGGCACCTGGCCCTTTTCCCCCTCTCGGACCAAGACCGAACTCACTGCTTCCTCGCAGACAGATAGATAAACCAACAACATTTCCCCCTCTCGAGGAGAAGTGATAGTGGGTAGTTCTGACAGATATGTTTTTAATTCTTCGAAGGCTGCCTGACATTCGCTGTCCCAATGGAAAGGACTGGGCTTTCGAAGAATCTTGAAGAATGGTAGTGCACACTGGGCTGATCGAGATAAGAATCTATTCAGTGCTGCCATCCGACCTGTGAGTCTCTGAACCTCTTTCATATTTCGAGGTGCAGGCATGTTCTTTAGTGTGTCGATCTTATCAGGGTTAGCTCGAATCCCATCCCTTGAGACCATGTACCCTAGAAATTTGCATGTTCTCACTCCAAAGGTGCACTTTTTAGGATTAAGCTTCATTTCAGTATCTCTTAACACTTAAAATACTTCCCTAGCGTCTACCAAAAATTGCTCCATTGATCGGCTTTTGATGAGTAGATCGTCCACATAGACTTCCATGTTCTTACCAATCTGCTTCGCAAAAATTCTATTGACTGCCCGTTGGTATGTAGCTCCAGCATTCTTTAGTCCGAATGGCATGGTAACATAACAAAAGGTGCCAAATTCTGTAATGAACGCGGTCTTCTCCGCATCTCGCGGATCCATAAGAATCTGGTGGTACCCTTTGTATGCATCGAGGAACGCGAATACCTCAAAACCGATGGTCGAATCAACTAACCTGTCGATCTTAGGCAGTGGATAGGAATCTTTGGGGCATGCCTTATTCGTCCGTGAAAATCTACGCACATGCGCCACCGCCATCCGGTTTCTTCACCAACACCGGATTAGCGAGCCATTACTCGGATAAAATACTTTTTTACTATATTTGCCGCGAGCTTTCCGACTTCGGACTCGATAGCTTCCAATCGATCTTGCGCGAAGTTTCACTTCTTCTGTTTGACTGGCCTTCTGGCCTGGTCAACTTCGAGTTTATGGATGGCGATGTCCGTCGGAAGACCCGGCATGTCGGATGCCTTCCATGCGAAAATGTCCTTGAATTCTTTTAACAAGTCGATCAATAACTGCTTTTCCTGAGTCGGGATCCAGACTCCGACTTGGACACTCTGATCGACTTCATCTTCCCACAAGCTGATAGTTTCGATTGCCTCGCTCGGGGCCCAACACTTCTCTTCCTCTTCTTCCGGAATAAGCTCCTCGACGAGGACTTGCTGTACCGCCATCTTACCATTCATCACTATCGAATTACAGCTTCTGGCGATCTCAATATCCCCTTTTACTTCGTGGGAACCATTCCGAGTTGGGAATTTCATACTATTATGAAACGTCGAAATTATAGCTCGTAACTCGAAAAGGGCTGGTCTACCCAAAATGACATTATATGCGGAGGGAGCTTTCACGACCACATAGTTTAGCTCTAATGTCCTCCCTCTTTCTCCATCACCTACTGTCGTGAGTAGCTTTACGGAACCCATGGGATGGACTGCCTGTCCTGTAAAACCGAACAGTGGAGAGGCTATAGGCACTAAGTCCTTCTCTTTGAGCTTCATACCCTGGAAGGCCGAGTAGTACAAGATATTTACAGCGCTACCGTTATCGACGAAAACCCTCGATACTCTGGCGCGACTTATAACTGCTTCAATTACTAACCCCTCACGATGACTCGTCGATTTAGGGACGTCGTCTCTGGGGCCATACCCGACCTCCGTGGTTAGTCTCGACTGTTTGCGTGGTCGCGAGCTGTCGTCTGGTTCTCGACTGGCTCACTCCTTCTCACTCTCCCCTGGCCCAAATATCATATTCACGTAATTATTTGGGCGATTATCATCATAACGGTCCTGACCATAGTAGTCCCTATCGTTATCAGGAGATAGGTCTCTTCTTCTCTGATTCTCTCGACTTCGGTCTCTATCCTGGTCAGGATTTTTCCTTTTATAATCTCGTTGCCCCTTGGGCTCGGAGTACCGCGATCTGTCGACGACCTCATCCAACTTCCCCTCTTGGATACGGGCTTCGATGTCTTTCTTCAAGTCGAAACATTCTTCCGTCGAGTGGCCTGTATCCTCGTGGAATTCACAATACTTTGTCGACCTTCTTTTTTCTCGAGGTTTTTTGATCGGAGGTGGCCTCTTGGCTAGGTTCTTGGAGACCATGATTGATAAAACCTCTGTTCGTGATCGGTTGAGAGGAGTAAAGTCTTTATCCTTTTTACCCCCCCTTTCTCTCCGACCGGCCCGAAACGGGAGCCTCGATGCGATCCCACACCGATGCTTTTCTTTCCACATCTTGCTGTCGAGACTGGTTCTTATTTGCTCCTCGACCATCTTTCCTCGAGTTGTCCATCCACTCGGCTTGGGTGTGCCTACGCACTGCCTCCTCGCCCTGACAAAATCGATGGACGACATTCACACATTCGTCCATGTTTCGTGGTAGGTTTCTGGTTAACTTCTCATATAGCTTGGTGTTGCGCAATCCCCCCACAAATGAAGTGATCAGGACTCGATCCTGTGGGTCCTTGACCTGCATGGCCTCTAGGTTAAACCTCTTTAGATAATCTAACACCGACTCGTCCCTATGCTGCCTCACATTTGTGAGGTGTGTCTCGCTCAGTTGAAACTTTTTGTTGACGATAAAGGCGTCTCTAAATTTTCGGGCGAGTACGGTGAAACTGGAGATGGACCCGGGTTTCAACTTGGTAAACCACTCTCTTGCTCGACCTACGAGTAGAGTCTCGAATGCCCGGCATCGCATCTCGCCTGGTGTGCACACCCACCTCATCTCGGGACAGATACCTGTGAAGGTGGTCCTCCGGGTCGGTGGTGCCATCATACGGGTCTATCTTAGGAATCTTAAACCCCTTGGGTTTAGGATAATCTTCAATCTCCTTGGTGAATGGAGACTCTAACCACAATGAACCCTGGGTCTTCCCTAGGATTACGTCTAACTCCTGCCTAACGCTATCTTCATCGATGCGTATGTGCTTCTGTTGTATTTCACGCTTCCTCCTTTCAACCGAACTCGAGGAGGCGCTGATCTCTTCAAACTGAACTGGCTTAGGCTTATTGGCGGCGGTGTTCAGACCGCCTTCCGCCTGATGCTGCTGTTGTTGAAGTTTCTATCGCGTAAATGCTTCCGCCATTATTTTTCTCAGGGCATTGTGATCTGTCGCCGCCAACTGATCCACTATAGCCTGATGCTCTGGGGCGAGGCCCTGAGCCTGCTTTGGTGGATTTTCCTGAGCCTACGTTGGTGGATTTTCTTGGACGGTATCTAAGACTGGATCTTTGTCTCCCTGAGTCTCCATACCTGCCTGCTCACTTATCTGCGGGTTCTGCGGATCTATGTTTTTGGAGGTGGTCCTTCTGGCGGTTTTGTCCTTTGGAGGCATGATGATCTTGACGTATTCAGCAAAAGAAAGGGCCCTCCTTCTAGCGCCAATGACGATGACAAATTATGTCACCTTAAAGATCCGGGCTTTTCCTTATGTTTTTGGTGAATAATCAAGAACCCTAATGCCTAGAACGAAGAAGGGGTTTTTGTGTTTACGGCTGAGTCTAAGTGGGATTCTTAGAGTGCCTACGTATCCTGTTATTCTTCCAGGAATCAAGCCATACGTAGTTCCTGGAATGTTGTATATATAAGGACAATGCGTGACCTAACCCTAATATGAGTCGGTCTGTGGCTATTGTCATATCTACCCTTAATTGGGCTTTACCCCTTGCCCAAGTTATCCGGTGGATATTGGGCCAACATAGCTGGTGTGGACTCTGTTCTCGATATCGATCTGCCCGACCTGGGAAGATCGACTCCTGGAACTCACGTCCTACACTGCCTGCAAGTCGATAGTCGTGACCTCGAGCTCCTAGATATACTTCAGGCTCGTGGATCGACATATGTGTCATGGCTCCGAGATCAATAGTCTGACTTGTATGCCTTATCTGGCTCATACGTCTTAGTAAATATTTGATCCCTGGGGTCCACTCGATGATGATATATCGAGGTGCGTAACCCGGTATCGTCAATAATATTCGGATTGACGTAATTAACCAAGATGAATCGCAACATATAACCTAACGATGAACTGACCAGAGAAGTTAGGATATGAGATAAAAGATAGAAAAACCGGAGGGTAAAATTGGCCGTGCATAAAGCGTGACAACGGAATCCTATTTCCTACCCGGGGGCAGATTTGTCTTGGGAAAGATGAATCTTATTAAACCTTGTGCTCAAGATCATAATAATGTTAAAATCAACGGTTTAATTGAAACTAACACCGGAAAGTTAAATCGATCCGCCTGACAACCGGAGCCTTTTGAATAACATCGGCCGTCTGATAAACGGAATAACCTCTTTTATCCGGGGTAGATTTTTACTCGGTACCTGTTCAGACTAACTGAGATTAGCATGGGGCAGTTGTGGAGATTAAACTGATGACAATGACATATGACAATTTCATACGCTCGTGTGAGTGAGGGAATTGTTAACCTCGAGAGTACACCGTTTCATTTACTCAATTGGACCTAATATAAAAGGAAAGATCGAGCACATTCCGTTTATTGAAAAAGATCGTATAAATCAATTATATAAACTTTGGCTAGTTCTATTTGTCTATTACTATAAACTATATATTGGTATCTATATATTTATATCTATATATATATATTTTGCAATCTATGTATATCTATATATATTTATATATCTATATATATTATATTAGAATAACTTTTAAATTACGCATTTATTTTATGTTCAGTAGAATAGTAGTAATCTGTGTGATAAAATTGCGGTTTAGATCGAGTTAATAATGACTCTTTTTGGTGTTTAACCACACTTAAAAGAATTACCACGTTTTCCCTGAGGATTCGACACTCTGACTCACCACACTAGCACTACAGTTTGACCCGGTACACTGCCGATTAGGATCTATATAGCCTAGAAAAGGTCCGTCACCCACGAGCGATCAAACTGGCCATCTTGAAAGTTGAAGGCCTAATGAAAGACCCTTCAGCTGGAAGGACAAATGTACATAGCCAGCACGCCACCAAAGCTGCTAGGTAGGTCTCATCCCTTAAGTCCTTTCTGATTTGGAGAATGTTGAAGGGAATCTCATCTTTCTCGGAACTCTGACACGGTGCATTTTTTACGGTTGCTCCCTTCACTGGGTTAGGCTTTCGGCACCAAAAGTAGATCCATTTTGCGATCGAAGCCTTGGGACGATCCCTATCACAGACTTCTTCCTGACACTCCAGGAACGCCGCAAACAAATATCGACAACTGTCTGGAAGGGACTTCGAGTGACAAGCTCTAGGACCCATCAATTCCACCGAGCTGGGAATAACATCTTCGTACATATCCCCACTAATGGGAAGGCCACCAATTTTCCGCAAATCCGTCAATGAAATGGACAACTCCCCAACGTCGGTATGAAGTGTGTTGGTTTCAGGACACAATGCTTCACAAAAGGCCCGAATCACATGATGATCTCTCGCATAAATGAACAGTGAAGCGTACAAAGCATCGTGCAGGCCGATTTGTCTGAGTAACTCATGATTACGGGAAAGCACATCTTCATGCCACCCGCAGTAAAGCTCCGAGGGAACGAAGGCCCCTTGCGTATTGAGTTGGCTTCCCCACTGCACTTCATTGGAAATAATTCGATGGCCCAAAGTCGAAAATTCATGCTTTCGAGCATCCCTGCTGTTAAGTAGAGAGCGCAAGGTGTAGGACGGGTCACCTCGTGTTCGTGGGAGCTCGCCATAGAGTTGTGATGCTTCCTTGTTGTCGTGAGGTGGAAGGTCCTCAGTAGACGAATCGCGGATAGACGGTCATACTTGGAGCTTGATCCCGGACTCTGCCTTAGCATGCGCATCACGTAGAACAACCAGATATGTCTTGCCCCTCTCGGTAATGTCCTTGAAGATGGCCATCTCTGATCTCTGAAGTGGTGAGGTAAAGGCAACCTCAAAACTGCTTCTGATCTTCAAAGTGGTGAGGTAAAGGCAACCTCGAAACTGCTTCTGATCCTCAATGTGGCAAGGTAAGGCAACCTCGAAACTGCTTCTTCAAAGTGGTGAGGTAAAGGCAACCTTGAAACTGCTTCTGATCTTCAAAGTGGTGAGGTAAAGGCAACCTCGAAACTGCTTCTGATCTTCAAAGTGGTGAGGTAAAGGCAACCTCGAAACTGCTTCTGATCTTCAATGTGGTGAGGTAAGGCAACCTCGAAACTGCTTCTTCAAAGTGGTGAGGTAAAGGCAAACTCGAAACTGCTTCTGATCTTCAAAGTGGTTAGGTAAAGGCAACCTCAAAACTGCTTCTTCAAAGTGGTGAGGTAAAGGCAACCACGAAACCGGTTATGATCTTCAGAGTGGTGAGGTAAAGGCAACCTCGAAACGGCTTTTGATCTCTGAAGTGGCGAGGTAAGGGCAACCTCGAAACGGCTTCTGATCTTCAAAGGGATGAGGTAAAGGCAGAAAACTCCGACACCAACAAAGTGAAGATAATTGAAACTTTGAATAGAACATGCCTACAAATTCAACAAGACAAGAAAACAAAACACCAATTGTTTGTTAAAAAATAAAAAATAAAAATAAATATAAATAAAAAAAACAAAAAAAAAACACGATCTGTAAATATATAAATATGTCAAAAGGGCCACACGACAAGTGTTAGTGTCTGCTGAGAGTCAGATACACAAAAGTATGTGTATGTAGGTATCCAAATATATATGATCAAGACATATGTACCTGAAGGCATGACTAGAAGAGAGAGTATATATATCATAACATAGAGTTACTTATAAATGTGGATAGTTGGACGACGAAAATTGTTGTCTTGTGTTTTTAATTTTTTTTCCCCTTTAATAAGAAAACGACGTCGTTTGTCCAATATATCAGAATATGTTTGCCCCCTTTTCCAAAATACAATTCCACCACCGTCCGCCAGGCCAATAGCTGCCTTCCATCGCTTCTTCTTGCTGGCATTTAGTGGGCAGCTCCTCGTGTATATAGTTTTTCCATCCTTTCTCTTAGATCTTCCATGTTTCTCTACACTTCTCTGCACCGCCTCTCACTCTCCTTCTACATCTCCTCCACAGCTCGGTCTTCAGTGCTCTGGCTTATCTTCTTCACCATGCTGTTGCTCTGTCGGTGGTGTATAGCTGTTGGAAGACCATCGTATATTCAGGTAAAATGGCTGTTTTGTGTATTTGGGTCATTCGGTTTCTGTTTTTTAGTTATTTGGCTTATCTTCTTCACCTTGCTGTTGCTCTGTTCTTCTGTGTTTGCATTCGGTTTCTGTTGCAAATTATTCTGGGTTTTGTGGGTTCCAAATTATTCTGGGTTTGATGAATCATTATATACTGTTCTATTCTACTTTCTGTGCTTAACTCTGATTTGGTTCTTCAGTCATTGCCGCGGCTTATTACTACATACCTAGGTTCCCGAAGATCGCAATTTCTACTGCTTCAAACCCGGTGAAAGTTGATTGCAAAGGCTCTCTATTTTTTTCCTTCAAATCTTTAAATTAGATTGTGAATTTGTGGTTAGTATTGAGGTGGGATTGGAAAGTTTTCCAGAATTAATGGAAAAGTTAAATTCTTTGATAAGAATTATGAGAATTCTCGATTTCAATGGTGTAAAAGGAAAAATAGAATAAGGGATTGCTTTGTTTTTGGGTTTGGTGTGTGATTCACTTGGTCTTATGTTCTGCCTTCTCTCCTTTTCTTTTTGCTACTGATTGTAAGGTGGTTTAATGCCTACTTTGATAGAGCCTCAAAAGTTGTTTACTTTGCCTTTTACTCACTATTTTGCATAATTATTGTTCTTTTGCTTTCTTTTCTCCATGTGCATTTATCCTCTTCTTCTTTTTTTGTTATCTAATTTTATCCTATTTCATGAGGTTGAATAATAGTGTTCATTCATTCTGTTGTCAAGGGAAATGTGGGGCTCCCCAATAAGAGGATAATGGAAACTCAGAAAGCAACCACAAATAGACTTGGTTCAATCAGAGAGAGAAAGAAAGCTTTGCAACAAGATGTAACCTTCTAATTTGTTCAATTTAATGTTATGATATCTTATTATCTATATTCATTCTTAATCAATTTGCAAATTTTAAGGTTGATTTAGCTAAAAATAAAACTCGATACATGAGGAGAATGTGCACACAGCTTTGGAGAGAGCATTTACAAGGCCTCTTGGTGCCCTACCTCGTCTTCCGCCGTATCTTCCACCTCATGTTAGTCTTTCATTCTATACTAAACTTATGTAATCTTAATATATTGTCTCCAATTGAAACTGATATATTGTGGTATCTGATACTTATAAACACTGGAGCTTCTTGCTGAAGTAGTAGTATTGGAAGAGGAAGTTTTTCGACTCGAAGACCAAGTAGTACATTTCAGACAAGGATTATACCAAGAAGTTGTCTACATTTCATCATCAAAAAGGAATATGGACAATTCATGTGAACCATGTGATCATTCTCCAATAAACATTAGGAGACAGAAGCAAACTAAGTTGGCACCTGAAGATGAAGAAATTCCAATCCTCAATGGTATACATAATTCATTTTGTTTCAACTATCTGAAAAAAAACTCTTTTATAGTGTAATATCTGATTTTCTAATTTCATTTTTAGACACAGGTGTTGGAAAAGAGAACAATCAGTGTTCTAATCCACCAAATGATAAGCAGAAGTCTCCTGGTATAGCAAGACATCATTAGAACTCCTTTAAAGAAATCTCCTTCGAATATAAATCACCAGAAAAACTCTTAGATCCCAGAAAATTGCAGGTTCTAACATCGTACCTTTTGTTTGACATGGTAGTTGGTCCGTCTCTCGTAAAACGAATATGTGATTTTTGAATATTTTCAGGTAGATATAAACCAAGAGAGTAAAATTCGGACCCTCAAGTAAAGGAATGAAAAAATCTTCGGGAGGCGACGGTCCAAATGTAATTTTAGAGAATATTTTGAAATGTTTATCCAACATTTTCATTATAATGAGCTCAAAAAGGAGCAAAAGCATAGCAAGTCCATTGATTTCACTATCAACATTAAATTATTCGGAGAAAAACATGGAAGGCGTGGAGTTTAAGGATCCATACAGTATCTGCTCGGAGTTTGGGAAACGAGCCATTGGTCCATATAAGAACTTATTTTCAGTGGAGGCAGCCTCTATCAATATTGGTAATCCTCAATCCTTGGGTCAGCAACCTATAACTTTCTTCAGGGAGGTACTCATTCATATTTTCTACTATTTTCAAGTTTGTACTGTATTTATGAAGAAAAAAAATTGCCGCAGTGTTTTATCGTTGTTTGTGACGGTGATTGATTTTGTTAGGTCCTTGCTTTATGTGATCATCCAGCCATTTTGGACAAAAGTGAGACACAGGGGCTATTCAGGTTCAGCATCTCATTTGCTTAACTGCTCTTTGAATACATTTTGTGTTTGCTTGCATGATATCATAGGCTATAACTTAGAAAAGTAAATTATCCACCTGATTGTGAACATTCTAATGGAATGTAAATGTCAAAGAAAAGAAAAGAAAATGCATGGTGAGGAGTGAAAGTGCAAGATGAAACGTTGGGGATATAAATGCAAAAATTGTGAAACAATAAGTACCAAAAGCGTTTTTATCCCTTTATAAACTTACCTTGTTTGGCATTATCGAATGCTGTGCTCTAATTCTTATTTTGCCTTCCTAATTTGTTAATGACGGATGACCGAGTATCGGTTTCCTTAGAATCGATAATAGGCATGTCTGTCTTGTTCAAATACAATAAACTATCTAACCTTTTTCTTCCTTTTGTTGTCTCGATATGAATTCAAGATGCTTTTTTCGATTTATGTTTGAGAAATTTTAATATTTGATACGACAATTATGTCATGAATGGCAGATTCGAAATGAAAAAGCAAGAAGATATCTTAGTAACATGAGAAAAAAACAGCCTGTCCCATTTGAGTGTAAATTCCCCAATGCAGATCCGTTGGCTCTTCGCCTTTTACAACGTTTGATTTCATTTGACCCGAAAGACCGACCAACTACTGAAGAGGTGATTTTTCGAACTTAAAGCACTTCACACAGATTAATAAGAGTCGTTTTTTAGGTTTTCAGACAGATTAAAGTGGACAAATGTCAGAATTTTAATTCATAAAGTCGAAAATGCCCTCTTTTTCTTAACTAACTTTTTCAGGGCCTTTCGGATCCTTACTTTTATGGTTTAGCTAATGTGGAACGTGAACCGGTTACTCAACCTATATCAAAGCTCGAGTTTGAGTTTGAGAGGAGAAAATTGACAAAAGAAGACGTTAGGGAGTTGATTTATCGAGAGGTGTGTGACGATGCATCAACTCTTTTTTAAGAGGTGTGTAGCTTCGATAGCTACAGGACTCGAGAGTCCTTCAAAACAATGTGAAGGATCATCGGTGACACAAAACGGGATTGGTCCACGTAGCTTGTTTAAGAGTGCTAGCAGCAAATATTTTGTAAACTTTCTACAAATGTACGTACTCTGTTATTAGATGCTAATATGTAAATCTATAGTCAACAATAGTACATTATCTTAATGTAATATAATTATGCATATTATGGTAATCTACAACCCATTAACCAAACAAACCCCACCCAAAACAACTACTAAAAAAAATGCGCCTAAATGAGCACTATTATATATAAAACCAGGGCAGACTGTGCAACGCACAGTGTTGCCACTAGTATATATATATATATATATATATATATATATATATATATACATAACAGCAGCTCTCGTTTCCAACCCATGTCGTTGATCAAAGTATCAGAAGCATTGATGTTGGACGGAGAAATACAAACTCATAATCCCTCAAGATCCGTATCCAGTTTAATCGAGATATACGTTCGGGATAAGCAGACGTAGTTGCAATTTGTCCAGATCATGCAAAAAAAAAAAATTACTCCCTCCGTCCCATTTTATTTGTCCATGTTTCCTTTTTGGTTTGTCCACTTTGAGCATTAATTGCTAAATTTCTTCAAATACCCTTTTCTCTTTATAATATTTACAATAAAAAATGTGTAGCATTAAATGATCCAACAACAACGTAAAGGGCATAAGTGTAAAAATGTTAGATCATTTAATATAATTCAAAGCATTAACTACACTTTTCTTAATCTTTGTGAAAAGTCAAACAGGACAAATAAAATGGAACAGAGGGAGTAAAAAAATAAATAAAAAAATAAATATATATATATATATATATATATATATATATATATATATATATATATATATATGTATGTATGTATTTAACAATAAAAAGATAAAACTGCATGGAAAGTCGATTTCGGAAAGAAGAACATATACGTGCAGGCCGGGGCAGAGATTAATCACATGATCAAGACATATGTACCTGCTTCACATACATGAAGATCAACAGAGAGCAAAGTCTTGTACGACTGGAAAAAAAAAAAAAAAAATTGCAACAGAGATCAACAGACAGCAATTACTCTTATGAACCAAGAATGCGGACACCTTTGTGACAGGAAGATGGGATCCCTACTTCACCAACCAAGTCTTTATATAGATAATGGAGTACTTGATGGGTTTATCAATCTTGACGAGCAAGGAAAAAAAAGCGGCTGCCGACCTTTGGTACTGGGAGATGCTTGTGAATTGGTTTAGGTTTTGCTTGGGCTTACTTGGAAAATAAAGGGCCAAGTGGTAGCCCAGTCCACGGGCAGAGGAAAAAAAAAACGCAAAAAAAATAAAATAAAATAAAATTGTGCGGGCTTCGACAATGTTGTTGAAGTCTCGACATTGAGTCTTTTTCTTAACGATACTTGTCGAGACTCGTCGCTGTGATAAAACTCCACCGCTACCGCAACAAGTCTCGAGGGGGCATTTGTAGAAATAAAAATTTTATGTGACATAATATAAATGTCACGTAATGTATTTGTCTCGAAATTAAATTCATTTTATATTATTTCATATACAAAATGATATAAATAAATAAATAAAATATCTTAGAAACGTAGAGATTTAATTATTTATAATTAAATGGCTGTGTCGATATGCAAAAATGTATATGTGACACATTATATTTGTCACATACTACACATACCATTAAGTCTAAATATTTTATATTATTCCCTACATTAAATATTGGGAAATAATATAAAATTCAATAAATCATAAAATTTCTTAAAAATCAATTTATTAGGGGAATTTAATGATTTATAATAAATGTGAAATCTTATGGAAATCAATCAAGAGTGTGAACGCATTTAATGCGAATTAATGCAAAGGCATCACCTAGCACTATAAATAGGAGAGGCTTTGGACATTTACAAACACACAGAAGACATTGAAGAGTTGATAGAAATCCCAGAGCCAGAAGGTTCAAGCATTCATCAACAACACTCGAAGATCTTCAAGAAATCCTTCAAGTTCTTCAAGAAAGTCAAGAAACACTCAAAGATCTTCAAGAAATCCTCGAAGTTCTTCAAGAAGCAAAGAAGGCCAAAAAGCATCTCCAACGCTCGAAGATCCTCACAAAGTCGAAGTTTCTTCCACAAGGAGATCGAAGGTAACACGAAATCCCTTCAAGTCTTCATCAACTTTGGAGCCTTCTGCGATATCCGGAGTCTTCAATTCCAAATTTCTTTCGCCATATCCAAGAGATCATAAACTCAAAGCCCTTCTGCTACATCCGGAAGGCCACAAATCCCCAAACTCTTCCGCCATATCCGGAAGATCACAAACTTCAAAGCTCTTCCGCCACATTCGGGAGATCGCAAATCCAAAGCTCTTCCGCAATATCCGGGAGATAAAAAAAAACAATTCTAAATTCAAAGTCTTTCCGCTATATCCGGAAGACAATTAATTGCTAATAGGGAGAATCAAAGGATTCGAGAGATTGTAACCCGCTTTTTTATTTCACAAATTAATACAATTTCATTTGTTACAATTTTGTGTTTTCTTTGTTTATTTTCAGGGATTAACACGAAATTTGTGTTACAATATGCTTTCAAAAAACCAAAACTGCAGGTAAAAAAAGACTTCTAACTAATTTTTAATTAATAATATCTTTTCGATCATCATATTTATTCACTGTAATTCTTAATTTTTGGTTTCTATATTTTGACATTGTTATTGTCGTTGTTGTCATAGTGTCAATCAATAGTTTCAACTTGAATGACACAAGCTATGTAAATTAGTGGTGGCACGTCTGACATTAGTTATTATCACCAATGTCATAGTGTAAACTGGTGGTATTTTCTATAGTGTCAAATAGTAGTGTCACGTGATATCACAATATAAAATGGTAGTGTCAAATAGTAGTGCCACATGATATCATTACTGTTGTCATAGTCTATGTCTATTGTATTACAAGGTAAAATAGTAATGTCACACGGTATTACAATGTCAAATGGTAGTGTCAAACAGTGTGATAATTAGTAGTGACACGTTATATACCGGAAATATATTATTATCATTAGTGACTCACCTTTACTAGTATCTGTGATATAATAGTGATAACATGCATGACTTATTGTACAAAAAAAAAAAATATTTCTGAAATGATATCGGAAAGATATCAATATTGATATGAAACTAAAGATCATGAAAAAATATAAATTATGATGAAAAAATTATGATAATTTAAAATATAATTTAAAAGATATAACTAAATAAAAAATTGATATATATATATATATATATATATATATATATATATATATATATATATATATATATATATATATATATATGTATATATATATGTATATGTATAATTTTTTTTTCTATATATTTGAACGTGGTCATTAGCCATGCGGCAGTTTTTTTTAATTTTAAAAAAGAAATATGTTCAAAGGGTAAAGGTGTCATTATAATGTGTCAATATTTTTTGATAATTATGTAAATCTTTTTGTCCTTTTCATTAAGTCTCCCTTTTAAAAGATTCTGGTGCCCAGTCAACGTTATCCGGCGGATATGACCCTTTTCTACCTAAATATTTAAAGTAAGTGCACAATCCGGGGTTGCTTGCCACGTATGTCATTTGGGCACATTTTGTGATAGCCACGTCTGTGTGTTTGGTACACTCTTACCAAATAATATCTGGTTTCCTTTTTATTTTCTTCAAAAAAAAAAAAAACGCTTACGATTATCCAGCCGAGAAGATCCATAGGGTCTCTCATCAGCCGTCGTTCATTGTGTTTGTCCGGTGGAAGATAGAACGTTTTGGGTCGTACATCGGCCGATTGACGCCATTGGACAGGGGATTCTGAAAATTGCCCTCCCAACAATCACAGAAATTCAACTCAAATTGCATGATTGTATTCATGTTGATGTCCAAAAGGTACGAGCAGGCCGAATACCTGATGGTTTCTTTGAGTTATCGGATAAAGGAGAGCGGATGCTGCCTTTCAACTGTTTGGCACCCGAAAAAAGTCAGCTTTCTCTACATAGGATCAATATAGGTAGGTATAATTGCATATTTTCGTTCTATTACCCATTGTGTAGCAATTCTGTTGTCCATTGTATAACAATATTTGAGTCTGATAGTGTTTACACTACTTACACACCCTTTAATGGCTTTAAATACCCCTCACATGTTTAGAGCTTCTCATAAATTGTAGTGTTTCCTTATAAATTCGTTGTGGGTTATGAACAATTGTAGTGTTGCCTCGTAATATCATGTTTGGATGAAATGCATATTTTGCAGTGTTTAAAGATGGTCCTTAGGTCTCTAAAAAAATGGAGTCCTTAGGTCTTTAAGTAGTGTTTATTGTTGCTGTGTTAAACTTTATGTGTTTCTTATTATTTACTACTTTCGGGCTTTCAATATACCATTAAAGGTGTCTTGCATTTATAGCTTTGTTCCATGTTGTTTTGTTTGTTTTATCACCTACCTGCATGTTAAATGAATGTAGTATTGCTTCATGGTATCAGATTTGGATGGAATGGAGATTCTGTAGTGTTTAAAGATAGTCCTTAGGTCTTTATGTAGTGTTTTTTTTTTGTTAATCTTTAGGTATTTAGGTAATGATAATGACAGTCCTTAGAGATATGTCTTGTGTAACCAATAATATGTATTAAACCTTTATCATTTCTTCTCCAGAAAATGCTTTATAATGCTCAATATTTATATACGGATTTTGGCGTACGGTGTGTGATTTATGCATTCTCTCAGCTATACTATAATCTTTTATATTACAATGTATGCCTGCTTGTTAGGCTTGTACTCACTTGTTTATTCATGTCTGCACCAGTTTTATGTTCTTCTCTGATTTTCATCAGGTGATGGCAAGATTACCTTGTGCAAGATGAAAGCGATGTTAAGGACAACGATGATTCTCTACTGCTAAAAACACTGTCGCATGGAGACTTTTCTGTATAAGAGGTAGAGCTATTTGCTTCACTAATTGACCATTTTGCTTGATAAAAGTGCCACCTTACAAAATATTGTTTCTCTTCATGTATTTGTTTTTTTTCTTCTGATTTCATGTAGTGTATCTGCATTTGAAGCCGCTTTGAAGCGTGAGAAAGCACGTGAGATAGTAAACGAATGTGCAATGAAATTGTTTCTCAAATTGCTTCTCTTCTTAGGTCATACCTAATTTCAAAGCTTCTTTTATTTGCCAAACATAAAAGGAAATTTTTTAGTGGGTTTGAAGAATAGTAAATCAGTGTCGATGCTTGGCATAAGCTAGGTCCAGTGACTGCCTTTTCTGTCTAAACTGCTACTTGGTTGCAATATTTTCTCATCATTATTTAGATTCTTCTAATGGGTATTAATGATAAAAATAATAATAATGGAATCTAGGATGTTGTTTCATCAAGCTACATAATTTTTAGGGACTATTGTGGAAGTAATGAGCAACATTTGGCAGAGATTGGCTCTATGAGAGAAACTACAGAAGAAGATATTGTACGGAACAGTGAAAACATAGTTCAAGCCTTTGATGGTAAGTTAAGGAAATTTCACTTTTGGCTACTTTAAAACAACAATTAAGATGCAGGTCGTTTAGGCTTACATACAAATGTCAATACCATAAAAGGTGTTGTTTTTCCACCTTGTAAATACCATAAAAGGTGGCTTGCACTTGTAGATTCTTCCATGCTATTTTGTTCCTTTTGGTCCACTTGCAGAAAAGTTAAATGAAGAATATTTGTGCATGCTTCATGGGTGTTTTAGTGTTTTTTTCCCAAAAAATGCTCCAGAATGATGAATACTTGGCTTTTATGTATGAGTTTTGGTGTTTGGTTTGTGATTTATCCATTCTTTCAGCTTCACTATGATGATTTATGTAGGATGTATGCCTTCTTGTTTTGTTTGTAGTCATTTCTTCAGTCATGCCTGGTCCACTTTTATGCTTCTTGGGTGGCATACATTTATTCCTTTATGTTGATTGTGCCTTTTATGCCATCCTATTGTGTTTTCCATTGAATGGTTTTGATAGGATTAAAGGTCAACAAGAGTAGAAAAAATTATTGTAATGTTGCCTGGTTTTCTTGCATTTATGGAATCTTCCATGCTGTTTTGTTTGGTTTTTCAACATGTAGAGAAGTTAGATGAAGGATATTCGTGAATGCTTCATTGGTGTATTGACTTTTGGTTACCACAAAAACTCGATAATGATGAATGCACCTGCAGTTGGCTTTTATGTATGAGTTTTGGTGTGTGGTTTGTGATTTATGCATTTTTTCAGCTTCACTATCATGTTTTATGCTACAATGTATGCTTGCTTGTTTTGTTTGTGCTCATTTTTTCAGTCATGTCTACTCCAATTTTATGCCTCTTGGGTAGTATACCTTTATTCCTTTATGTTGATTTTGCCTTTTCTGACATGCTGTTGTGTTGTCCATTGCATGATTCTGAGAGGATTGAAAGTGAAAGAAGAGTACAAAAAGATATTGCACTGTTACCTAGTTTTTCTGATGCCTGCTTCTCAGGTTTGTTAAATTCCAACTCCCCTAAATATACAAATGAAAAACGAATTCTCTTGTTGATAATGGTGGTAATATGGCGATTACTAGATCCTTCAATGGTATTCTATTATGCATCAAGTTCCAAGCCAGCATTCATATTTTTCCTTTTGACCATTGACCAATGTTAGAGAATTTTGTTGGGACATTATCCTTTACACGTATTGATCGTTAAGATTTGATTTATAATTGTAGAGTGGTCTATTTGATGATCTTGATTACTTTGGAGCCTGTCCTATTCCTGCAATATTATCACCCGACCCTGCTGTAGAACTCACCAAGAGATGTGGAAGGGCATATATTTAGGGAGGTCCCGACTTTTGATTTCTGCCCAGCAACTACCATATGTACCAATTGGGCATGTTGTGCTTCTAGAAAGTACATGTTTTGGTTTGTATTTTGTAATGGCTTTTGTAATGCACTCCAAGGTCCGTGTAATAATAATGGCTGGTTATGTTAACAGTACGCTTGTTTTTGCTTGTATTATAAATCATACTGTACCATTATTATTCTTAAACATTATTATACTTATACGATATTGCAATAAACGTAAATTTAATAGCCGCATAGTCCACAGCTTATAATCCTTCGGATATAAGGTTTCAATGGGCAGCCGTGCCTTGCACGGCACTCATTGCCCTAGTTTAAACATAAAAAACAACTTATATACAGGACTATTTTCTTAATTTTGCCCAGGATACACCGCATAATAATAACCACATTTCAAAGCATGGGATACGAACTAAGCGTAAAGGCACGTTCAAAGTCAAGAAAAAAAGTCAGAGAAGGAAAATACATACCTTGTTGAGCCTGCAATACCTAATTAAAGAGATGGAAGACAAAGCTATAGCCGCAACTGAAATTATGAAGGATGTTTTATTTTATTATATTTTATTATTAGATATTCTCAGATAATTCATAAACAAGGGGAATTGACAGCAATTTCAGGGGCACCATGAAAAGGAGAACAATGGTTTTTCCTTCATTCAAAACATGTGAATTTGAATGGGTTGTCATCGCATTTTGTGACACAAATGGGTAACGTCAACAGTTGTATAGGTAAAATTGTTGAAATGAGCAAGTAATATGCAATAAAAGAAGTTTTTTTTTTTTTTTTTTTTTTTTTTTTTTTTTTTTTTTTGAAGAATAGAGAAGAAGATTAATTAACTTACCTGTATATATCTTTAACACCGTCAAAACACCGAATGCACATCAGCCTTCTCTTAAATAACCATAACAATAAATAAATAAAAAATCAAATTAAAACCAAAAAAAAACGGAAAACAAAGGCTCTAAACCCACTGATAAACAGGTTTGGTAAATACAACAGCTCGGAAAGCCCATGTCCTAGTTGATTCGGCAAATAATCTGCAAACTGGAGAGCAGAACACGGAACCATCCCGAGTGCAAGATTCAATTTTCATTTTCTTTTTTGACGAATATTTTTTTAAATGATGGGAAAATGGAGTATCCCTTGATATGAATGTTCCTAAAAAGGGTCTATTTCCATTTACACAGTAAAGGCGAGGCGAAGTTATGCATAAGAACACGGAGGCAAAATTGGAAAAAATGTCCTCCAAATTGGCGTAATAAGGATTTTAGTCATGATGAGGAAATGGTCTTCTAAAGAGTGATTCAAACCGGAGACTTAATGGTAAAATTCCAACCACTTGGCCATCAAGCTAAAACATCAATGGTCTTCTACTATGACACAATTTATTACTTACGCACAAATCCACTTTTAAGCTTTTTTTTGTGTTCCATTTTCGGATGTTTTCCAAATCATTTGAACTTTAAATTATTATTTTGGTATATGTTTGTTAGGATCAAGCGCTTACCATTCTATTAAAATCAATTGGTGTCAGTAAGACACTACTTCATTTCCTTATCATTTCAAAAGCGTGGGCAATCTGTCCCAACACCCCTCAAGTGTTCACAATCAGTCCAACACTTGCACAATTTTTTTTTCAAGAGTGTGGGCAATCTACCAACACCCCCTCAAGTGTGAGCAATCTGTCGCAACACTTGCACAATTTCTTTTTAAAAAATGTTCCAACCAGGGTTCGATCTCGTGACCTCTGGCTCTGCTACCATGTTAAAGATCAAGAGCTTACCACTTTACTAAAACCAATTGGTGTTAATAAAGGCGATACTTTGTTTCCTTATCATTTAAGAGTCTGGCTCTCCCAACACTTGCACTTTTTTTTTTTAAATAATGTTCCATCCAGAGTTCGATCCCATGACCTCTGGCTCCGATACCATGTTAAGATTAAGCACTTTCTATTCTAATAAAACCAATTGGTGCCAGTAAATGAGCTACTTTATTTCCTTATCATTTTAAGAGTGTGGGCAATCTGTCCCAACACCCCTTATTAGTGAGTGTGGGCAATCTACCCAACACCCTCCTCAAGTGAGGGCAATCTGTCCCAACTCTTTCATAATTTTTTTTAAATAATGTTCCAACCAGGGTTCGATCTCGTGACCTTTAGCTCTGCTACCATGTTAAAGATCAAGCGCTTACCATTTTACTAAAACCAATTATTGTTAATAAAGGCACTACTTTGTTTCCTTATCATTTAAGAGTGTGGGCAATTTGTCCCAACACCCCCCTCAAGTGTTGGCAATCTGTCCAACACTTGCACAATTTTTTCATTCAAGAGTGTGGGTAATCCGTCCCAACAATGTTATTGCTAGTTTCTATTGCGGTCAATTTTTTTCTATATATATTTTGGGTTTCGGTTCTGGAAGTTTAATGATTTATCGACTATGATCAGTTAGTCGTGGACAAGTTTGTAGGAAAGAAGCGGTGAGTTGAAACTAATTCTCATGTACTCTTACAATTTCAACAAAGTGTTTTGCGTGATTTCAGAGGTCAATTTCTTTTTTATCTTTCACGGATTCCTCAACATGTTTTTGAAGTACGATATGTGTTTGTTTGTATTTGATTATTATGTGCCTTTATTTAAAATATTGATCTATTTTTTATTCAGGCCCTAAAAGACTCATGACCCCAAGTTTATTTTGTTGCGCTAAAAATGTTTATTTTACTGCTAAATATTATTGTGCATAAGTACTAGATTGTGTCATAGTATGCATATTGAAGCTTTAGTTTGAATGACCAATTGCTTGTAATTTTCCTGTTAGGTCGCTTGTTCAAAACACTTTTGCAACAACTTTTACGTGGTAGCCTAGTAGCAGCCACATAAGCAATAAGAAAAGTTATTGTATCACTATTGTACTAACTGGATTAATGCCACGTAAGCAATGAGAAAAGTTATTATATCACTTATTGTAATATTCAGATTTTCGGGAAAGGGCAGACATGTCATTTTGCGAAAACGAAATATTATTATTCTGACTTCTTTTATTGGAGTTAAATTTTATAAGATAAATATATATATTTTCGGAATTTATATATATATATATATATATATATATATATATATATATATATATATATATATATATATATATATATATATATATATATATATATATATATATATATATATATATATATATATATATTTTTTTTTTTTTTAAGGAGATCTGATTTTAAGGAAAAAGGGTAATTAAGGAAAATAAGGGACTAGGTTAATTATTGGGATTTTCCTATTTAAGGAAAATAAACCCCAAACAGTTTTCCCTAATTATTCTTATCAGATTTTCCACCTCCAATTCATCTTCTGCGTGTGAGAGCCAAGCTAGGGCTGAGAGATTTCATCCGTTTTCTAAGTCGGATCTTAATGGTTTTCAGATCAGAATAGGGCATCGGAATCGTCGTAAAGAGAGCGTCGATTCAATATCAGAAAGTTGGAGCTTTTCCCAAGGTTTCTCTACAAAAGGTGTTCGTTTGCTGCAATATTTCTGGGTTTTGGCTTGGATTAGCTTGCTTATAAGGTAAGAAGCTCTTCCTACAATTTCAATTATCGTTATTGAAGTTTAGATCGTGTTTTATGATGCGTAGATGTAAGAAAATTGTGCTTTTTCGTTGATCAAAGGATCATAGACGTTTAGATATGTTTTCTACGTTTTTCTGAGTTGAAATCGATGTCAATTAGGTTACAAACGGATCAGAAATCGCGTTTTTAAGATTTAGCGTTTTGGGGATAACCTAGGCGGACGGGCGTTTGCATTAGGCAAACGGGCGTTTGAGGTCAGAATGTTGATTCAGGATGTAGCTGTTTTTGAAGGACGGGCGTCTGAGGTTTAGTGGACGGGCGTTCAAGGCCAAACGGGCGTCCATAGGATGTTAAACAGGCGTTTGACCTGTTTTGCCTAGTTTTTACTGTTTTATCTTTTCAGCTTGGTTTTGGCTTCATAATCGTGTTTTCACTGTTTTAAACCCTTAGTCATGATATGTTAACATTAATTAAACATGAACAAGCTTCGATTGAACTTCTGATTCGTTCAGTTAAAACACCGAATGTACTCTTAAAGGGAGTTGAAGGTCGGATCCGTCGGAAGGGAATGAAAGGGCTTGTGCTTTGATGAACTAGAGTTCATCAATGTCTGTGTAATTGCTAGGCCTTGTCCGTGTCTAGTGGTCTAAGAAAGAGAGTTGAGTTTGTGAGGGAGCTTACTTGAAAACACTTAGGTGGCTAGTTAAGAACCATTAATATTTACATACTTGCATAGTAATAGGATTAAACATCATGTCATCCTTGGTAAGGCACAAGACTATATCGCAATGTGTAGGCCTTCGGATAGGGCGAGTAAACTTGCTGGCCTTTCTAGAGGCACCAAGAGTAGAGGGTACCCGTTGTGGATAACTCTACTGGCCCAAGGGCACTAGGAGCAGAGGGACTTCACAGGTGAATAACTTTGCTGGCCATTAGAGGGCACCAGGAGCAGAGGGACTTTACAATTGAATAACTCCGTAGGTTTATAGGACCCCAAGTACGGAGGGACTTCGCCGAACGCGTATTCTATCGGGACTAGCCCGTGGCTATTGGTGAGATCCACCAATAGGTTGCACCCAGATGTTTCGTGGTGGGCAGAACCATGCGTAGTGTCCTTGAATGCGGATGTAAAAAAGATAAGCTAAGTTAGAAACAATTAGTCATGACATGTTGATGGACATGAAGTGAACCCTAGATTGAGTCGGTCTCATAAAGATAATTAGAATAATAAACTTGTTAAAGAGCCTTAATTAAATTGTAGCTTCTACTTTCTACTATGTACAATATACTTACCTCAAATGCATGTTTATTTATGTGTTTGGGGGAGAGAAGACGAACAGGTAATCCCGCAGATCGAGGAGGACTTTGATGACGACGTTTAGGGACACCGAAGTTGAAGGCTTTATTTATTTATATTTATATTCACTAGACTTGTTGTCGTTGGGGAATTTCTTGTAATTTTCTTTTGTACTTGCTTTCATAGGATTTCGTACGTTGTTACGTTTCGTTTGGTTTTCCTGTAATAAATGTTATATTTCTATCTTTAGTATGTCGATTTCTATTCTAAGTAGCATTTATGATGTTTTGCCGAGTCTTTTGAGCTTCCATTTTGCTGAACTCGATACGACGTAGTAGAGGCTTACGTGTAATATTAGATTTATTTAATATTATACGTGCCGAGCGTTTCGTTTCCGGATAAGGACTCGGTGTCCGGGAATGGGGCGTTACACTTATCAACCAATAAGAAAAGCTATTGTATCATTGTTGTACCAACTGGATTAATGCCATGTAAGCAATGAGAAAAGTTATTGTATCACTGTTGTACCAACTGCATATATGATATGGTATACCTCAACCAATATAAAAATGACATGTGGCTTTGTCTTTTGAAACAGCCACGTCCATCTAATCTACTAAAATAATTGAAACAAAAATTTAAAAATTCGCCCACTCCATGATTTACGGAACTAGAATATGCATAATGAAAAAAAGTTATCGGGTACCATCAAACAGGTTCTCACATTCCTGTAAAAAAAACCTCCCCTCTGCTTACAATATCCGCTAGCACCTTTGCCCCTCTGGCGACTCGCCGGAGTCGGCCCTCCTCGTTAATCTCACCGTTTCTTGTCTTTTCTTATGTTATTTTCGTTTTTCTTTTCTGTTAGACTAGGCCAGTTTTCGCCGCCTTTCGATGATTTTGGAGGAATGCTTCATCGGCTTGCAGGTGGGTTTTAAGGTCAGATCAAAGGCTTTTATGGTGTATTTCGTCCTTTTGGCTGTTTATCGAAATCGTTCATGAATGATTGCACCTGTTTTTCATGTTCTTCGTAGTGTTGCGGGTGGTTTTGCTCAACCCATCTTGCTCTTCCATGACCGAAGGCGCCGTTGCTTTTTCCTACGGTCGGATCTGTGCGTTTGGTTGTTCAATCTGTGAAAAGAGTTCCGGTGGTGGTCTGACCTTGGGTTGTAAAGGCTGGTGGTTCTCTTTGATGGTCATGGGCAATGTTGGCTTTGCTTACGGGAAAGGTTTTGGTGGCTTTCTGCCGATTCTTATTGCGGTGGCTTTGGCTCTTGGTGTTTTCCAGCCTTGGCCAGTGGTAGTAGTTGTTGTTGTTTCTTTATGTTGTTAGTTTCTGGGTCTGTTGGGTGGTTACCGGTTATAGCGGCTAGTGTCAGTTTTTTGCGCTCTAAAACTGCTAAATTTAGTCCTTTGAAGTTTCTTTCGATGAACGAGGCCCTTGTTGCCCTTGTAATGGCATATGCCTCTTATGGTGTTTTTTTTCCAAATCAAGTTCTCTATGATAAGACAATATTTGGTGTGATTTGGGCTAGCCCCATTATGCTTTTATTTTCATTTTTTCAGCTTACCAGTTTCCAGCAGTTGCTGATGGCAGTCCGGTTCTATTTCCGGTGTCTTCCCTACGTGTGTCCGGTTGTATTTTTCATTGAATTTGTTTACTAATGAGAATCTTTTCTTTCCGTAAAAAAAAAAATAAATAAATAAATACACAGCTTTAATCACCATCCTACAATTTCTTTCCTGGCTGCAATGGAGAAATTTTAACATCGAGGCAAACTTGTGCAAACACAAGAAGTTGATTTCTCCTCCAAGACACCAATTTGTGCTTTTTGTAATTCATTTTGAATTTTTCTATTTCAATTTAAGTCTTTTGATTCTCGGGTTGTTCTAACATTGTATTTTTATTTTATTTTTTCAAGAGATCTCATCAAATTATGCTATACAACATATTAAGAAGCATGCGATGCTGAATTAGAAATTCTAGGACAAAATTGAAGCAAGTGTGACGAGGTTGGATTTCACCACAGCACACAACACCCAAACAATACTACAAGTAGACCTATGCTCCTAATTTTAAGGGCCACGAGCCCCAATATAAATCTATAGGCCGACCTCCACCCCCGGATGAGCGGCTAGTCAGGTCGTTCTTCAGTCCACCGTAGGTCGGTCAGGACAGGTGGAGGTAGACCTGCACAACTAGGTTGTTCTGACCTCAATTGCTCACCGCAGGTCGGTTAGAGCGTACAGATGATAAATACACGTTTATCAGGATAATTATGGAAATAATCCGCAACCTTTAAGGCTCTGATCTTTATCATTATTGTCAATATTTGAATACCGAGATTATCTCCTAAAATCAAGGGATAGACATGGTTTAGTCATTCTTCAAGGACATGAAAAAGAGTCCATAATCCTCATGGACCATACAGGCCTAGGGCACAAGTTCTCCCTATATAAACGTTTATAAGAACTACGGCAGACTTGATTCCAGCATACGCTTGGATACGTAGGCACCCTGGAGAATATCACAAGCTCAGTCTAAACAACCCAAAAATATCCTTCCCTCATTCATATTTCTTCTATCATTACCATTAGTCCAATTACCACTAGATTAAACGGCCCCGATTTTATAGCCGACGAACTTTGTTTCATCAATTGGCGCTAAAATGATGGCCTTCTACTGGTAATTATTCAGGTGTTATCTTAATTGTATCAATGGCAAAAACATGATGGCAAAAAGTGGCTGAAGCCACCCAAAATGGCTAGAATGGCCAGAACGGCAGTAATGAAGAGACACAACACAGATTCTGAGAATCAAACACAGCAAACCGAGGAAATCTCCTTAAATTTAGCACAGTATGCAGTTGTTAACCAATTGGCGGCTATGGATCCCGCCACCAGGCAGGCTATTCTCCAGGCAGTATATTCAGGGAGAGATGATGCAGATGAGGATACCGAGGAAAAATGCTTTCTAATCAAAGGAAGCAAGATGAAAAGGCATATGTCTCAAATAAGGGAAAGAAACTACTGAACGCCCGGGCTAGGAAAACAGGTCGAGCCGAGATCAAAGACATGATGGAAAAGAAGGCTGATGAATTTTCCTTAGCATCACCCTTCTCAAGGCAGATGAGTATGACCGACCTGCTGGATTCAAGGTCCTAAAGCTAGATCCATATGATGGATCCAAGGACCCATCAGATCATCTTTTTTAGTACATCACGCAGATGAATTTGTTTAACGCTTCAGATGAGATGAAGTGTAAGGCTTTCCCAACATTATTGATGGGCAGGGCTCGTGACTGGTTTCAGAAGCTTCCACCAAGGTCATTTTCTAAATTTTTAGAATTAGGTAAGATGTTCCTCAATGATTTTATCACGGCTAAGCCATTTAAGAGAAAAGCCTCCCACCTGCTCACAAATAAGCTAAATAACGAGGAACATGTCCTCCAATACCTAAAGAGGTTTAATGATTAATATGTGCATGTGAAGGACATAGTGGATCCCCTATTTATTGCCTCTTTTGTGGCTGGCCTACGTGAAGGGAAATTATACACTAAGCTAAACAGCAAGCTCCCCAGGTCCATGGAGGAGTGTATGGATGTAGCATACAAGCATTGTCAGGGCGATGAAGCAAATAGGCTAAAGAGGGATTTAGAGAAAGGAGATTCTAAGAGAGAGAAATCAGTGGATAAACCTGATAGAAAGAGGAAAGCAGTCTGGGACCGGATGACTGCCCCGATCACAGATCTGTTGGCAAAGAAAGGTGCTCTACAAGAGATGAATTTTATCCCTCTAAACCTACCTCGAGTACAGGTGTTGTCAATCATGAAAAGAAAGGGGCTGGAATGAACTCAACCACCAATAAGAGGCCCTCCGGAAAGGAAGGATCAGAGAAAATTTTGTGCTTACCACTAGGATATTGGGCATGACTCAGAGGATTGCAAGGACCTGATAACAGACATCGATGCTGCTATAATGGAGGGAAAATTTGATGAGGTTGTGGATCGATCTTAAGTCCCCGTGCCTCGAGGTTGAAGAGATTTCAGACGTAGGTCATATAGGCAAGATTGGGACCAACAAGATGAGCCCCAAAGAAGAAGAGATAGAACTCCAAATGCTAATCGGAAGATAGACTATAGTCCGATTAATATTATCAATACTATTATGGGTGGACCCAACGTCAGTTTGACAGGCTTTAACGGGTAGGTCAAAAAATCGGTGATCTGTGGCCCTAAAGATCCCATCCCCATGATAACTAACAACGAGGGTCTAGTCATCAAAGCCGTAGTCCACAAGAACCTGGTGAAGCGTATATGCATCGATACTGGAAGTGCCGTCAATGTTTTGAATCATTCTGCCTTCTAGTCAATGAAGCTGAAAGACTCAGATTAACAATTGTCTCGGCACCACTTTTTGGTTTTGTAGGACCTTCACTCCACCCTCTTGGAAAGATCAAGCTGGCAACAACATCGGCTTATAACATCATTTTAGGGAGACCAACACTAAATGAAATCCGAGCAGTCTTTTTGACGGACAACATCAGCCTAAAATTTCATACCATAGAGGGCTCAGTGGAAATCAAAAGAGATATAGAAACGGCAAGGAACTTTTACATAGCAATGATCAACAAGAAATGAGTTGAGTTAGCACCGGAAGAGATGAGCTACAGGTACTTCTGATCCATTTCAAATTTATGTACTTTGATACATTTATCATGGCTTTCAACTTTTAGAACTTTGTTACTTTTGTTTGGATGATTTTGTACTTGGCGGGTGCTTTTTACGCAGGTCAGGAATAATCGATGCTTTATTTTTCAATAATAAACGTTTAGCACTCCTACATGCATAAAGTTTGTGAAAGACAAATTATATTAAGTCTGCTGGTTGGACAAGATGAGATCCACAGGGCGGACTCAGTGTAAAGGTTTTAAGTCCACAGGACGGACAAGTTGAGATCTGCAGGTTGGACTCAGTGTAATTATATTAAGTCCGCAGGACGGAAAAGCTGAGATTCACAGGTCGGACTCAGTAAAATTATATTACGTCCGCAGTAAGGACAAGCAGAGATCCGCAGGTCAGACTCAGTGTAATTATATTAAGTCCGCAAGATGGACAAGCTGAGATCTGCAGGTCGGACACACTGTAATTATGTTAAGTCCGCAGGATGGACAAGATGAGATCCGTAGGTCGGACTCAATGTAATTATATTATGTCCGCAGGACGGACAAGCTGAGACCCGCAGGTCGGACTCAGTGTAATTATATTAAGTCCACATGACGGACAAGCTGAGATCCACAGATCGGACTCAGTGTAATTATATTAAGTCCACACGACGGACAAGCTGAGATCAGCAGGTCGGACTCAAATCCGGGGCTTTATATAGGTTGATATGTGTTTTGTTGTACTATATTTGTATCAATGTATAGTGGTCTAGCACCATACTAGACCTTTTTTTTCATTCTATGAAGAAGTTTATTGTTGTTCAGAACAAATCTCATTGTTGCATAAGCCAAATTAAACAATCTTAACAAATTTGTTTATACTACTGTTGTTAGCCGTAAGCATGATATGATGTTCACATTTGAAATTGGTCAGATTTCAACATGGAGCAAAAAACATCACAATGTTGTTGGGAAAACAAAAAACTGCAATATCAAACGTATCACTAATACCTACAAAGTCTTCCCAATGACATGCAACGGAATTAATGAGGCAGCCCCAACAAAATCAAATCACAAATAAAGCAAAACGAAAACACAAGAAAATCAACACCACGATTTTTAACGTGGAAAACCCCTCTTGATATGAGAGAGTAAAAACCATGAGGTCGAGGCCCACAAAATCTCCACTAATCAGAAAAATATGATACAAAAGTGTTTCAAACACATCAACCAACTCAACTACACCAAAGCATCAACTAAGAATGCAAAATACAAGAGTTGTTGAGAAATATCACCGGAAATGCAGCAGTCAGGTCGGCGGCTTATTCAAGAAATTGAACCATTGAGACAAACATCCACCGTTCAGATTGAAAAAGAATGAGAGACAAACAATCCCTCCAAATTTCATGCCGATCGGAGTCCGTTTTGATGCCCGATCGTCGCCGGAAAAAGTCTGTTGCAACACCAAAAATCCTACGAATTTTTCCTCGTTTTACTTATCTTTTAATGTGAAGATTAAGGAAAAATTAACCGAATTTGTTCCCTTAAATACTACATGACATATTATTATTTTTCAAATTATTTAGTGGGCTTGGGCTCTACAAAAGAGTGATCCACCCAACAAATCTCCCCCTCAAGACATTTTGGAGGAATTCGTCATTCCCACAATAGAACAACATATCTCAAGCTTCTCTCTTGCCAATGCTTTTATCAACATATCTGCACCATTATCATCCGTATGCCTTTTTCAAGTGCTAGAACCTTCAACTCCAACACATCCCGAATCCAATGATAATAAACATCAATGTGCTTGGTCCTAGAAAGATAAGCCGCATTCTTACCAAGATATATAGCACTCTGGCTATCACAAAGTAGCACATACTGATCTTGCTTCAAACCAAGCTCTTGGAGAAACTTCTTCATCCACAACACCTCATTACACGCTTCAGTTGCTGCAATCTACTCAGCTTCTGTAGTTGAAAGTGCAACACATTTTTGCAGCCTCAACTGCCATGACACAGCTCCCCCTGCAAATTTAACCAAATATCCTGAAGTAGACTTGTAAGAATCAACATCTCCTGCCATATCAGAATCAGTGAAACCAAACAAGGGTTTTTCACAACCAAAAGTAAGGCATAAATCTATAATACCCCTGAGATATCTCATAATCCATTTCATAGCATTCCAATGCTCTCTACAAGGATTAGAAATAAAACGACTGACCTTACCAACTGCATATGCTATGTCTAGTCTAGTACATACCATGGCATACATCAAACTACCCACTGCTAAAGCATATTGGCCTTCTACATCTTTTCCTTTTCATCATTGATAGAAGCACACTGTTTGATACTCAGGTTGAAATGAGATGCAAGTGGACTGGACACTACATTAGCATCAATCATGCTAAATCTCTGATGAGAATTTGCGTGGGTTGAAGTATAAGATTCCGTCTTTTGATGGCAAGGCTGATCCGGGGAAATATTTAGCATGGGAAATGAAAATGAACCGAATTTTCTCGGTTCATAATTATAGTGATGCGAAGAAGGCAAAAATTGCAACCTTGGAGTTTACAGATTATGCAATGAGTTGGTGGCATAGTTTTCAAGAAAACCGTAGACGAAGGGGTGAACCTCCTATTAATAGTTGGACTCTTTTGATGCAACATATGAGGCTGAAATGGGTTCCAAATCATTACTTTCAGGATCAAGGGTTTAAACTTCAGCAATTATCACAAGCGGGTAAATCGGTTGAAGAATTTCATGATGAGATGCAACTAACAATGATTCGGGCAAACATTATTGAACCCGAGGATCTTACAATGCAGCGTTTTCTTTGTGGTTTGCGGGATGATATTGCGGGTCAAGTTGAGTTACAAAATTACCAAACTTTACCGGACATGGTAAATGGTGCTCTTATGGTTGAAATGAGGCTGAAAGCAAGACGAGAGGAACGTGCTAAGGCAAATAAACCATTTGGGTATCGCAGCTCTTTTACACCATCTTTCCAACAAGGTGGATCATCTAATTCTGATTATACGAAGAAGATTGATAGTGGGGTGAAACCCAATGTTCACAAAAGCAAGCTGAATGAGATATTGAGTCCTAGTAAAGGTAAAGCGGCTGAAGTGGGGCGTTCTCGGGATATTGAATGCTTCAAATGCAAGGGCAAGGGACATTATGCAGCAAATTGTCCAAATAAACGTACCATGATGATTTTAGGGCAGCCTTTACCTCGTGATAACTACGAATCTCATTCGGAGGGTGATGAAAATGATGATGATGCTGCATTGCAAGATGACAATTTAGATGCGTATGCTACACACGATTATGGTGCTTGTTATGTGATTCGAAAGACTTTGGCCATTCATACAAAGTTGGACGAGTCAATTCAGCAGGAAAACATTTTTTAGTCCACATGTGGCATTACGGGGCGCACTTGCAACTATATCATCGATTCGGGGAATTGTGCGAATTTGGTAAGCCAAACACTTGTTAAAGATTTTAATATTGCTGTTTTACTGCATCCCCACCCGTATAGTTTGAAATGGATGAATGATGTGGCTGATGTACGTGTGGCTACCCAAGCACTTGTAAAATTTCATGTGGGTAAATTGGTGGATGAAGTTTTATGTGATGTGGTCCCTTTGTTTGTTACTCATTTATTATTGGGGAGACCTTGGCAATATGATAGTGCTGCATTGTATAATGGTCATTTAAATACATGGAGTTTGCATTTACATGGTCATACTATTACTTTACATCCGATGACACCAGATCAAGTTCATTCCGAACAGCTGCGTATGGCTACTTCTTGAAATGCTGCTGCATTTAGTGAGAAAAAAATGATAAAGAGGGAGAAAAAGTCGTAAATAAGCAAGTTGTTCCAGAGAGAAAAAAAATGAGTGCGCTTTATCGCACTTTGAGGGCAAAAGAAAAGTTGAAAATTTAAGTGTCAGGGAGGGTGTTCTCGTTCCAAATGAGGGAGTAAAATGGATGGTGCAGCTGCGTGAGGGTGTGGGAGCTTCAAAACACGAGGGTAAAATAAAAGTTGAAAACAATGTTGGTAAGGGTGTGAAGCACAATTTTCTTGCCAAGTCTAGTTTAATCACTGAGACTATAAATGGTGGTAAATTTGTTTTTCTCATTTATTTCAAGGCATTCGACCCCTCTCCCCATTGTTTACTTACTATTGCTGATTTGACATCTTCTCTCCTGAGTGTTGTATGTTCGGTTTTGCAGGAATATGCTGATGTGTTTCCGGAGGAAGACCCAAGTGGTTTGCCACCTCTACGTGGGGTGAAGCATCAAATCGACTTGATTCCGGGTGCTACTCTTCCAAACCGACCAGCCTATAGGGCCAATCCTACGGAAACGAAGGAAATTCAGTGACAAGTGGTTGAGTTGTTGGAAAAAGGCAAGATCCGTGAGTCCTTAAGTCCTTGTGCGGTACCCGTCATCGTGGTTCCTAAGAAGAGTGGTGAATGGCGGATGTGCACCGACTGTCGTGCAATCAACAATATAACGGTAAAGTATCGCTATCCTATTCCTAGGTTAGATGATATGCTTGATGAGTTTCATGGTAGTAAAGTTTTTTCTAAGATTGATTTGAAAAGTGGTTACCACCAAGTACGTATTCGTGAAGGTGACGAGTGGAAAACAGCCTTTAAAACTAAGTTTGGTCTTTATGAGTGGTTGGTTATGCCATTTGGGCTTATAAATGCACCTTCCACGTTAATGCGTTTAATGAATGAAGTGATGCGTGAATTTATTGGTCATTTTGTGGTAGTTTATTTTCATGACATGCTCATTTATAGCACCACACTTGATGATCATGTTGCACATTTACAAGCTGTTCTTGATACACTTAGGCATGCTCAATTGTATGCTAACCTTAAGAAATGTGAGTTTTTCTTGGATCGCATTGGTTTTCTTGGTTTTGTGGTTAGTGACAAGGGCGTTGAAGTTGATCAAGAAAAGATTGGGGCAATCAATGAGTGGCCTGCACTTAAAAACGTGCCTGATGTTAAGAGTTTCATTGGCTGGGCTAGCTTCTATCGGCGGTTTGTGAAAGATTTTAGCACCATTGCGGCTCCTTTGACCGAGTTGGTGAAGAAAAATGCAGCCTACATTTGGGAAGATCGTAACAGGGAGTCTTTTGAAACTTTAAAGCTTAAACTTATTTCAGCACCTATACTTGCTTTACCCGATTTTGATAAAATGTTTGAATTAGAATGTGATTCATCGGGTGTTGGTATGGGTGGTGTTTTAATGCAAGAAAAATGACATATGGCATATTTTAGTGAAAAGTTGAAGGGTGCTCATTTGAATTATTCTACGTATGACAATGAGCTTTATGTCTTGATTCGTTGTTTGAAAACTTGGCAACATTACCTTAGACCTCGTGAGTTTATTATTCATACGGACCATGAGTCTTTAAAATATCTTAAGGGTCAAGGTAAGTTGAGTAAACGACATATCCGCTATATTGAAATCATTGAGTCATTTCCTTATATCATTATGTTTAAGAAAGGGAAAGAAAACATTGTTGCGGATGCTTTGTCTAGGCGTTATTCCTTGATTACATCTTTACAAACTAAGTTGCTTGGTTTTGAGAGTATTAAGGATTTATATACGCATGATGCTGATTTTGGGGATATATTTGCTAAGTGTCCGTCATCTACTTTGCCTGATTATTCTGTGCATGATGGTTTTCTTTACAAAGGTGATAAGTTGTGTATTCCTAGATCTTCCATGCGTGAATTATTCTTGATGGAGTCTCACAGGGGTGGTTCAATGGGACACTTTAGGGTAGATAAGACTTTGGATATGTTACGCATACATTTCTATTGGCCATGTATGAAAGCTGATGTGATTAAATTTTGTGCTTCTTGTCTTGTGTGTAAGCATGCTAAGTCACGTTTGCAGCCCCATGGTTTATACACTCCCCTACCTATTCCTACATCTCCTTGGACCGACATTTCTATGGACTTTGTGTTAGGGTTGCCTCGGTCTAGGAATGGTAAAGATTCTATGTTTGTGGTGGTGGATCGTTTTTCCAAAATGGCTCATTTTATTCCATGTAATAAGACTAATGATGCTTCATATATTGCTGATTTATTCTTCAAAGAAATTGTCCGTTTGCACGGTGTTCCTCGTACTATTGTGAGTGATCGTGACACTAAATTTGTGAGTCATTTTTGGAGGGTACTATGGATGCGTATGGGTACTTATCTCTTATTTTCTACGTCATTTCACCCGCAAACTGATGGGCAAACGGAGGTTGTGAATCGTGTGTTGGGACAACTTCTAAGAACTGTTGTGAAAAGTAATTTAAAGAATTGGGAGTCTTGTTTTCCTTATGTGGAATTTGCTAATAATCGTGCTAAACATTCAGCTACTCAATATGCACCATTTGAGCTTGTTTATGGGTTTTTACCTGCTGCTCCGTTTGATTTTTTTCCTATTCCTCCTGGTGCACAGGTTAGCTTGGATGGAGAAGCAAAGGCTGATCTTGTGAAAGCATTGCATGAAAGTGCACGGCAGAAGGTTGAGAAAGCAACGGAGAGTTACATAAAGAAAGCAAATAAAAGGCGCAAGGAGCTGATTTTTGAGCCTGGATATTTGGTGTGGCTACACCTTCGCAAGGAGAGATTTCCATATTTCCGTAAGTCAAAGCAGCATGCACGTGGTGATGGTCCTTTTCAAGTGCTTGAGAGGATAAACAACAATGCCTACAAGCTTGACATACCTCCGGATTGGAATATTTCACCTACTTTCAACGTGGTTGATTTGTCTCCTTATGACGCTTCTTTTGATCTGAGGACAGATCCTTTCAAGCCGGGAGGGAATGATACGAATAATAGTGGTCAAAACGCAGATATTGATGGTCCAAAAGCTGATCCACTTGTGTTTCGAGATGGGCCAGTCATGAGATCACAAAAGAGGAAGTTCGAGGAAGCTTTGAAGAATCTAATTGTGGCAACTTTCAAGGAACACATTGGGCTCATCAAGAATAAAGACTTGGCCATTTTATCCTTATTTCTTGTAATTGGGGTTAATGGGCCAAATGGGGAACTATTTCTATTTTAGGCTATTTTTAGCATTATTTTCCAATTTTAGTGATATAAGCCCAACCCAACCTATAACTATTTTCCTTTGGGTTTTGTTTGAAGCCAAAAGCCCAAAACCTTTTATCCAACACCTTTTGGGTAGGACCATAAGCCCAAAACATTTCCATCAACTTTTAAACCCAACACAAAATCCATTTCCTTTTTACTCTTATTTTTTAGGAAACCCAAAAAAAACCCAAAACTATTCTATTTTGAGTTGGATCAGCCCAAAGCCCATCTCCTTATGCTTATGGTGTTTTTTAGAAGTGTGTTTCTCCCACATTGTCTTATGCATTATAGTTTGCAAGTCTTGTAGCCTATATAAGGCATTTGTTTTGTACTTTGAAAGTTAAACAAACTTTGAGTGAAAACTTTATATATTATGAATTTTCAGTGATTGAAAATTTGATTGGGTTTTACATTTACCTTGCTGATTAGGTAGTGTTTAACTTGGAGAATCTATCAAAGGATTGAGAATTCCTTTTTTGTGATGTTCTTAAACTTGGGATTTCTAAGGTGTTGATTCCTTAGGAAGAACAAGCTTGCTCTTTTGTTCTTGTGTTCATCATTGATGCCTTCAATCTAGATCCAAATCCATATCAATCTCTAAGGCACCTTCTTTATGTACTTCTCTTGTGACAAATAAATTTTCCTGGACTCTCTGTCATGAGTAATGTGCATCCCGAAAATATGATTTGCATGGCCCAAGTCTATCAAGGCAAAAGATTTGCTAAACTGCTGCTTCAACCTGTCAATCCTTGAAGCATTCTTTCCAACAATCAAAATATCATCAACGTAAAGTAAAAGAATGATAAAATCATCCTTAGAGAATCTTCTAATAAACATGCAATGATCTGAAGTAGTCTTCCGGTACCCATGCTCTTTCATGAAAGACTCCAATTTCTTTTAACATTGTCTAGGCGCTTGCTTCAACCCATAACGACTCTTCTTCAACTTGCACACAAGATTCTACTTTCCTTTCACCTGAAAACCCTCTGGCTACTCCATATAGATGTCTTATTTTAAATCACCATGAGGAAAAGCTGTTTTAACATCCATCTCCTCAACCTCAAAATCAAGACTAACTACCAAGCCAAGAACAGTCCGGATAGAAGACATTTTCACAACAGGAGAGAAAATCTCACCAAAATCAATGCCATTTGATGTGATTCTGGATCGAATCAGATCGCACTTTGCCCAGGTTTTAACTCGGGGATCAATAATGAGCTTAAAAACCTAACCTAGAGAATCCAAACTAAGAAAGGGTTAGAACGCCACAACGTTCGCTCACAACGCTGATAAGTTCTAAAGGTGATCCTCTACAACAAAGAGAATCTCACTCGCAAGTGTTAATAGAAGTCGACTCGACTCTTAAGAGAAATTTTATTATTCAAGAATAAGGTGTGAAATACAATGGCTGGTGTTGGCCATATATAGGCTTACACCTCAAAGGAAAAATAACTTCTAAGCAATATGGGAGAAATCTCCTTAACCTAATGCGCCTATCAGCCACATATTGGGCTCCTAATCTTATTTAGGCCCATATAGCCTTTTATTAAAAAGAAAATTAGCTGAATTAAATGAAAGAAAATCCATAATGTAAATAAGGCCCACAGTCAACAAAATCCATCACTAAGGGCCTCTAAGGGTAGGCCGTAGTCTTTCAAGGGCCAGATAATTAATTCAACTAGTCTCTTTAGGCCAAATAGTATAAATAACACATTTCAGGGCCTTTTCTTTAGGCTCCTCGGTTTGACCTTGCTCGAATTGTTCCAATACTAAGAAAGTAAGTGCTTCCCTTAGTTTCTTCCTTTGGAGCCTAGTCATAGGGCCATCTCTGATCACAATCGGGTCCATGGGTGTCGTACGTAGGAGCTAACAGGTCAGGAATGTCATCGGGGATCACATCATTCCACCTGGGTGGAAAGGATCTGTCCTCAGATCATAGGGGTTGTCGAAGGGCATCAATTCAGCAACATTGATAGTATTGGAGATGCCCCAATCTTCCAGAATTGCAATCTAGTATGCATTGTTGTTGACACGTTCCAGCACTTCAAATGGACCGTAACCTCGAAGGTGTAATTTGGACTTTCATTGCTTAGGGAACCGATCTTTACGATAATGTAACCAAACCAAACTTCCCGGAGCAAAAATAACTTCCTTGCGGCCTTTGTTGGCATGCTTGACGTACCGTGTTGTTGCGCTTTCCACATTGCGACGTGCATCTGTATGTAAGTCTTTGACCAAGGCAGCTTTATGTTCGCCATCCAAACTCGTTTGTGTACCTGTAGGTAAAGGAGCTAAAGAAAAAGGCATATCGGGGTTGAACCCGTACACTAGCTCGAACAGAGTATAACGAGTAGCAGAATGTTTACACCTGTTTTATGCAAATTCCACAAAAGGCAAACAAGTTTCCTAAATTTTTAGATTTTTCTAGACAACAATATGAAGTAATTGACCCAACAGATGATTAACTACTTCCGTTAGACCATCAGTTTTGGGGTGATATGCAGTAGAATACACCAAAGAATTTCCCAAACGATTCCACAAAACACGCCAGAAATGACTGATAAAATTGACATCACGGTCACTAACTTTAGTTCTAGGCACACCATGCAAATGAACGATTCCTTGAAAAATAAATCAGCAATATGGGATGCATCATTCGTTTTATTGCATGCAATGAAATGAGCCATCATTGAAAAACAATCTACCACCACAAACACAGAATCTTTACCACTCTTAGAACGTGGTAAGCCTAGCACAAAATCCATGGATAAATCAGTCCAAGGATAGGTTGGAATCGGGAGTGGGGTATACAAACCATGTGGGGCCGATTTGGACTTAGCAGACTTGCAAGTAAGACAAGCATCACAAGCACATATAACATCAGTTTTCATTTTCGGCCAGTAAAAGTGTGATTTAAGCATTTCTAATGTTTTAGTTATGCCAAAATGACCCATAAGGCCCCCAGCATGAGGTTCACGCATAAATAACTCACGCATAGGAAAAATTAGGAATGCACAAAAGAGCCTCACGAAATAGAAATCCGTCGTGCCTATAAAAATTTTCATGGGCTAACTCAATAGTGTTCACATAAGCTTCAGCAAAATCAAAATCTAACGCATACAATTCCTTAATAAATTCAAATCCAAGGAATTTAGATTGCTTAGTAGTGACGATATTGTATCGACGAGACAAAGCATCAGCTACAATGTTATCTTTACCCTTTTTGTACTTAACAACATAAGGAAAAGATTCGATAAACTCAATCCAACGAACATGCCTCTTAATTAACTTCCCTTGACCCTTTAAATACTTAAGTGATTCATGATCGGTGTGGATAATAAACTCCCTAGGGCGTAAAAGTGCTGCCAGGTTTGGAGGACTCGAACTAAAGCATACAGCTCCTTATCATAAGTTGCGTAATTCAAATGAGCACCTTTTAAATTTTCACTAAAATGCGCAATAGGCCTGCCCTCTTGGATTAAAACACCACCAATACCCACACCCAAAGCATCACATTCAATCTCAAAAGTTTTATTAAAGTCAGGTAAGGCAAGTATATAAGCAGAAATGAAACGCAGCTTAAGGGTTTCGAAAGCTTCCATCTGTTTAGGTCCCCAATGCCAAGGGACATTCTTTTTAACCAGGTCGTTCAATGGTGTGGCAACAGTACTGAAATCCTTGACAAAACGTCTATAGAATCCTGCAAGGCCATGGAAACTACGAACCTCCGCAACAGAGGTTGGTTCGGGCCATTTTTCGATTGTTTTAATCTTCTCACGATCAACTTTAACGCACTACGCTCTGACAACAAAGCCAAAAAAACACAACTATATCCTGTTGAAATAGTGTCCTAAAGCCAATCGGGTTGGACCGGATCCGACCGGGTCGGATTATTTCTACTATTTCTTTGTGTTTATACATATATTAAATGGCTTTTATGTTGTCATATATATGTTCTTTTAAAGAACCAATTATGAATTGTTATATGATAAAGTCCTTAGTATTATACTGTGATAGAGAAACCATGATATGCGATTATGGTTGATGAGATCTCTAATCACTTTAATGAGTTTGATACTTAAATGTCTCTAGGCTGATGTACTATTAAACAGGGCATTGATAGTATAAACAGACTAGCACGTATTAGATGTCTTCTGTCTTTAAGGGCAGGGATAGATCTCGTCTATCGAAGTGTAGAGACACTTGGACTGTACGTGGACGTGTATTAGAGAATGCTTACGTTAGACTGACCCACTTACACGGATAAGTGTCACACTATGTGACGGTTGTGTAATTATCCTTAAGACCGGAGTCTTCATGGCATCACGGTGTGGATTGTCATGCTTTGACACTATTGAGGTTTCCCCAGCCACGGGCGATCATGCGGTAGTGATTGGGTATGATCTTTGAGCATGCGGAGTATACATGATTGGTCGTCCGGGAATCGCGTATCCCATGATTGGGATCGAATATCCGAAATGGCCTTCTTATAAGGAATGTCTTACTCTCGTGAATCTTTGCAAAGTGGGAGTAAACGAGTTACTTCGAGAAAGTTTGATATCCAGATTATAAGATACGGTCGTTGATGTTTTGACACTCGACTAACGACCGTATGGATATTATTACAGCGATAGGATTGTAAGTTACACGGTAACTGTTCACATGAAAGGTAGTAGTCATTGCATTTGACTCTTCCGATGATTGGGGGTCACGGTGTGTTGCTAGACGCTATCCCGTGATCGTTAGGCATGAAGGGCATTTTCGTAATTTGCACTTTGTGTCTACGGCCAACATATTCGGAAGCCTATCGGGTCACACACATATGAACATCTAGCCGGATTAAAATGTGGTTATAAATGATAACCAAATAAGGAAAGTTTATCTCACGACTATAAGGGTTATAGTGGTAAATTAATATGGTGGTATTTATTTATTATGAATAAATTAAATACAAGATATTAATTATGTTGATTAATTAAATATATATATATTAGATATGTATGTCGAATTTATGTGTATATGATACACATGTATTTTACAAATTAATTAATCATAGTATTATATTAATCATGTTGACTAATTGAATATATATGTATATATTGATATATATATATATATATATATATATATATATATATATATATATATATAAAAATGGGTTCATATACATACCTCTATATCCATGCTTACCGTACTTACTAGTAATTAAAACCCTCAATCCTCGATTTCCTCATCTCAAATGAAACCCACCACGCAATTTCCTCTTCCTTCCTTCGGTTCTCGCAACTTCCGAAGTCTACAATTTCTCAACAACTTCCGAAGTCTACATCGCTCCAACACCCTTCCTCCTTCCTCCTTGCACTCCGGCGACGAGCGAGTTCGAAACAACGACATTGCGATTGTTGTCTCATCAAATTCTCTCGAGGCGTTTTCCTTTCTCCTCGTTGATCTAAAGGTACTTGATTCGACCAGATTATTTCAAGCTACTTCTTGTGTTTTTATTCATTTCTTTTTCAATTTTGAAGATAGTCCGATGGATTGCGATGTTTTGATGGCTTAATTTTACGATTTTTATACTCTGGTTTGATCTTTGTCTAAGCTTGTTGCTTCTCTTGGTCTTGGGGATAAAATGTCCGGTATTGTTCATGTTCTTTTTAGTTCTGCTTTGTTTTAATTGTTGGTTTACTTTGCTTGTTGAGGACACATTTCCTTGGATGTTTGTTAATCGGATACACTTCTTTGGTACAAATTTGCTCATGTCTACTTGTTCTTTTGGTTAATCATTGATTTTCCTTACGGTTAATGGTTTAATCTCTCGAATGTCACATAAACGTTGTGAAACGTCTTTGTAGTGTTTTGTTTATAGGGATTATTAGTATAAGTTTTGATGGTGGTACCGATTCGACCAGATTATTTCAAGCTACTTAATGTGTTTTTATTCATTTCTTTTTCAATTGTGAAGATAGTCTAAAGTGGTAGGGTTTTGTATTCTTACTTATCAATGCCGCAAGTTTCTGCCGATTCAATGGCTCTCATAGGCAAAGTGGTATGTGATGCAAAAGGGAATTAGGCTTGGACTTTTCTAGATGTGTAATGGAGCCTATTTTGTGTTAGATGTTGAATGCATTACCTCTTTTATGTTCTAGTTTGTTGAGAATCACCGCCCCTAGCCTTCCTCGCATTAGATGCTAGACACATACTATCTTTCTGTATAACAAAAGCTTACTTTGCCATGAGCTATAATAATCATAAGGTGTTGTCTAAAATTTAGATAGTATTGGTGTACTTTTGCATGATTGTGTAGGGAAATTGCAGCCTGTATTGCTCGCTATTAATGAAATTCTTGAAACTTGAAGTAATACTGCCAGTTTTGTTTGTTTACATGTTTTTTCCTTATTGGGGTCAGTCCTAGGCCACGTGTTACATGTTTTATTGCGATGTTTTGATGGCTTAATTTTATGATTTTTATACTCTGGTTTGATTGTTTGAATCCGTTTTTAAATCTTGATTTTTGGGGGTTTTTGTTTGAATGCAGCTTGTGACAAATGAAGAGGAAGGAGATTGTGAAGTTAGCTAATGACAATCAGGAGAGTGTGAAGTTCGGTAATGCCAAACAAATTTCGAAGAAGATGAAGCAGCATAACAACGATTCACCTTCGACAAGCAAAGCCATTACTTTAAAAACCAGGATGTCTCCTTGTGCCATCACAAAATTTATTGAAAGTTGTCCAAGTGATGAGCAAATACGGGACATTGAGGCCATTGGTTTTGGTGGTCTGTTGAAGTTGAAAACGGATACAGTTCCTACTGCCTTAGTACGCTGGTTGTTGTCAGACTTTAACACTAGTGCATGTTCACTGATGAACAATCAACTTCAAATAAAAGACACGGACATTCATATTGCGACTGGGCTACCAATGGGTTCCATTGAGTTGTATGAAGCCACGACGAGTGAAAAATCAGAAGATTTTTTAGAGGAAAAAAAGAAATGGTTGCTACAGTTTGGTTGTATTCCTAAAGTTTTGAAGAGATCATTGTTGGACAAATTAATTTCACAGCGAGCGGGAGGTGTGGAATTCAAGAGAAATTTTATAGTTTATATCGCATCTACACTTTTGATGGGCGTTAAGGGGACACAGATGTAAACTTCTTGTTTTGAAATTCTTAGGCGGAGATCTGGCAAATGCATCGAATTTCAATTGGTGTTCATTTACTAGAAGGCAGCTGGTTACCTCTATTTGTAATTGGCAAAAGATGGTTGGCAAAGGTAATACTGAAGCTAGTTCTACGTTTGTGTATAAGGGTCCGATAATGGTTTTGGTCTTTATATATCTTGACAGAGTTGTTTTTAGATGGAGGACTGTTGAACGTATCTTCCCAACGCTTGCAAATTGGGGCAATGATGAAATTAGAAGGAGGGTGAAGGAAGAAAAAGATGTTGGTTTTGGAAAGGGCTGTGTAGAAGGTCCTATAGTTATGGACGAGATGGATAAAAAGCAAGAGACAATGGAGGATAAGGAGGATAAAAAAGATGAGCAGGAGGAGAAGAACGATGCTAAAGAAGATCAGAACGATAATTCTTCGGTTAAGTTGTTGGCTCAGGCGGCATTGGAGTTTGCCAAGGCGTATGATAACTTTTCTTTCCAGTTGAGGAAAGCAATTGTGAAAAACTCTGATTCTGATTTTGTTAAGCAGATGGCTTCTCCAGCGAGCGGATTTGTGATGGGTATATTGCTACCAGACAGGAAGGCAATGTGGCGGCTAGCCAAAAGGAGGAAAAGTTAGATAGACAGGAAGTTGAAAGAGATGAGAAAAATGATGAAAAGGCATATTGCTATTCTCTATCTTCTTATTTATCATTATTGTCATCATCTTTCTTATTCTAAGCTATGTTATCAAATTTTTACTCCCTTTTCAGGTTGAAAATGCTGATCTTCTTGGCGAAATAACTGACGAAGCCATACTGGAGGTGTTCCTCAAGCTTGAAAAAACTTTAGGAAAGCATCCAATGGAAGAGGGAGAGGTAAAGAAGAAGAAGGTTCATTTTGTCGACCTACGGTGCCATCTTTCGATCTTTTGGGTTACGATTTTGGCTCCACCCAAGAGACCACCCAAGGGCCAGCCAGGTGTCCCCTGAAAAACAGCCCACTCCTTTGAGTTGTGTTAGGCGTTCATCACGAATTGCATTTGCAAGTGGAAGTGGTACACATAGTGGAAATGGTGCATATAACGCATCACCGTAGCCTTTGATGTTGCTCTCAATGAAGAAGACTCATTTTCTAGTCGGCCATCACCAAAGACCATTTGCAAGTGGAAGTGGTACAAAGGACACCTCCCTCGGGAAGTTGAGCATGAGGAAAATTTGAAAGCGAAGCGGAACGTTGTTCGTTCTAATGTTTATCGATCACCATTTTTGCAGAGGAACATTGACATCTTCTCTCATTTGACTAAGCTTGAGAAGTATGTGATTGATTATGCTCTCTTAGACAACTCACGATGAGAGGTTTGTTTTTGTTATATCAACATCATATGCTCTTAGTGTTATTATTTAGCCAAAGGTACCATAATTCAAATTGAGTCTGTGTTCGATAATTCAAATTGATGTAGTTGAGTATGTGTTCGATAATTCAAATTGACCTCTTAAAAGGTGATGTTTAGAGTCGTAATGTGGAGGTTTGTCTTCTAATTTTACAATTATTTTTATTCTAACATATCAGTTCACATTTTGAACTACTATATGTATTTTCTTCTCGTGATATGTGCACTTTTCGGAGTGCTAATGTTTTTGTGCACTGTTAAGTAGTTTGGTGCACTGGTAACTAGTTTGGTGCACTGGTTATTGTTTTAGATGTCTCTTGGTGAGTTTGAGAAACATGTGCTAGTAGATGGATGCACTTTTTCAAGTACTAGATGCATTGTTTATTATATTAGATGCATTAGAATATTTTCTTTTTTTCTCGCTTTATGCATTATCTACCATGTTGTTTTTGTGTAGGAAATTCTATTCAAGAGAGTGGCAAACATGAATTGACCCGCTTTCATTTGAAATCTTTAGTTGTTGGAGATAATGTTTCTCCTTCAGTTATATATGTCTGGTGTGACATTTTAAACAAGGGAGAATATAACAAGTCTAGTGATTCCCCCCTACGTTTGTTTCTCTACTTGTCATCATCCGTTGATGTAAGCTCTTATATGCTATGTTTTTTTAAATTTAAAAACGTCTATTTTATGCTTATATTTTCTAACAAACATTGTATTTTTTCAGCCCACTGATGGTGTGGAGATCAATTTCAATGATGTAGACCTGGTAAAGAGATTGTAAAGTATATGATTTTTATTTAAAATTTATTTTCGTTTTTTGAAGTCATGTCCACTTTTGTACCTACAGATTTTTGTGCCCCACCTTACACACGTCAATCCCAATCCTATTCTCTTTTGTGCAAACTTGTCAAAATCAAAGCTTGAAGTTATTCATGCTATGAAACCAAAGTCGGTCAAATATGGTGTCTATGTAAAACATGTGGTATGTGTTTCAACTTTTTTGTACCCATTATCTAATAAGTTTTTTTTATTATAATATGTTCTTTTTTATTCGTATTTGACACAGTTGGCTTTCATGGGTAAGATATTGAAAGGGAAAGGAAAAGCTTGTGAAAACCTCTTTAGGTTTGATGTTCAGGAGTTCGTGCCGAAACCTTATATTGTTGATGGTGTAGATTCGGGTGTTTACATGATGCGGTTCATGGACACCTACAAAGGCATGAAGCAAGGATACACTCCATGCTTTAAAGATGTAAGAACTAGTTTTAAAATTACTTTGTTTTACAATATTCATTTCAATCAAAAAATTCACTAGGAAGGAACTCATTATATTGTTCAGTGCTCAATTGAAGAAGTTTAGTTGTAGAGCATGCTTTCGGATCCTGACTTCTGACCAAAACATCCTGAATTTTAAAATCAAACAATTTGCTCACTCTATGACTTGCGGATTACGGTAATTTGAACCATTTTCATAACATGTGTTCTTATACTTTTATGTACTAGCTTACTCCGTCTTTCTAATATAAGACACTTGTTTCCATGTAATAGTCAGCCAGCACCCTCAAATCGTATAGAATACACGGATGCACATCTTACTGAATTTGTTCGTAAAGGCGACCATGCATCAATGTAAGAAATTTTTTATTTATGTGTTTATGTTGCTTATTAGGTTATTTGTCAATATGTAATCGTCTTACTTATATTTTTAGTCTTGTCGATACCGAATGGATGCAAGTCACTCGAAAGGGATGATGAGTTTAAAGCCACGCCAAAGGATAATGTATAATGTAAGTTTACTTGCATTTACAAACTTTTTTAGTTTAATTCTAAAGCTTTACTATGTTTATTCTCATTATATATTCGACATCCTTTAATCAATACATTATAAGCATCAAAAAACTAGTAATCAATTGCACTCAAACAATAACCAGTGTGCGATCAAACAACTCTTCATTTCATTCTCATTATATATTCTAACACTTATCGTATTTTAGGTGATTGATATTGTTGGAATTAAATGTTCTTTTCTTAATCCAGAGTTTCTCTTTATGCCTACAATTGTTAAGGTAAAATTTTAAACACAAACAGATTTGTATAGTTTCACGAGAATGTTTTATTCTCGAAATTTAACTTGCATTTTCTACCATTCAGATTTGAAGCCGGATGGAAGAAAACACTTGACAATGCATATATAAAGTTGCATTACATGCCTAATGATGGAAAAGACATCAAAAAGTAAAAAAAAAAACTATGTATAATGTTTATGCATCAAACAAGAGTTTGTAACGTTATACCGTACCATTTTGTTCATTTGTTTTCTTTTTCTTCACCACCGCATTGCCGTGTTTATTCCTTTATTAAACGATGACCATTGGTTTCTTTGTGTTTGTGATTTGGAGAAGAAAACAACATTCATCTTAGACTCACTAATGCATAAAAAGAAAATGGTTGCAAAGAATCAGTTTGCCAGTGAAGTGGTAAGTTTTTTTTCTTGTGTAAAACATACATATAAGTTTTAAGTATTACGCTAATGATTTACTCATGCTGTGATTATTTTCAAAAGAGTAATTGTTGATGCACTAGTAGATGCATTGTTAGGTGGGCTAGATGTATTGTTAGTTGTGTTAGATGCACTATTGTTAACCTTGACATATCATGCTATTGTATTAAGGTAAATATGAGAATGTTGGTTGGAGTGTATGTACTGAAGAATATGAACTTTTGACTTACGATCATCATGAATTGAATCATAATCAAAGCTTTAGTCGGTTACAAATATCAGTAATTGACGATTTTTGACCTTGTTTTCTTGCTAGTAGAAGCGACTTACACGGGATCACCTTGTCGGATCCTTCTTTCAATACCTTGTAATATCATAGGCTGTTGATTGTTTAGGTAGCTGAGTGTTCAGGCCATTCCCTTGTTAATCTGTTGTAATTGACTATTCTCTGCTGATACCTTGATCTGCTATTGTTGCTGAACCTGTACTCATTTGTAATTTGCTGTACTTATTGATCCAGTTACTCTTTCTGTAATATATTAGTATCTTCTTTGTGTTTGACCCTTATATGTGCTAGTATATGTATTTATTCGATTAGTAATTTGACCTTGAATTGTTGATATTCTATAGTACTGGATCTGTAATCTAAAACTGTGATATAGTTGTACACTGTCTTGTTTCATTCATTTTATCATCAGTTTATACATTGCCTGCTTGTTTCAATTCTGCACTTATATCAGTATTATATACTCTTTCAAAAACTGAATCAGATGCTTATATTACTCACACCTAAATTATGTGAGTTATGTGTTATGTGGCCGTGGTTGTAGTATATATAGGTGTTTCTTTGTGTGTGCACCATGTGCGAATTAGATTGTATATATATGTGAAAGATGGAAATGAGGTTTTGTTTTTGATTTGGTGACTGAGTTTATCGTGTTACTTTTGCAAGGTTTATAATGTTGAGCTGGCTATCGATTTAAAACTTTGTTGGTTATGATAAGTTAAAAGGGATGAACAAGTTTGAAGTGGTGAATGTTAAGGTGCCCCAAAGAAAAGAATGGGTACTTCAGCTTTATATATAATTTCCTATGTTTCTTATTCTACATAGGCATGAAACAAGTTTGTTAAAAAAATTGCCTGCTTGTTTTCTATGCTCAATTTGTAAGGTATGATTGTGGAGTGTATGTACTAAAATTTTTGGAAGCTACAATCGATGAAACGCGTTATGGACCAACACAAATTATTTCAAGGTATGCATAGTCAACTTGATTTAATGATTTATTTAATTATGATAATTTTGTATCATAATATTATCTATGATTCTTTGTGCGTAGTTGGATGAATACCGTTCTCGCACAATGCTCGATCTACTCGGATGGGATATGAATTTTCGAAAGGTAACAAATTTTATGTCTTTTAATAATATACATCTAAATCCCGAGAGCAATATTTTAAAAGACCTTTTAAATTTTTAACATTTTAATAAACACTTTTCTTTATGAATTTAGTAGTTACATTAAAAATGCATTATGTACATTAAAATTTCTATCGATGCACTCAGTTGCACTTTGTAGGATTTATGATTTTTTTGTTTTTTGTTTTTTTGCGGTGTTTGATTTTAGTCAAGTGTTATTAAAAGGGTTTTTAGTCCGAATTAGTTGGAACAAGGTCTTGATGATTGAACAAAGTGAATGGCAAATGTATTCATGTATGTATTTGGAAACAAAATTGTCTCACAATTTGGATGTCAATGTTTTTATGAGATTGCGTTAGGGATCATATTCTCTAGTTTATATTTCTCGCACTTGTTCAATAAATTAGACTAATATTTACTCTTTCTGGTCATTTAAAAGATACCAACATATGGTGCACTAAAATAGTAAGGAGACGCATTAAAACACCTATCAGTGCACTCAAACAATAACCAGTGCACTAAAATAGTGATCGGATGCACTAAAGTCATTAAAAGTGAAATGAGTCTAAATTGAATCTACATATGCACACATTCACCAACCCATTAAATAATTCATGCAATTAGGATTTATTCCATGATTATTCTTTTTCTTTCTTTCCTTTCGAGACGGTTATCCATAGAGATTATAAGATTAAAGGTAAAAGAAAATCGGACCAAAAGTAATCGCCACCTTCAAAACAATAACTAGGTGCACTCAAACAATAACCAGTGCACTAAAATAGTGATCGATGCACTAAAATCATTAAAAGTGAAATGAGTCTAAAGTGAATCTACATATGCACTCATTCAACCAACCCATCAAATAATTCATGCAATTAGGATTTATTCCATGATTATTTTTTCTTTTTCTTTCCTTTCGAGACGGTTATCCATAGAGATTAGAAGATTAAAGGTAAAAGAAAATCGAACCAAAAGTAATCGATTGCAGACAAACAATAAGTAGGTGCACTCAAACAATAACCAGTGCACTAAAATACGATCGATGCACTAAAATCATTAAAAGCAAAGAATCGGAAATATAAAAACGCATACAGAGCAAAACATCGTTACCTTACAAAGGTCCGTTTGCTTGCAACCCCACAAGCAAAGAGAATCGGAAAACAACACACGCATAAAGCAAAAATTAACAATAAATGTAATCAAAAGCAAAAGATCATGAGCTAATAGGGGATCCAAATTCATACATAGTAAGAAGGCAAACATAACAAAGTTACAACTGCATCAAAATCAACTATAGAAACCAAATAGATAACCAGTACTAGGTTGAAACCCAAAAGAGAACAGTCACCATACAAAATATTGTATCTTAGGAAAAGTAACAGCTACTTGACAACTAGGACATATATAATCATGACAGTAAACACCCCCTGTAGCTCTGGAACTACTCCTAGTTGCTTGATAGAAGCGATGATCGATCATCTCATATATCTTCCCACCAATGTCTGTGTTTTACTGCAAAAAAAAATATACTATTATAACCACTTTAAATATAATGACCCTCTAATTTCTTATGTTCAAATAACCTAATACAAATGCAAATGTGGAATGTTCAACAACACTTTTATGTACTGCTTGCTTCATTGTGGCATCTTTCCGTAGGAGACGTGTGGGGCAATTTACGTAGTCATGGTATGACATTTTACCACAATAGTTGCACTTTCTTGGGTCCCTGTTCTGCTCTTCGATAGCTTTTTCCTTTTCCGAAATAATCCTTCTTCCCGATCTTCCAGACCCCTTGGTTTTTGACTGTTTTGGAGGAAGTATAGTAACTTCTTTTGGAAGTTTTGTTCCTAGCAATTTCTCAATCTCATCATCTTTGTTGACTTTTTCTTCTTTTGATTTTCACAACAATCTTTAACGCCTCTGACATTCTCTCTAAAGTTACGAAGTAGTTTCAACAACTCATCCGCTTTTCTTCATTGTCTTCAACCATAGATACACAAGCAAATGCTTGATGTACAACTCTCCAATCTTTTGTTTTTAGTGTCTAATGTTGAACAATCAACAAGTAACGTTCCATCTACACTAAAAACCGGCTGACAAGTTGCGTTTTTCATCCACCTATCCAACAAGTACTCTTTCGGAACTTCATCAAAACCCTTATCTTTCAACACACAAATCGCGTGGCGACACAAGAGACCTTCTCTGGTGAACTTCTTGCAAGAGCATACCAATTTATATTCAGAGATAACAAATTGGACTATGTAATCCTTATTCCTGTCCCGGTCCGTGATGATAATAGTATCTACCACACCATCTGTAGTGCTATTTTTAAACCCACATCTAAAACAAGCAGCCTTTACCTCCTGCTGAAACTCGTAAAATATAACAGGGGTGTATATTTTAGAAGCATGCTCTTCCATTTCAAGCGGGGTAATAAGTTGAGGCGATGAATTTTGGAATCTGCTACCAACTTGGAGTGTTTCCATCGTTGAGAATCCATTGCGCTCGTATCTCATGTAAAATTCAACCAAGGATAAATTGGGGTTAGTGAAGTTTCCAAAGAAACTGTTTTCAGATTCCGATCTTGAGGTCGTCCTCATAAGCCCTCCTAAGAACAAATCCCTTGAATATGCAGGGATCCAATAGGCACATAATTTCTTCATGCTATCCAACCATTCATTATCATGCAATTTGTAAGTCGAAATCATCGATGCCCATTTTTGCTCAAACTCCTGTACCTCAATGTCATCGCCCCACACACAAGCATTAATGTCTTTTAGAAAGTTGGTTTCTTTACATGTAGCCGACCTACTTTCTCTGTCACTTTTTCATTATATGCCACACACAAAACTTGTGTTGCGTTTTATCTCCAAAGACCCTTTCTATTCCTGCCTTGATCGCCGGATCTTGATCCGTTATTATGAAGTTTGGATAACGCCCACCCATGGCCTTCAAAAAGTTTTCAAAAAGCCAAACAAATGACTCTGTGGTCTCATTTGATAACGAGATCACTCCAAAGACCACACATCTCTTATGGTTATCCACACCCGTAAATGGACCAAACACCATTTTATATTGGTTCTTATTAAAAGTTGTATCAAACGAAACCGGATCACCAAAGAGCATGTAGTTTTTATAGCAATAGGATCACCTGAAATACTCTGCTCAAATTCCCATCCTTGTCCACATCAAAATCAAAGTAGAATGCAAGACACATTGCTTTTTTTTGCATAAACTTTTCAATTAACATCTCAGTGCATCATACTCTTTGATAAATTTCTTGACATCTCTGGGAGAAGTTCTTAAAATCTTCTAATGACGCACCAATATTACGAAACCGCTTACATGTTCCTTGAACATCTTAAATGACTTGGTTGCCCCAAAATTTACCTTTGCATTGTCAATTATCATTTTCTTATGCACGATGTTTATATCTCTAGCTTGCTTCAAATGGACCATGGTATTTGGAGTATTCGGATGGTGTGAGTGGCCTTCTATAAAAGTAGCAACCATGTATTTCACTGCTTTCTCTTCTCTACACCATCTTCTATTATTTTGAAAACTATTTTAGCCTGACAACCAACCCTAGTTATTGGAACCCTTCTTTGTTTCCTGTCGGCACTTATCCCTCGCTTTATTACATACATAACGCTTGTATATAATATTTCATTAGGTCCTTTACCATGTTTTTCTATATCCAACTTTGATGTTAAACCCGCGACTTCACTATACTTCCTATAAAACCGTATTCCACTGTTTAGGTCATCAAACAACATCCCTACAACCGGCTTTAAATTCTAGAACATAGGGTATTTGATTGATAGGGTCTCTAGTGACGACAGGGTAGCTTCATAAAAACATTAAAATTTAATATCGATGCACATTAAAAGTGACTAGATGCACTAAAATACTAATAAGATGCAATTGAACGTAAAAGAGAGCATAAATAACTATTACCTATAGTACCATATTGTTCGACTACCTCTTACGCTAAAGGTGACTCATAGTTGATTCCTTCCACAATATCTGCATTATTTGAATGATAAATTAAACACACCCGTTCATTTATTTTACATGATATTCTATCAAAAATATGGAAGAAGAAGTAAAATTATAAGAAAATTCACCTAGTGTACTTATGTCAGGTACAACGTCAGCTACTACCATACTTGTCAAACTAGAAGTGTTGATTTCTTCACTTAATTCTGTAGTTTCTGTAACAGAGTGAAAAGGTTATGATAACGAAAATTAAAAATAACAACCGGATGCACTAAATCAACAACTAGTAATTCTGGTATGTCTAGAGTTCGATTCCCGCCACCCCATTCCCTTGATAAAACCATCTTTCCCATTCGAGATAGCCAAAGCATAAATCAAGCGTGATTTTTGGGTCTCAATAAACGACGGGACTTTCCCAATCCCAACAAAGGCATTAAGCCATTCTCGATTCTTTGTTCAAATCTTAGAAAACTGAACTTCTAGTATATTTAATGTGCAACAGTTGGTTCATTGGACATTCCAGAGGTTAATTGTGAGGATTTCTGGAAGCAAGGGAGCAGGGACATATCTAACAAGATGTTTGGGGGATAAACACCCCCCCCTCTCTCTCCTCACACCAATTTTTTGGGGAAAAAATAAGGTACAGTTATGGATTTACAGAATAAGGTACAACATGTCCCCAACTAGATGTACCTAATAATCATAATGAACTACATGATTTTGCACAAGAGATATTGTTCATGAGACTTTTCCTTTTTTTTTTTTTGCCCTTAAGAAAACTAGACCCTAATACTAATCCTGGATAAGTCACCGCAAGGGAGGTTTCGTTCTACAAGGTTCAACATTTTTGTCGGTTAGTATCAATGCAAATAGTGATAACTTGGAAGACAACAAGAAGGTACGCTTTTCTCCTTTCTCAATTTGTTATATTTTAAGGGTCTTTAAGCGTGAAATCGGGTCGGATAAAACCATCCCTTGTTTGTTTCACACATTTTCCTATCAAAAAACAGAGCATTTTTGCTTTCTTTCTATTCTTTAAACAACAAGTCGTGAACTCAATACTATCTACAACAAGATTCAAAATTTCTTGACTTTCGAGATGGAGATTGTAACAATAGGAAAAAATGCACAAATCGAAAAATTACCGCTTGATAAGGTGTATTTTGTACTCTTTCATCCAAAATTGAAGTTGTGTACAAAACAATTTGAGTATTCTCCATCGCCAGATTTCCATCATCATATTCGATTCGAATCCATTGCTATGGTACGCAAAAAACAATAATCAAAAATAGTTATTGTTCGCGATCACCAAAGTCGATTCGGAAAAGAAAGGCGCGCGTGTTACAATGCGTAGAGAATCGAAGCATTTATGTTCGATTAACACGAAAAAGGAAATAGATGTGCAAGAAGGCAACAATAGAGAAGGGAAGAAGGAAGGTGTGGCGAATCGAAGGAAGAAGAAGACCGAATAGAAGGAGGAAGGGTAGGAAGGGTAATTCAAATTGGTTTGGTTTATTAATTTAAGTGGTATGTAGGTATGTATGGATAGTATGGTATGTAGGGAGACCCAACCCTATATATATATATATATATATATATGTATGGCGCACATTCATGTTGATACACGTGAATTGTGAAAGTTAGTCAATCATGACTTTATATTGTGTATTAATATTATATATTAATATATATATATATATATATATATATATATATATATATATATATTTGCACACATGTGTAAATTGATTTATGGTAATATAATAAAAGATAAATATTGTCAATTTAAGATATTGACAATATCTTGGAAATATTCAATATAAGATATTGACAATATCCTAGATTTATTTAATATGAGATATTATAATAAATGAGATAAATCAATCAAATATATTTTCCTTATTTTATTGGAAAAATGTTTTCTTCTCCTCTACTCTACTAGGGGGCGCCCCATACACTATAAATATAGTGTGGGTGTCAAGCTCTTTTGGACAACACAATTGCAAGAGCTCATAGTTCTTGTGTAAAATAGAGAGCATCCTTTAGAGAGTTGGAGAGAGGGGAAAAAGGCCGGTCTAGCAACCGGAGTTTTCCAATAGCAATCCATGATAGGATTCCGGCGGGCTGTTCGTGTGGACTAGCGGTAGAGGCCGAACACTTGGGCGGCTCTATGCAGAACTACTTTTCTTAGACGGTCAAAGCGTCGATCTTTTAGATCAACCAAGGTAACCACCGTCTACTAGCTTAATTGTTTATCGCTTAAACGAAGTCGATCTTGGGTAAAAGGAAATCAAAATTTTGAATTCCGCTGCGTTCCCGCGTAGATTTCCTAACAGTGGTATCAGAGAAAGCTTCGAGCTTAAGCAATAAGCATGTTAATTTGCGTAGTTAATTTTATCGTTTAAATCACGTTATTAAAAGATGAAAGATTTTTGATTCGCAAAGGTGATGCATGAAAAGAAAAAAAAACGAGATCGGGTGGTGCTTGGCCGATCGGGCGGCGGCCGGATTTGGCGGCGGCGGCAAAGAGGCAACTCTCTTGCCGGCGATCGTTGCCCGGTCAATCTTTGGCGGATCTCCAAATTTTTGTTTTGTGTATTTTGTGTTTCAATATTGTTCATAGTTGTGATTGGTAATTCCTCATTTGTTTAGTTGTGTCATGTGGCTAACCAATGATTCAAATAGTTTGAGCCATTGGGATGCCACATGGCATTAAAATAATAATGGCCTTTCCAAACTTTGTTTGGAATAGGCCTAGGTCTTTTCCAAATATTTGATTTGGGAAAAGGCCTAGGCCTGGGCCACTTCCAAAATTTTGATTTTGGAAAGTGGCCAGGCCTAAACCAAAATTATTTGGCCTTTCCAAATATTTGATTTGGAATAGGCCTGAGCCCTTTTCCAAATATTTGATTTGTAAAGGCTGGCGCTTAGAAACTGCCACTTCCAAAATTTTGATTTTAGAAAGTGGCCAGGCCTAAGCCAAATTTGGTTTAGGAAACCAAAAGGCATCTTTTTGATTACGAATCAAAAAGAAAGAAACAAAAGAGAAATAATTTTGATTTATTTTTAAAATAGTTCTAATTAATTAAAATTATAATTAAAATCGTTTAAAATTAATCGTTAATTTTATTTCGATTAAAATCATTTAATTAATTAAATGTTAATTAGTTAATTGATTGGATAAAATTATTTAATAGATTAAATGTTAATTGATTAATTAAGATTCAAGTAGTTAAATTTTAATTTTATCTCTTTCATAAGATTTTATTGTATGGATTAGATATAGTAGATATAATATGATTATATGGACCCCGATTGATCATGGACTCGACCGATAGGATAGATGTGAATGAATTAATTTTTCTGTTGTTTTTAAAAATTGTCCTAGGCCGTTATGAAGAACGTGACCTAGTTTATTTTCTGCATTTATCCCATTCCCGTTAGCTCCCTCCGTCTATGGCGGGTGTATTTATTTCATTAGATGGAATTAAATGTAACAAGAATGGAGTAGAAGATGAGACCAAAGAAAGACGAAAATAAAGATCCCATTGGAGAATGGAGCATTAAAGATCCTAATGGCGGTTGCAGCTACCCTTAGATTGTGACCCGCGGTTTCGTCAGTTTGTATTCGAAACCGCACCTAGGAAAATTCCATGATCATACCGGTTACTTTGCGCATTTATTTATTTTGTGCTTGTATTTATTTTATATGATACGATAGATGCATGACTAGGCACGATCTAGATAAATGTGTAGGATGTATGTTTATAGAGATAGACATATTTATGATGAGACCATAATTAAAATTAATTAAGTGAATTAATTTACATAAATACTTCCACCTCAAAAGAATCAAGTTGAAATTGCCTCCCCATATTATAATGACGGTGAAGAGCCCTTGTTCGGATCCAACTCATCAGCCAAAGCAGGGGGTTGACCTACCTCGGGTATATCGTCATTATCGAGATATGATCGTATGAGATCTCATGAATACTGGGGTTATGACTTGACTAAGAATTCTCTCGGCCACCAGCCAAAGCGGGGTCGTTTGGATTTTAGAGGCAAGGGTTTGACTACTTCATAAGATGAAATTTGTCAAAGAGTTGACTAGTCAAACAACAAGAGTCGTATAAGATACGATTGACAAAGGGTTGTTGTCTACCTATTAGACTATTTTCGCCCACCACCAAAAGCTGGGTCGCGGTAGTTTAAGCGGGATCTTGTCCACTAAAGAAATTAATAATTCTTGAAAGTCAATTGGAAGTAGTTGACTAGTGGGAGCAAAATCATAAATCAAAAGACCATTTTGATTTTATGTGTATAAACAACAACACTCATTTATTTTCATTTTTATGTTGTAGTTTTAGCAAACTTTATATTTATGTTTAATTCTCGATTAGTAAAACCAAATTATGACTGTTACCTTTTGAGAAACGTTCTCAAATATGGTTAAGTAATTTTAATCCTTTTAAAATAAGCAATGACATGAGCAATCCTGTTATAGTAGTTAGAGACAAGGAGATTTCATAATTGATGCAGTGCTCTGAGACTTTAACTATTAATGAAAGCGGAAGCTCATGATATGATTAAATCTATTGAAATAAGTTTCAACGAATTAGTCATATATTGGATACGATCCAAGATGATCATTCTGTCATATGATGACAATTAATTCAAACGTTGAATAAGAATGACCACATCGAATTTTGGAAATGTGGTTCTCAAGATTGTAAGATTTAAGTATCGACTTAACTCTATCATTGCTTAAAGGTTAATTAGATAGTCAATGTTTTGAATACGATTCAAAAGGTTAAATAAACTATTTAATAAACTTTAGATTTTCTTTATGAAAGGAAATCAAAGACATAGATCTTGTGATCCTTCTTAAGTCTTATGAAGACTACAATAAGAAACATTTTTCAAGTGCTTAAAGGATTAAAAAGGAAAGTTAGGGCATGTGCTTAAATAGAGAACTTATTGAAGTTTCTATTATAGGCAAGTGAGTTGAGATAAATCTATCGAAGTTCAAGTCAACTCTTAGATATATGATATCTTGCGAGTGTGATTAAATTAGAAAGATTAAATACAGATATGGAAGGTGAAGCAAACGTTGTAACACTTACCATATTCTGGATCTAGTAAACTGATAAGGGAACTAATGTTATTATGTTCCGGTTCTTATGAAGAACATACTTTCAGTTATTTGTTAGGATTTAGTAGACATATTCAATTGTAAAGAATAAATGTTATTTTGATAAAGTTGGAAGGTCACTGAATCTAACATACTAGATTGATGTCACTGTATAGTTGATATATGTGATGAGATCTCGACTAAATATTTGTATGGCTGTTATCCTTGATATTTGTAGTTGTTCTAGATGTCGACTCTCTGGAAGAGAAACGTATAATCAAATGTCATTTAGATGATGTCTGAACCATTTGATTATGAATTATGTGGGTAATACGTATCTTATCCAAAGATGACTAAAATACCCTTTATGAAAAGGTTGTAAAATCTAGAAAATTTGTCTAAAGCCTAAGCATACCGATGTTTGTTGGCTTATGATAAATGCCACAAATAAATGTTTTTAATCTCTATGACTATTTTAGAAATAGTTGAATGTATTTATTGAAGTACGACAATTCGAAAAGCCCGAAAAGTTCGAGCTGGTACGAATATGAGATTGATGAGCTACTTAGGAATTAATCTTCAATTGGTTTGAAGTAATTAATACCTGAAGGGTGTTTCAGAAGTCATCTGAAAAGGAATAAGATTCTCCTTTGAAGGATACCATATTTGGGATACGCAATTAGATTGTGTTCCCAGAATGGAAGCAACACTTTATATGATAAAGATGTGACGCAAGCCATGCGAAGTATCCCTTACCCATTTCGGGATACTGCCCTTATACTTAACCTAGTTCCAAAGAATAAAGGTTGAAAAAATTCCATATTAGATATGGAAGAGGATAATGTCGAATCTATCTTAACCGATGATTTGAAGTTGTCATAGGCAAAGTCAGAAAGGCTTGGAGCCTAGTACGACATATGCAACTTTGTGGAATATCTTAGCAAGTACGCTTGATATTGTTTACTTGTCCGCGGAGCAAAATGTTTGTCTCCAAACATGCTGTCTTCTAGAGGAAGTGTTTCTTCCAAAAGAAACAGTGGGAGTGAATCAAATCTCAAAAGAGTTTGAGAACCACAAAGATACATTCAACCATTGGAACATGAGTAGACGCCGCATAGCGATGAGGTGTAGAACACTGCTCAGTGCACACAAAAGTTCTGTAAGTCTGTGGATAACCTCAAGCCTGAAAAGGCTGTTGGTATGTTCATCTTGAAGAATGAATATCTCACGACTTATGAAAGAATGTTTGAAAGGCAAGATTGAGAGATATGGCCAGGAGCCATAATATCTAAATTAGATTCCATCAGTGACAACCAGGTTATGAACCTAGTCTGTCTTACCTAGAGGGAATGTCCCTGTAAGGCTGAGCCCAGTTCTATTCAGACTATGCTTGTTATAACTTCGTATCATGACTATGTGATAGTGTTGAAGACGTTGGGCAAACAGCTCAATGTTCATAGACGATAACATGAAATGTGAGCCCACGAGATCTATTTATGGACTCAAACAAGTTTCTCTAGACGATTTCTTTGTTTGACAATCAAAGGAGCTTGACTTAGTCAAAAGAAGGATACGCCCATGTGCAAGATGGATAGTGGGAGTGTGTTACGATTTTTGAGTAAGGTATTGGATATCTCTCTCGAGAATTATCACCCCATGTCACAGTCAATTAATGTTTGGTAGTTCAAGGTTTTTATGAAAGCACTTGAATTAGCAGTTCTTATTTTAGAAATAAGAATCTATAGCGATAGATTTAACTGCTTTTAGATTATAGTTTGCCTATATAGATGTGATGCTAAAAGAGTTTAGCATAGATCGCGACAAGGGATACTGCTAGACGGTGTTCTCTAGATCTATCTATGTTAGGACATTCGTCCTAATGATAAGGTGAATGATGATGCTTATGGAAGGTTTCCTTCGCTACTGCGATAGGAACCATCTTATAGGTGATGCCAGATGTTCATAGTTCATGAACTGTCATGAGCAAGTATGAAAGTAAATCTGGTGAATGTCGAGAATATCCTTAAACAAGTTAATGACGATTTCCTAGTTTATTGAAGCTTGGAAGCGAATAAATATAGTTATACGGACGTATATCCTGAGTCTTACGAAGGCGAGTGGGAGCTACAGTCTGGGTTTGCAATCACTTTGATTAAGTGATACAGTGAGCTAGAAATGTTCTAGCATATGGGTCACTGTAAATTCTACAAGTAGGCCAAAACACAGTAGTGCCTTAAAGGCGCAGCGGGAGCAGTACATGGATCTAGAAGGTTCATTCTTGAACCTTGTACGGTTCTTCCACCTTTTTTATATAGCTGATATAGTAAGTGGATTCATTGCTTGAAGCAAGGACCAGGGTCTCGTCAGAGATTCGTGTGTGTGTTGAGGCCGTTCCTTTGACTTGGTCATTTGGAGCATGATATGAAGATAGTATGAGTCCCCATGGACAGCGATCCGTTTATGGCTAGGGCTGGTTGCGAGTATTGTATGAGATTCTTGTGTTTCAACTTGGTCTTGTGTGTGCGAGTGATTGGTTTTAGGCCAAGTGGGAGATTGTTGAAATAGTGTCCTAAAACCAATCGGGTTGGACCGGATCCGACCGGGTCGGATCATTTCTACTATTTCTTTGTGTTTATACATATATTAAATGGCTTTTATGTTGTCATATATATGTTCTTTTAAATAACCAATTATGAATTGTTATATGATAACGTCCTTAGTATTAAACTGTGATAGAGAAACCATGATATGCGATTATGGTTGATGAGATCTCTAATCACTTTAATGAGTTTGATACTTAAATGTCTCTAGGCTGATGTACTATTAAACAGGGCATTGATAGTATAAACAGACTAGCACGTATTAGATGTCTTCTGTCTTTAAGGGCAGGGATAGATCTCGTCTATCGAAGTGTAGAGACACTTGGGTATGCGTGGGCGTGTATTAGAGAATGCGACGTTAGGTCGACCCACTTACACGGATAAGTGTCACACTATGTGACGGTTGTGTAATTATCCTTAAGACCGGAGTCTTCATGGCATCACGGTGTGGATTGTCATGCTTTGACACTATTGAGGTTTCCCCTAGCCACGGGGCGATCATATGGTAGTGATTAGGTATGATACTGAAGCATGCGGAGTATACATGATTGGTCGTCCGGGAATCGCGTATCCCATGATTGGGATCGAATATCCGAAATGGCCTTCTTATAAGGAATGTCTTACTCTCGTGAATCTTTGCAAAGTGGGAGTAAACGAGTTACTTCGAGAGAGTTTGATATCCAGATTATAAGATACGGTCGTTGATGTTTTGACACTCGACTAACGACCGTATGGATATTATTACAGTGATAGGATTGTAAGTTACGCGGTAACTGTTTCACATTAAAGGTAGTAGTCATTGCATTTGAATCTTCCGATGATTGGGGGTCACGGTATGTTGCTAGACGCTATCCCGTGATCATTAGGCATGAAGGGCATTTTCGTAATTTGCACTTTGTGTCTACGGCCAACATATTCGGAAGCCTATCGGGTCACACACATATGAACATCTAGCCGGATTAAAATGTGGTTATAGATGATAACCAAATAAGGAAAGTTTATCTCACGAATATAAGGGTTATAGTGGTAAATTAATATGGTGGTATTTATTTATTATGAATAAATTAAATACAAGATATTAATTATGTTGATTAATTAAATATATATATATTAGATATGTATGTCGAATTTATGTGTATATGATACACATGTATTTTACAAATTAATTAATCATAGTATTATATTAATCATGTTGACTAATTGACTATATATGTATATATTGATATATATATGTATGGCGCACATTCATGTTGATACACGTGAATTGTGAAAGTTAGTCAATCATGACTTTATATTGTGTATTAATATTATATATTAATATATATAGATTTGCACACATGTGTAAATTGATTTATGGTAATATAATAAAAGATAAATATTGTCAATATAAGATATTGACAATATGTTGGAAATATTCAATATAAGATATTGACAATATCCTAGATTTATTTAATATGAGATATTATAATAAATGAGATAAATCAATCAAATATATTTTCCTTATTTTATTGGAAAAATGTTTTCTTCTCTCTACTACTACTAGGGGCGCCCCATACACTATAAATATAGTGTGGGTGTCAAGCTCTTTTGGACAACACAATTGCAAGAGCTCATAGTTCTTGTGTAAAATAGAGAGCATCCTTTAGAGAGTTGGAGAGAGGGGAAAAAGGCCGTCTAGCAACCGGAGTTTTCCAATAGCAATCCATGATGGGATTCCGGCGGGCTGTTCGTGTGGAATAGCGGTAGAGGCCGAACACTTGGGCGGCTCTATGCAGAACTACTCTCCTTAGACGGTCAAAGCGTCGATCTTTTAGATCAACCAAGGTAACCACCGTCTACTAGCTTAATTGTTTATCGCTTTAACGAAGTCGATCTTGGGTAAAAGGAAATCAAAATTTTGAATTCCGCTGCGTTCCCGCGTAGATTTCCTAACATATCCATGCAAAAAGTACATTTCTTAAGGTTAGCATAGAGTTTAGCGTCCCTAAGTGTGTCGAAAACAGCCGCAAATGACTAAGGTGTGACTCAAAATCACGGCTGTAAATGATGATATCGTCAAAGTAAACAACCACAAATTTATTAATAAAATCTCGTAGGACCTCATTCATTAATCGCATGAAAGTGCTAGGTGTGTTCGTGAGACCGAAAGGTATGACAAGCCATTCGTATAAACCAAATTTTGTTTTGAAAGCAGTTTTCCATTCATCTCCTTCTTGCATTCTGACTTGGTGATACCCACTTTTAAGATCAATTTTAGTGAAGTATTTAGCACCACAAAACTCATCTAACATGTCATCTAAATAGGGAATAGGATAGCGATATCTTACATTGATTTGGTTGATGGCCCGACAGTCGAAGCACATCCGCCATCCCCCGTCTTTTTAGGAACCACGATCATGGGTACCGCACAAGGACTATTGATTCTTGTATCTTTCCTTTGGCAAGAAACTCATTGACTTGTCGTTGTATTTCTTGAGTCTCCTCTGGGTTTGCTCGATATACCGGCCGATTGGGAAATATGGACCCCGAAATGAGGTCAATTTTGTGCACCACGCCTCATAGGGTAGGCAATCCTCTAGGCTCTTCCTCCAGGAATAAATCTACAAATTCCTGCAATAAACACACGACAGCACTAGGGAGGGAATCAACGAGATTAGATATGAGCAATAAACAATGGGAAGGGTAGGGGGTGTGTTTCGGGTTCTTTGTAAATAAAGAGAAAAATATTAGCGCATCTTCAATGGCATTGATAACCTCTCCAGCCTTAGCATAGAAATGACCTATCACTCGCTCGCCTTTTTGCTTTTCGACTTTATTGTTCCCCTCACCACTTATGGCACCCACCTTCACAATTGACTTTTCTACTTTATTTTTCCCCTCGAGTGGTACTAAAGCTCCCTCCCTTACTTTTTCATTTTCAACTTTTATTTTACCCTTCTCTCTACTATGCACACCCTCTTTGTTTTTCTCTCCGGTCACAACTTTTGCATTTTTAATTTTCAACTTTTCGGCTCCCTCCTTTTTTTCACTTTCCTCAAGAGCTTTAGAGAGCTTGACTTGATCGTTGTGAGCCTCCGTGGATGACAATGAAAGAAGTGTAATTTTCTGCCCCCAAGTGTCGTAACGTGTACGTATTCAAGTAGCCATCATACAAGACCCTCATATCGAATTTCCATGGTCGACCAAGCATAATATGACTTGCTTGCATGGGTACCACATCACACAAAACCTGATCATCCAACTTACCGATATTAAATGCAATTAAGGCCTGCCTTGTAACGCGAATTTCACCTACCTCATTGAGCCATTGCAGCTTATATGGCCTCGGGTGAGGTGTGGTTGCGAGGGATAATTTGTTAATCAGATCCATACTAACCACATTCGTACAACTCCATGGATCGATAATCATCGAGCATAACTTCCCTTTAATCAAGAAACGTGTGTGGAAGATGTTCTCATGTTGCAAATCGTCCTTCACTTTCAAGGTTCTACTTAGGGCTTATTTTTTCACCAAAAGGTTTCCGTTGTTCAACGGTAATTGTGAGTAGGAATCCTCGTCTTGACCATCATCCTCACACTCTTCCTCCGAGGCTGATTCATAAGTATTACACCCCACAGAATGTCCTGCGACTAACATCCGACGTTTAGTTAGGAATTGGTTAGCAATATGACCAACCCCGTGACATTTAAAACATTTGATTTCATGAGCCGGTTTAGGGGAATTAGCAACAACTTTGCCTTTATCACTTCCCTTCGGTTTAGAGGCATCATTGGGTGGTACGGAAGGCTGTCTTGGTGCTGATAGAGCATCCCTTTTTGGTGGGAAAGAATGAAATGTAAATGTGTTATGACTTGAAGGCCGAGAATAGGCTGCCTTCTGTCGTTTAAGCTGTTTCTCAATGGTCAAAGTCGTATGCAACATCTGATCCAACGTATCACAACCTTTCAATTCCACCGGATTGAAATTTCTACTCGTAGCCCACTCAAAAAATGTTGCATAGTAACATCTTCTTCCTCCTCAAGCTGAGACTTAGTAAGAACACTCACTAACTCTTGGTAAAAGTCATCCATGGATCGCTCCCCTTGAGAAAGTGTGTGTAACTTCCGATATTGCTCACAAAAATAGGTAAGGGGTACAAATCTTTTCTTCATTTCCCGTTTCATGGCTATCCAAGTCTGGATTTCACTATCCCCATGTTTACGCCTCAAAAGATTCAACTGCTTCCACCATGTCATGCATATCCTGTAAACTCAAGCTGTGCAATGTTGCACTTTTTCTCCTCCGAATAGTTATTACAAGCGAAAATCTATTCCAACTTTGCCTCCCATTCAAGATAATCATCGGCATCACTAGTACCACTAAATGATGGTAGCTTCATCGTAACCTGTGTCATATTATTATCAAGAGTCGGCGGCTTTTCATCCAAATAACCCTCCACATCATCGTATTCATGATCCTCTACCTCAACTCTCGGAATTACTCTTCTCCGCATGTCACCTCCACCTCCTATATTCCCTCTACCCCCTCGGTTTTGCAACCCACCACGTATGGGCTGTTCAGTATGAGTCACGTTTCCTCCCACAAATATGGCTTGCATTCTAGCTAGTAAGTCGTCATTATTTTGTTTCAGTTTCTCCTTGATCCGCTCATCTACCAGTTCAGCTGTATTTTGAGCAGCCACTTCTAATTGTTGTTGTACCATACTCTGTTGTGCATCCGTAAAAGTTTTGTAACGACCGTCTAAAAAGCCTTCATAACCCTCATAACCAGACATGTTTCCTCACAAAACTCGTGTTTCACTCACCCTTATTCTCTGTTGTAGTAAAAACCTTATCAAACAAATCAGCAAAGGGAGCAAATATCACATCAATTAAAACCAATCTCCTAAAAATGGAACTAGGTGCGATTTTGGAAAGGAAAAAAAAAGGAAATGGATTGGGCAAGGCTGGACAATTCTGTACGTGTGTGCAAGAACAGAATATGAAAGATCAAGAGAACCAATAGTATCACAAAAGTAGAATCCAACCAAGTCGTAACACAGTAACAAGTAAAAATTCAGTCATCGGTTTTTTTTGGCCATTTTTTTGACCTTTATACGACCTGAATGAAGCAGGGGTGCAACAGGGTGGTGCAAAATTCACTGATTAATATTAGGTAAAATGTGTTCTTGATGGAGGATTAATTGTGCAAAGAAAACGGTTTGGTTTCTTGAATGAAGAATCAAAATCTTTCTTTTGCTGTTCCTGAAGTAGATTGGTGTTTAGGAGGGGAGATTGCTACAGTTTTTGGTGTATCATAGCAATATTATCCGGGTAAGGAAAGGGAAAGGCTCAGTTTCTTGGTGATTTTGTTGGTGCGGCTGAAGAAAAAAAATTAAGGTTCCTGGGGGATTTAGGGTTCTTGGGACAAATATATGAAGATTTGAAGATTATATGTTGGGGGGGGGGGGCGAAAGAAGGGAAAGAAATAGCAACTAATGATTTTTTTCTTTTTCTGAATAAAGAATGAATATAAACATGCAAGAACAAGTAGCATATAATTTTTTTTGAATAAGAACGAAAAGAAAGGGAAAAAATAGGGTATTTGACACCTGAGTTGCTGAGCTCCGATACCAACTATTGTTATTCTGGATCGAATCAGATCACACTTTGCCCAGGGATTAACTCGGGGATCAATAACGAGCTTAAAAACCTAACCTAGAGAATCCAAACTAGGAAAGGGTTAGAACGCCACAACATTCTCTCACAACGCTGATAAGTTCTAAAGTTGATCCTCTACAATGAAGAGAATCTCACTCGCAAGTGTTAATAAAAGTCGACTCGACTCTTAAGAGAAATTTTATAATTCAAGAATAAGGTGTGAAATACAATGGCTGGTGTTGGTCTTATATAGGCATACACCTAAAAGGAAAAATAACTTCTCAGCAATGTGGGAGAAATCCCCTTAATCTAATGTGACTATCAGCCACATATTAGGATCCTAATCTTATTTATGCCCACATAGCCTTTTATTAAAAAGAAAATCAACTAAATTAAAGGAAACAAAATCCATAATGTAAATAAAGCCCATAGTCAACAAAATCCATCACTAATTCCTTCTGAGGGTCGGCCTTAGTCTTCCAAGGGCCAGATAATTAATTCATTTAGTCTATTCAGGCCCAATAGCATACATAACGTACTTCATGGCTTTTTCTTTAGACTCCTCGGTTTGACCTTGCTCGAATTGCTCCAATACTAAGGGATTAAGTGCTTCCCTTAGTTTCTTCCTTTGGAGCCTAGTCATAGGGCCATCTCTGATCACAATCGGGTCCACGGGTGTCATAAGAGCTAACGGGTCGGGAATGTCATCGGGGATCGCGTCACCCTTTATCTGACCAAAACCTTTGACCACTAATCTTGCCTTATACCGAGGTGTAGAATTATTGTCTTCATTCTTAATTCTGAAGACCCATTTATTCTTCAAAACTTTCTTCCCTTTAGGAAATTTCACCAACTCATATGTGTGATTGTCATGCAAAGACTCCATCTCGTCTTCATAACATCAAACCATTTATCTTTATGTTCATCATCCATGGCCTCCTCAAAACATTCAGACTATCCACTATCTGAGAGTAAAACATACTCAGTCACTGGATATCTAGTAGAAGGGTGTCTCTCTAGTAGATCTCTTGGGAATAACTTGTGGAGCCTCATCTTGTACTGGTTCCTCAATCATATCATTGTCAATGTTCTGATCAAAATCAACTACATCATCTGCATCATCCTGTTGATTACCCTGGTCATCAACTGCACCATGCTCCTCCATAGGTGTAGGAGAAATTATATCCAAGTCAACTGAACCATCACTAACCTGAGGTGTTGAACTCTGATTTTTATCAACATCCTGCAAAGTCTCATTCTCTGCAATCACAACATCTCATCTTCTAATCACTTTCTTGTTAACATGATCATAAAATTTGTACCCAAACTCATCTTGACCATAACCCAGAAAAATACACTATTTAGTCTTAGCATCAAGCTTAGACCTATCATATTTAGGAATGTGAACATAAGCTTTACTACCAAAAACTCGTAAATAATGGTAAGATACATCTTTACCTGACCATACCTTCTGAGGAACATCATTTTACAAAGGAACACATAGAGACAAATGTAGTACATGAACCACTGTACTCAAAGCTTCACCTTAAAATGATTTCGGCAATCCGGCTTGTGATAGAAAACATCCGACTCTCTCCACTAATGTTCAGTTCATCCTCTCCGTCAATCCATTCAACTGTAGAGTCTTTTGCGGAGTTCTCTTATGTCTGATATAGTAATGAAACGGACCTTTATATTCACCTCAATTGTCAGTCCGAATACACTTCAACTTTTCTAGTTTCCCTCTCAATTGAAACTTGAAACTGATTTAACACGTCTAACACTTGATCTTTTATCTTCAAAGTGCAGACACAAAGTTTTCTTGATTGATCATCAATAAAAATCACAAAATAGCAGCAACCACCAAGCTTCATTGTCTTCATAGGACCACAAGCATCAGAATGAACAATCTCAAGTACTTCTGACTTTCTTGAAGGTGGGTTTGATTTAAAAGAAACTCTAGATTGCTTCCATTCAAGACAATGAGCACACTTTTCCAAATGCAAACTGTTAGAACAAGACAACAATTTTTTCTGAGATAAGACAATCATTCCATTCAAGCTCATATGACATAACCTTTTATGCCAAAACTCAGTCTCATCTCATGACTCCACTGCATGAGTCTCGTCAACAATAACTTTGGCTTGAGTCAAGAAATGTGTAGATGTCTTTGTACCTCTATCCACAACTGAAGACCCTTTTGTGAGCATCCACTTACCATAAGAAAAAGAGCTATTATAACCGTCATCACACAGTCTGCCAACATAAATCAAATTCCACCGGATCCCTGAAACATACTTAACCCATTTAAGAATCATTTTGGTACCATTAGACGTCTCAAAACTAATATCTCCAACACCTGCACACTTTAAGATAGAATCCTGAGCCGTTCTCACATCACCAAAGTCACCTGGAGTGTATGATATGAAAAACTCTTTTCTTGAAGTAGCTTGGACCAAAGCACCACTGTCAACAACCCAACTAGTCATATCATCAGCAAGAATAATATCATCAATCTCTTGAAACACAAGGAAATCATCATCAGAAGTTGTATTAACTTTATCTTCCTTCTTCTCATCATCTTTCTTGTCACTGGTTTCCTTTTTCTCCCGTTTAAATTTTAAGCAAAATTTCTTGATGTGTCCCTTCTTGCCACAGTGATTGTATTCAAAATTTTAGTACTTGCCCTTTGATTTACTTCCAATTCGACCTCTATCTTTAGAAACTCTACTTTGACTTCTCCCCCGTGACTAAGTAACCAAGACATCGGACTGTGAGAAAACACCATGTGCCTTCCTCCTTGTCTCTTCTTCCAACACACTAGTCTTAGAAAGATCAATGGTCATAGCACCATCTGGGTGGAATTAGATAGGGAACTTCAAAAAAATTTCCCACGAATCCGGTACAGAGCCAAGAAACATCCATCCTTGTACTTCATCGTCAAACTTAATACCCATAGGATTAAGTTGGTTCATTATACCCAAGAAAGTATTCAAATGATCAGCCATAAGAGCTCTATCATGATATCTCAAATTCATCAAATTATAATCAAAAGCATCTTATAGTTTCCAGTTTTCCGGGCATACAAGTCTTCAAGCTTTTTCCACAAAGACCTAGCATGTTTCTCCTCACTAATGTGATATAAAACATTGTCATCAACCCATTGTCTAATATAACCACAAACTTGCCTATGAAACTCATTCCACTCTTCATCTATTTTATCATCAGGTTTTACAACACTGAAAAGCGGCAAGAAATAATTTTTCACATACAAAAAATCCTTCATTTTATTTTTCCATATGGTGTAGTTAGACCCATTCAAATTGATCATTATATTCAAGCTGGCTTCCATTACACCAATAAAAAAAGTTCACCAAAAACACTTCAAAACCAAATAAACTAACCGGGGCTCTGATGCCACTTGTTGGGAAAACAAACAGCCGCAATATCACACGTATCACTAATACCCACAAAATCTTCCCAATGACACACAACGAAATTAACGAGGCAGCCCCAATGAAATCAAATCACAAATAAAGTGAAACGAAAACATAAAAAAATCAACACCATAATTTTTAACGTGGAAAAACCCTCTCGATTTGAGAGAGTAAAAACCATGAGGCCGAGGCCAACAAAATATCCACTAATCAGAAAAGATGATAAAAAAGTGTTTCAAGCACATCAACCAACTCACTACACCAAAGAATCAATTAAGAATGGAAAATATAAGAGTTGTTGAAAAATATTACCGGAATCGCAGCAGTGAGGTCTGCGGCTTATTGCCGGAAATTGAACCGTTGAAACGCAAAAGTACACCGTTCAGATTGAAGAATAATGAGATATGAACAATCCCTCAAAATTTCATGCCGATCGGAGTTCGTTTCAATGTCCGATCGTTGCTGGAAAATGTCTGCTGCAACACCAAAAATCCTGCGAATTTTTCCTCCTCTTTGCCTCACTTTTAATGTGAAGATTAGGGAAAAATTAACCTAATTTGATTCCTTCAATACTACTTGACATATTATTATTTTTCTTATTACTTAGTGGACTTGGACACCACAAATGAGTGATCCACCCAACAAATGTTGTCTAGTTAATGAAATGAGTAGCAATTTCTCAACGAAAAAAATGATCTATGCTAAAACACCACTTTTAAGGAATTTTCGAAACAAAACACCGTTCAATATTTAGACAATTACAACATAATCAAATTCAATCCCAATATTACAATATTAAGCTTAAAAAAATAGAATCAGGATATCTTAGATCTTTCCGACCCGTTCATTGTTTTTCTGCACATCCCCCATAAATTCATATTGGAAATCCACTTGGTTCACTATTTATCTTGCTACCCAATATGTTACAATCGCACATCAAAGAACGAGTATAACGTTAAAGCAGGTACTTCAAAATTATATCCATTCATTATTGCTGCAAGTTTGACGTATGGAGAGGAAAATTTAGTTCATGAATTTATAGGTTCAAGCCAAAAAAATAAAAAAAATTAACAATGGACAACACTCCACTCAAAACAATGGACAACACAATTGCAATAATAGTAGCTGCAGAAGACAAGCAGTGGCGGAACCAGGAAAAATTTTCGGGGTGGTCTTGGTATATAAACTGTAAAGCTAAAAAAAAATGTTGGTAGTGGGATTTGAACTTACAACCTAGGATTATGGAGACTGAAAAGAGTTTGTTCTTAAACCACTAGGATATAAAGTCATTTGTTCAATAAAAAGACACATAACATACTAATATTAACACTACTACTAATACAATAATAAAAATTTAGGGGCAGGGGACCAGTATGGAGGCTGGGGACCAATTTGGGGCTTGAGACCACCCTGGTCAAGCTCAGGTCCGCCCCTGAAGACAAGCTGATACATAAACAATTTAAAAGAAAATTCACAGTCCACAACAATTTTAAAGATCAGAATCCGTGGTCCATCTTAAAGATGTTTCGGATTTTTTCAAAAGAGGTTCACGTAGGAGAAGTTGGGACGGGACAGGTTTTCACTACAAAAAAAAAGACCTTTTTCGTGACAAACAAATTCGTCGCCAAAAGTGCTAATTTTCGTTTGTAAAGGTTTTCATGACAAAAGTTTTTTGTCGTGGCGTTTGTTGTGTAAGAAGGATGCTAAAGGTGTCTATTGTGACTATCAGAGTATTAGTCACTAAAGAAGTTCAGTCACGACAAATCTCATACTACTATCGCCAAAGCTTTTCATGACAAACGCTAAATTTCTCACTAGAAGGTTTTTCCTGCGACAAAATTTTTATCACAAAATAATGAACATTTTATCACTAATTAAGTGTTCTTGTCATCAAAGGATATAAACACATTTTCACATTAATGGTTAATATTGACAAAGGCTTTGTCACTAGAAGTCATATAATAATAATAATAATAATAATAATAATAATAATAATAATAATAATAATAAAAAAATATTATTATTATTATTTTTTTCATTTAAATTTTAATTGAATAATAATAATATTAATAATCAACAGCCTATAAAAAAATGTACACATACCCTATAAAATAATAAAACATAATATACCACATAATAAAATATTAAATAATTACTTACAATCATTTATAAATATACAAAAACTTAACATCAACTCTAAAAATTTCAAAAAGAAAAACCAAATAAATTAAATAAATAATGTTAAATCATATATTTTTATCAAACACATGAAATATATGAAGGCTGAAAGGTTTTTAATTTACAACAAACTATACATAAACCTCTTAAGGTGGAAAAACATGATATTAGCACTAAAAATTAGTTGCATTCAAATAGCATAGCATTCCAAATTATGAACGTAATCTAGCAGCATGAGGGCAACAATATCCTAACACTTCAAGTTTATGGGGGAAGACACTCCTAAAAGCTTTCCTTGTATCACTGTATGCATATGAATCACACATAAATCAAAATGCAACTTGGGAGTGTGGACAAAGATGTAAAAAACAGCAATTTGGGCGAGGTGTTATCTGCAAAATTTTAATATAATTTACATAAAGTTACGTTCTTAAATACCTCATGCTTAGTTTTTGGCAAATTAAAAAATGATGATCGAGATGTAAAGGAAGCATAATACAAATAGGTAGAAGAAAAGAGTGATACCAGTTTAGAGCTCTCTTTTGCAGTGGCTTCAAGAATGCAGTTATAAAGAGACTTCACGTGTTCACTTCCATCTAATTGAACTCTAATGAAATACTGTACCTCCTAGTTGATGCACATATATAAAGAGATTTTTATGTCAATGTCACCGATTAGAAGGTTAATAAACAGCATTAAAATTTCCTTTTGATCTCTCATAAGATGTAAATGAAACAAGTTCCAGAGCTATTTGCATACAAAACAGGTCAAATGAGGCTAAATTTCAGTTCTTGATATCACAATTACGCAAGGAAAAAAAGAGAGTCAATAATCAAACTAAGGTGGGTAAATCCATACAAAAAATGAACCCTCAAGAAAAATAAGATGATCAAATTTGTATTAATTACCAAGTTTTCAAGCATATTCTACAATCTTCGGCCCATCAACTTGCAGAATAAAAGTGTTTTCAGGTATCCTTTCTGAGGTGTGTCATATATACCTGCTAAGAGAGGATAAAATGATAGTTAATTTTTTTCATCTGAGCAGGAGAGCCTTCCATGTCTCTAAAACCTTTGGCCAAAGAAGTTTGCAAATCGTCGAGCATCTTGTGAGCGTTTTTAGCCAGAATATTAAGCTGTTTCACCATCCTCATGAGTATGCAGTATGAATTAGTACATAAAAAACAAGGTATCTGCTGTAGGGAAGTGACCTTTGCTGCAATATAAAGAATCGTTATCAATAAACTGTCATATGTTAAGAACCATATGAAGGTTTACCAACCACGATTTTAGGAGACCTCAGTATGTTCTCCACAATACAAAGGTTTACCAACCACGATTTTAGGAGACCTCAGTATGTTCTCCACAATACAAAGGTTTACCAACCATACGAAGGTCTTCGTGCATATGCAAGAAGCTTGTTTAAAGGCACAAAGAGTAAGTTATCAGTTGTTGTAATTGACCCAGCTGCTGTGACAAAATCAATCAATCAAAAAGCAAAAAAAGTACAAGAATAAAATAAATAGCCAGCCAGGTAGTCAGGTACTATTGTTAGAAAACAAAGTCAACCCAAATCAATGATTTGAGCAAGATGTCTGTACAGTATTTTACATAAAAGTGCAGTCATTTCGAGAATAGACCAAAAAGGGTTGTGCGTATGAAAAGAAAATGGGTGGCGTTTGGAGGTGTGAGGATCACAATAAGTAAAATAGCGAAAAGAAGCAGAAAATAGAACATAATTACTGTTTCTTACTTTAAAGATCTAGCCACATAATTATTCAGCCACTACATACAAGAAATGGAAGAGTATAATTAAGACTTACAGATGCCATGTAAGCTTTGTGTTTGGTTTTTCCATGGGATTGCTCCTTAGCATCCAAATTTTGATTCTCATCTTCCGACTCAAATTAGAATCCCTCTAAAGTATACAAAGTAATGAAGTCCCTCCCCCGCCCTACCAGCATAAAATATAAATCAAACCGTCAAATAAAATGACAACCTTTTGAATATGATTGAAGTATGAGTAACCGTATAGTCTCTCTCGCATCGAAAATATGTAGCAACCATTTGTGCATGTTCGAACTGCAGAAAATATTTGATCACAACAGACTTGACTAGCACACACAAAAAATTGCCCTTTCTAGCAGAAACTGCAACCTACCGAATAGTTATAACAATAGTTTTAGTAAGAATCTGGAGATTAGTGCTAAATTTCAGCTTCTCAAAGGGTAATATTCTTAGTAAAAGAGCTAGAGAGTGATCGTTATTATCAATCCTTTGTAAAACCAAGATGGAGATAAATATGCATGCTCAAAAAGTAATACTTAAAGAAGTTGTCACCTGGATGTAATGGAAGGGCACAAGGCAAAAGCCATCCCATTGCATTTTCGCCTCGGAGCACTTATTCAAATGGGCTTGAAGGTTAACACGTCGGGATCAGCTACAGCTCCTGCATACTTGTAATGGTACATTGCCTTTTCCTTCTGCCAATCTAGCGCGCAAATAAAGAGTGGCTAGTCGGTTACACTACTAGAATTTCCCGGATTTGCGACGGCAGTTTTCGTCACAAATTTGTCACTAACGGTCGTTTGTGACGAATCTGTGACGAATCCTATTTCCGTCACGGAACACCCCGTTGCAAATTTTTGAGTCGAAATTAACCTTGTCACTAAGTTTTGTGACAAAATTGTGCCGATAGTCATACTTTGTGACATAGATATGACAAAAAATTTAGCGCTGAATCTACGACAAAAATTATATTTTGCAACGGATGTGTGACAAAATTTTCTGATAAGTTTGTGATGGAGTGTTGTGTCAAAGTTGCTTCATAAAATAGCGACAAATGTACAACAAAAAATACGACAATTTTGTAACCAAATTTTTTGATGAAATAGTGATAACCATATCATACAAATGTTATATGAATTTGTGACGATTGTTTACGATAAAATTGTGACAAAATTTTTGTGATTATTATGTGATGAATTCATGTGACAATTTTGGTACCAAATTTTGTGATAAAAATGTAACAATTATTCCCTACACTTTTGAATTAATTTGGTGACGGTGTTTTACGACAAATTTGTGACAAATTTTACCTATATTTGTAATGAATTGTTGTGTCAAAATCAATAATTGCAATGACTTTGTAACAAAATTTATATTTCACATTTTTAATATATTTATTATTTACAAAAATTATATTCAATAATATAAATGTTCTCTTAAAAAAACGTTTCAATAGCATAAATAATCAAAACACTTCCATGATCATGAAAATGAAGCAAATCATTTCATTCATAATTGAGTCAAATAGCATTTCAAAACATGAAATCAATATTATTCATGGTCAACGGACAAATACAAGAGACTAATGGTCACCGAAAACATCTCAATCTTGTGAACGAGCAATCGTCTCTAAAAGTGTCTTGAGTTTTGCATCCCACTCAGATTCCTGACGGTGTTGTTAAACATCGTGAAGAACTTGTTTAAAATCATGACGATCTCACTTGCACCGCTAGTACATGTCCACTGTGGTCTCTTTCTGCATATCATCCGGAATCCGGGTCCCTTTGTTCCTTAGATATGGTAGGACACCTGTCACTGCTTCTTTAAACTTCTCTGCCTTGGCCACCCAAAAGTAACTCCATCAAGAACATTCTCTGCAACAAAGTACATGACCAAAGTAGGTAATCTTCAAATGTCAGGAATTTATCAAGAACGAAAGAGGGAAGCTAAAAGAAAAGAAAAGTGACGGTGCTTGGAAATGAATGGTATCATTGGGAAACTCAACAAACTAGGATAAAGGAGTTAAAACACTAACAATTTAATAAAAGAGTTATAGAAATGAATATGTACCTCTCAGGGAACTGAAAAACAATGCCAACCCTTTCTGAGAACAATAATTCAGAAGTTCCATATGGAACTATGAGTCCCACGGATATTTGAGATCCCACAAATCCTGAACCGAGTCATTTCATGACAAGTATCCTCAAACCTCGTGAAAACAATCATAGTTGCATTTTGTGCCATATACTGTGGCAAATTCGGGTTCTATAAGAAGATTATCAAAGGAAACAAATCAGGGAAAAAGGACATCTCATCCAAAGAAACACCGTCTCTGTTTCTTCAAAATCGCGATTCAATGAAACAAACAAATTTTGGTATAACAGCTTGCTAATAGCAGAAACGAGCATAATAAAACAATTGAAAACAGAAATGATTAATGCAACATGCTTTGCATGTCATACGGTGCATGATGAGTAGAAGATGAACACTCACTATAGTTCACGGTGAACTGAGGGCATGTGAGTTCTCCATGAGCTATCCAATAAGTATATCCTTTGATAAAACCTTTCACTATCAGAGGATCTGTTACATCAACCTTTGTCCTCATCACTCCATTACCACTCTCAATGCATGGAGATAAAATTATCCCATGTATGCTTGCTTTTTCAAATGCAAAACTCAGAAAGCTCTCAACACCATCATGATATTATAGGCTGATTCTTGATAAGTTCATCCAACTTTTATCCATACTAAAAAGGAAATGAAAAGAAATCAATTAAATATATTAGCATAAAATTATGATACCGCTACAAGAAACATTAAATAATGTAAAACATTTGATATAGAACATTTGGAATAAGCCTAAAATAAGTTACATGAATTATCAGGGCAAAATATCATAGCGATAAGAATATGTTACTCATGAGATATTAAGTATTGAATTTAATCCAGCTATTTAAAGAGAAGACTTATTATTGACGTTATTTTTAAATGTCATCAAATACAGATGAAGAGAAGCAAAAAATGATTGGCCCTTAGCAAGGACGGAACTAGTATGTTAGCATGGGTGGGCTAAGCCCACCCCAATTTTTAAATTTTTTTTTAGTATATAACATTAAGATTGAATCCAGCCCACTCAAAATCAAGTTCAGCCCATCCAAGCCCAGGTACTTAAAGGGCAAGTTGTCAAGCATTTAACTATATTAGCATTCAGCTCTATCATTTTTTTATTTTATTTTTTTATTTAGCTGGACCATTTTCTTTTCTTAATTCTATTACCCAGGAGTAACGAGGCACTTAAATAAACCCTTAAATAAACAAACACCTTTTTTTTTAAGCTTTTAGCTTCTCGTAATTATATTTTTTCGTTTTTTTAAACAACTTATGTAAAATGAATATCTATCGGGTGTTAATGCTTTAGAGAGTCAAAGTTGTTGTTGTTGTTTTACTTTCTCAATTCTAGACTTGAAGGAAAATAAACGATATAAAACAATATGGAAAATTTTATACTAGCCCACGGGACGGATCTACCATGGGGAGGGGCAGTCATCCACATCTTTGATCCGGAAAAAAACACGTTTTTCATTTTGTTTTCTCAAAATTTATATTCGCCCTGATCATCTTTAATAATTTAATAAATTGACATAATTTCTTTTTATCATTTAATAAAAACACATAGTTATTACAAAAACGATACGATATATAGTAGTATTTTTTTTCCCAATATATATCGCAGAATGTATAGTAATGTTTTTTCTTGAATTAAGGGTAAAAAACACTAATAAACATTTTCTTGACTGCGAAAAACTTTTAGGGACTAGGATCATCGCCTTCGTTACCTAAGATCCTCCGTCCGCCGCTGCAGCCCACCCGAATAAAAAATCCTGGTTCCGTCCCTGGCCCTTAGAACAGCATATACTAGATACTTACACCATAATGTAAAATTTAAGTATATATGTTCCTCATGCTAACAGCATAAACTTTTAACAAGCTGGTAATTAATCTGGGTTTTGGATGAGATCCGCTATATCCAACACTGGCCACAGCCTAATTTGATGGGAAAAGTGCTAGTGCACGTATTGGGCACATTACTTAACTTTGTGTGGCAGATGTGCTAGGTGTTTAAATGTATAAGTTAGGTGTTGGGGAGATTTTGCATCATTAAAACAAAAGAAAATTTATAAAACCTATACTACCATGCAAAACTACCTCCTAACCGGCCGAATACCGGGTAGTTGCTAGTAAAGTTGGATAAGTACGGGTATCGATCCTCAGGGAAAAGGGATATTGAATCTAATCTAGTTAATCCTTCTTTATTAACTAAAACCTAAACCTAAACTAAAGCGGAAAATAAGCGACAGAGGATTGTTAATCCAAAGCCGGGAAGGATAAAAGCGATAAAAACATAAATAAAACTACATCTACGAAAAATAAAAAACTAACTAACAACCGAACAAACATGAACAAACCATGATCACCTATTCCCAACAACCATCACCCCACGAAATCAACAAGATAGACAAACATTCATTCATTAGTTATCTTGGGTTATTATCTTTTCTAATGAAGCGTTTCCTCTTCCGATTTATCACGCCATTAATTAGTTTACCTTCCGGTCTTAACTAATATCGATACAAATCAAAGATATGGATTGAATCCTAACCTAACAACATTATCCCTCAACTTCCGTTTGTTGGAATAATTATTGTCAATCTCCCTCACGATAATCTAGTGAATCTAATTAACTTCCGTTATCTAAATTCGATTAACATGCGGCATAAAAACATGAAAGAGAACAAGAACAACATAATGAATTAAACACATGAAAATCCTATCTTTACGTAACGGTGATATCCTCAATTCCAATCTAAGATAATCTTGCATCGAATTAATCAAATTGTGGTCCTCTCGTAAACCTAGATATTTAACCTACGAACTTCCGTTATGTATAGATTAAAAATCTAATCTTTCCTATGGTGATCTAAACTACACCGACTTCCGTCATACGGTAGCATCAAATCATGCAATCATCTTTCGATATATATTGCAAGATACAATTGAACATAGAAAAGAAACAATTTGAATTAAAACTTACAAAACATCCATCGAAAAAGAATTAAAGTTGCAGCTGGAAAGAGGGAGCTTCAAGGCTCATCCATGGCTGCTCAACTTCATCATCACTCGAACAAGAAGAAAGAAAAACGAACTAACTACCTAATCTAACTAACCTCCGGCCGACCAAGCATGGAGCTTGGCGGCCGGGCTGCTCTGCTTTCGAAATTTAGGGTTCAAGAGAAGTGGGGCGTATTTGATAATGATTAGGGTCGAAGAGAGCTGCTGTATTTATAGAAAATCAGAGGCGGTTGCTACAGTAACGGTGCCGGACGCCCGTTTGAAGATCCGGACGCCCGTCCACTATTTTTAGCAACAGCATCCAAACTTGTAACGCTCATATCTCGGGCCTCGTAAGTCGGAATGGAGTGATTCAAAATCCTGTAGAATCCTCTATTCAAGCCCTACAACTCTTATCTTGAGGTCCAGAGTAAAATCGGTTGTTATCATATCAAGAACTGCGTTGCAAGGTCGTCACTACTCGGAATCCTGATTTTCCGACATTTATCTTGCTTGATTTCTTTCCTTATATCTTTCAATCTTCCATAACTTTGATTGATCCTTTCCAAGCACGAATTTGGCTCTCTAAAATCCTCTCTTCATCATCAATGAGTATCTACAACAATAGGAAAACATACCAAAGCGTAACGTATTTCCAAAATAACATAAAATCATCATTTAAGCACATAATTCGTTACGTTTTGCAATTAACCTCTTAAAAACATCATTTACTAAATATTTCGATATAAAGCCCTACTTCTATGAAAATAATACATATACGGGGGAAATTGATATAAAATATATCTATAAATATCATACAATATCACCCTGAACAACACCCCCACACTTAAACTTTTGCTCATCCTCGAGTAAAACAAAACAAAGTCAAGCTCGAGACAAATAAACATCCATACAAATATGAAGTATATTCAATAACTTAGAAGTTCACCCGTGTAGTGTGTGCATAGCCATAATAAACTTCCACTAAGATCCACAATTTGAAAGTTATTCAAACCAAAACTAGCCAGGTTTCCCATCTAAGTTAGAAATATAAAAACGATTATAACATGCACTTTACAAAACATACATATCCCAGAAAAGATAGTAGAGAATATCTAAAACATTTCTGACAGACTCAGAGGATAATCCCTACAACATATCCTTCAGTTTATACTGGGGATAAGATCGATGATAACTAAGTCGTTACTTATTCATAATAATATATTCCAATATTTTCACTTTTTTCACACTTTTCTAACACACATCAGAATAAGCTTTTGCCCTCATAGCAGAATAGGACATTTCAAGATAATCCCTACCTTACTCCAATCTTAAGGCAACTATAAACCGATCTGTCGTGAGCTTTGGTCATCATAGTGGAATAGGACATCGTGGTACACCCTACCTCACCCAAATCATAAACCAACTTCCGACACACACAATTACAATTATGTTTACTTAGAGATTTACAATTGGCGGTGGAAAAGATTATTTTCTAGTAGCACGGACCAATGAGCATAACACCTCAAGTAAACAATCTATTACTATTGCAAAGACTTAATCACGTTTCACTTATCACATTCAAACTTACAGATATTCACATTATGTCATACTTTAATCTAGAATACAAACTACTAAAATTTTCAAGAATTGTACATAAGCAAAGAAACATGCTATAATCATCAAAAATCTCCAACTAAAATGGGGTAGGCTTTCAACATTTAGCTCATCATTTACTATGGCATGTGAAAAAGAGTGTCGGGTGAAACAACTAAAATTACTAAATATACGAATCACAAACATCAATGATTATAAACATCGAACAAAGACATGCAATGCTCACTCGGGACAAAACAAAAATTTTAAACTTAAGCACTTTTCATAGAAATATAATAGAAATTGAGCAAACGACTCATAGATACATATAAACCATCCTCTCCCCCACACTTAGATTGCAACTTGTCCTCAAGTTGTGCGAAATAATAAATTAGAGAACTTAGGCGATTGGATCTTTGGCAGTGCGGAGGAACCAACAAGAACCAGGATTGCTTGCATAGCTCAGTAGACTGTGGAGCATCACAGGACAACTGAATACATCGTGAAAGTGCACAATCGCTATAGAAAATATCATGCAGACTTGATCAGTGCAAAAAGAGTCTACGGGGAAAAAGAAAAGATTACATATATAAAGCACATGGAAAAAGAAAAGGGCTATTGAATCTAGCTTATTAATTCTTCTTTATTAACCTAAACCTAAACTAAAACGGAAAATAAACTGGACAGAGGATTGTTAATCCAAAGCCAGGAAGGATAAAAGCGATAAAAACATAAATAAAACTACATCTACGGAAGCGGTAAATCTATCTACTGAACAACCATAAACGAACCATGATCAACCTCTTCCCAACAACCATCACCTCACCGAAGAAAATAAGATTAACACATATTCATTCACAAGTTATCTTGGATTATTATCTTATCTAAAGAAGCGTTTCCTCTTCCGATTTATCACGCCATTCATTAGTTTACCTTCCGGTCTTAACTAATATCGATACAAATCAAAGATATGGAGTGAATCCTAACCTAACAACATTATCCCTCAACTTCCGCTTGTTGGAATAATTATTGTCAATCTCCTCACGATAATCAAATGAATCTATTAACTTCCGTTATCTAAATTCGATTAACATGCGGCATAAAAACATGAAAGAGAACAAGAACAACATAATGAATTAAACACATGAAAAATCCTATCTTTCCGTAACGGTGATATCCTCAATTCCAATCTAAGATAATCTTGCATCGAATTAATCAAATTGTGATCCTCTCGTAAATCTAGATATTTAACCTACGAACTTCCGTTATGTATAGATTAAAGATCTACTCTTTCCTATGGTGATCTAAACTACACCGACTTCCGTCATACGGTAGCATCAAATCATGCAATCATCTTCCGATTTATATTGCAAGATACAAATAAACATAGAAAAGAAACAATTCAATTAAAACTTACAAAACATCCATCGAAAAAGAATTAAAGTTGCAGCTGGAAAGAGGGAGCTTCAAGGCTCATCCATGGCTGCTCAACTTCATCATCACTCGAACAAGAAGAAAGAAAAAGCGAACTAACTACCTAATCTAACTAACCTCCGGCCGACCAAGCATGGAGCTTGGCGGCCGGGCTGCTCTCTGCTTTCGAAATTTAGGGTTCAAGAGAAGTGGGGCGTATTTGATAATGATTAGGGTCGAAGAGAGCTGCTGTATTTATAGAAAATCGAGGCGGTTGCTACGATGAACGGTGCCGGACGCCCGTTTGAAGATCCGGACGCCCGTCCACTATTTTCAGCAACAGCATCCAAACTTGTAACGCTCATATCTCGGGCCTCGTAAGTCAGAATGGAGTGATTCAAAATCCTGTAGAATCCTCTCTTCAAGCCCTACAACTCTTATCTTGAGGTCCAGAGTAAAATCGGTTGTTATCATATCAAGAACTGCGTTGCAAGGTCGTCACTACTCGAATCCTGATTTTCCAACATTTATCTTGCTTGATTTCTTTCCTTATATCTTTCAATCTTCCATAACTTTGATTGATCCTTTCCAAGCACGAATTTGGCTCTCTAAAATCCTCTCTTCCATCATCAATGAGTATCTACAACAATAGGAAAACATACCAAAGCGTAACGTATTTCCAAAATAACATAAAATCATCATTTAAGCACATAATTAATTCGTTTTGCAATTAACCTCTTAAAAACATCATTTACTAAATATTTCGATATAAAGCCCTACTTCTATGAAAATAATAAATATACGGGGGAAATTGATATAAAATATATCTATAAAAATCATACAATTTGACCCTGAACAACACCCCCACACTTAAACTTTTGCTCGTCCCGAGCAAAACAAAACAAGAACATACCATCAAGAATCCACATAACCTGACACGAGATATAGTCAAAATCATGACAAGCTAGTATTCAAAGAATCGACCTCACTCGGTGATGTGTGTGCGTAACCTACTAAACTTCCACGATCCTTTCTTGATATAATACATCAAGCACTAACAGATTATCCGGTCAACTAAACGAAAACTTCATTCTATCTACAACACTTACCCTACAAAAACTAATTACCAAGAACACCGTAACCAACTCACATTTAAAATCCTTTACTTGGTGCCAAGAAAATACCTTTCGGTCTCTACTGGTTTAGATCAACTTGACTTAGAATTCCAAAAAAAAAAAGCGTATATTTTATATTTCCTATCGTCGCGTCTCAAAAGTATAACACACTCCCTACATTAGAGGCGCAGTCACCCCGAGATCACTCAATCCCTTATCGTCCAAGGTAAACCACACTCCCCAATTGGGGCGTATCCAAATGGACTCGAGGTGATAGTTACAAACAAAATTCCATAAAGAAATTCTATTCATTTATTATTTATAGATATATATATTTTTATATTTTTCAAACTCTTTGGAAACTCTCGGTCAAATATATTTCTAACACATTCAAGACTCTCAAAGTTCTCAAGAACACTAAGGTACTGAGATTCTAACTGTGAGTATAGCACAAGTTCTTAACTTTCATTAATGCTAAATAAGTGTTATCTGCATCGAGAATTAACTTTCCTTTAACTAACCGGAAACTATTCTATATTTGGCTCTTCATCTAATAGGTTCGTGAAATGAAGTTCAAGTGAGTATCGACTTACTAAACCTATTCTCGAAACATGATATGACTACTAATAACAACTAAAGGGTGCCAGATTATAAAACTAGCATGCAATTGAAATGTTACTCAGGACGAAACAAAATTTTGAAAATTTTGCACTTTTCACAGAAATACAACTACTTAGAGCAAATGAATGTAGATACACATAAACCATCCCCTCCCACACTTAAATTACAAAGATGTCCTCATGGTGTGCAAAAATAAAAAGAAACAGAAAACTTAGGCGATTCGTTGTTCGAAAGGGAGCTATTCTGGAAGTGGGTCGACCTCACCCAGAAATGCTTGAAGAAATCAGTAAGATTGTGGACCATCCACCGAAAAACGATATCGTCTAAAAACTCACAATAGCTAATGCAAATACCCTGCACACTTGACAAACATGAAATACCTCGGGGATAGGGGGAAGATAACATATAAAGCACAGGAAAGGAAGTCTAGAGAATTTTTAGATTAAGCTCATATAAAGACGGACATATACATGGAATATTACAAAATAGTAGGGCTAGGTGCAATTATATGAAAATGCATTACAATGCAATCTACGTGAAAAATCCTAAAAATAAAATAAAAACGAGGTAGTATTACGGAAACCGACAGTTAACTACACTCAAAAAGAAAAATAAACTAGGTGGTATTACGAAAACCGACAGTGACCACACTTAAGAAAAATAAAAGGAAAAATAGAAAAACAATGCAACTATATGAAATGCAACTAAATGAAATGCATTTAAATGATATGCAAAAAGAAAATAAAATAAAAGAAAGAAAACTAGCCCACTATATGCAACATGACATATATATAAACGTCTACCACATAATGACAGGTTACGATAAACGAGCAGTCTTTTGTCCTAGTGCCGACGCGCCTTAAGACTTATCGAAAGTGATAGACTTATGGAAACCAACGATCATCTATCTAAATGTATAACTCATATGGAGAAAGGACGTAGCATACGGAAAACCGACAGTAGCTACCCATATGAACTATAAAAACAAAGGAAGCACGTAAGTCTTAAAAGCTTAAAAGATTCATCGGAGCGGTATGTAGCATACGGAAACCGACATTAGCTACTAATTAACCATAAGAACAGTTATAGCTTACGAGAACCGACAGTCACTATAACATGCCTAGATGAATCATATATAAGGAATTGATCAATTATCTAACATGGATTCATAGATGGAAAGGTAAAAACATATAAGTTCGTGGCATCTATGTAAAAATCAATTAGCCACAGAAGCTCGAATGAAAAATCCACATCCAATAAAAGCATTAAAAATAAAATCAAGAAATTTAGAACCTGGATCAACCCCGGACGAACGTTCACTTAGCGTTCGAATCCGGCGGGCGTTCCACCTTGCGCAGGCGCTGCCGTCGCTTTGAAAACCGACCGACGGGCGTTCGTAAAGTATAGACGCTGCCTGGTCCTCTAAATCGAGCAGGATTGAAAATATTTGAACGGACGAGCGTCCCAATACTTCCCAACGCTGCTCACCACTGCAGATGAAGAATCGGGCGGGCGTCCCAATGAATGACGCTTCGTCCATACAACAAGAATGCACAGATAAAGCAGGAAAAACACAAGAAACCCTAAATACTTAAAACACATATTAACACGATCACAAAGACCACTTTCAATTAAAGCACAAAGAGGTTAGATTAGAAAACACATAAACACATACTTCACGCTTAAACAAATCGAGTAAAAACTTTTGCACATTCTTAACCTTATGGTCATCGAAACACGGCAAAATAAAAACTCGATTTGGTAAACGCTACTTTTATTAAAACGAAAAATAAACGTAACAAAATCGAGAACTAACAAAACTAGATTCAACATGACACCTATTCCCCGGCAACGGCGCCACTTTTGTTGGGGAGATTTTGCATCATTAAAACAAAAGAAAATTTATAAAACCTATACTACCATGCAAAACTACCTCCTAACCGGCCGAATACCGGTAGTTGCTAGTAAAGTTGGATAAGTACGGTATCGATCCTCGTGGGAAAAGGGCTATTGAATCTAGCTTATTAATTCTTCTTTATTAACCTAAACCTAAACTAAACGGAAAATAAAGCTGACAGAGGATTGTTAATCCAAAGCCGGAAGGATAAAAGCGATAAAAACATAAATAAAACTACATCTACGGAAGCGGTAAATCTATCTACTGAACAACCATAAACGAACCATGATCAACCTCTTCCCAACAACCATCACCTCACCGAAGAAAATAAGATTAACACATATTCATTCACAAGTTATCTTGGATTATTATCTTATCTAAAGAAGCGTTTCCTCTTCCGATTTATCACGCCATTCATTAGTTTACCTTCCGGTCTTAACTAATATCGATACAAATCAAAGATATGGAGTGAATCCTAACCTAACAACATTATCCCTCAACTTCCGTTTGTTGGAATAATTATTGTCAATCTCCCTCACGATAATCAAATGAATCTATTAACTTCCGTTATCTAAATTCGATTAACATGCGGCATAAAAACATGAAAGAGAACAAGAACAACATAATGAATTAAACACATGAAAAATCCTATCTTTCCGGTAACGGTGATATCCCTCAATTCCAATCTAAGATAATCTTGCATCGAATTAATCAAATTGTGATCCTCTCGTAAATCTAGATATTTAACCTACGAACTTCCGTTATGTATAGATTAAAGATCTACTCTTTCCTATGGTGATCTAAACTACACCGACTTCCGTCATACGGTAGCATCAAATCATGCAATCATCTTCCGATTTATATTGCAAGATACAAATAAACATAGAAAAGAAACAATTCGAATTAAAACTTACAAAACATCCATCGAAAAAGAATTAAAGTTGCAGCTGGAAAGAGGGAGCTTCAAGGCTCATCCATGGCTGCTCAACTTCATCATCACTCGAACAAGAAGAAAGAAAAACGAACTAACTACCTAATCTAACTAACCTCCGGCCGACCAAGCATGGAGCTTGGCCGGCCGGGCTGCTCTCTGCTCGAAATTTAGGGTTCAAGAGAAGCTGGGGCGTATTTGATAATGATTAGGGTCGAAGAGAGCTGCTGTATTTATAGAAAATCAGAGGCGGTTGCTACAGTAACGGTGCCGGACGCCCGTTTGAAGATCCGGACGCCCGTCCACTATTTTCAGCAACAGCATCCAAACTTGTAACGCTCATATCTCGGGCCTCGTAAGTCAGAATGGAGTGATTCAAAATCCTGTAGAATCCTCTCTTCAAGCCCTACAACTCTTATCTTGAGGTCCAGAGTAAAATCGGTTGTTATCATATCAAGAACTGCGTTGCAAGGTCGTCACTACTCGGAATCCTGATTTTCCGACATTTATCTTGCTTGATTTCTTTCCTTATATCTTTCAATCTTCCATAACTTTGATTGATCCTTTCCAAGCACGAATTTGGCTCTCTAAAATCCTCTCTTCCATCATCAATGAGTATCTACAACAATAGGAAAACATACCAAAGCGTAACGTATTTCCAAAATAACATAAAATCATCATTTAAGCACATAATTAACGCTTTGCAATTAACCTCTTAAAAACATCATTTACTAAATATTTCGATATAAAGCCCTACTTCTATGAAAATAATAAATATACGGGGGAAATTGATATAAAATATATCTATAAAAATCATACAATTTGACCCTGAACAACACCCCCACACTTAAACTTTTGCTCGTCCCGAGCAAAACAAAACAAGAACATACCATCAAGAATCCACATAACCTGACACGAGATATAGTCAAAATCATGACAAGCTAGTATTCAGCAAATCGACCTCACTCGGTGATGTGTGTGCAGAACCTACTAAACTTCCACCGATCCTTTCTTGATATAATACATCAAGCACTAACAGTTATCCGGTCAACTAAACGAAAACTTCATTCTATCTACAGCACTTACCCTACAAAAACTAATTACCAAGAACACCGTAACCAACTCACATTTAAAATCCTTTACTTGGTGCCAAGAAAATACCTTTCGGGTCTCTACTGGGTTTAGATCAACTTGACTTAGAATTCCAAAAAAAAACGTATATTTTATATTTCCTATCGTCGCGTCTCAAAAGTATAACACACTCCCCTACATTAGAGGCAGTCACCCTGAGATCACTCAATCCCTTACTGTCCAAGGTAAACCACACTCCCAATCGGGGCAAGATCCAAATGGACTCGAGGTGATAGTTACAAACAAAATTCCCGCAAAGAAATTCTATTCATTTATTATTTATAGATATATATATTTTTATATTTTTCAAACTCTTTGGAAACTCTCGGTCAAATATATTTCTAACACATTCAAGACTCTCAAAGTTCTCAAGAACACTAAGGTACTGAGATTCTAACTGTGAGTATAGCACAAGTTCTTAACTTTCATTAATGCTAAATAAGTGTTATCTGTATCGAGAATTAACTTTCCTTTAACTAACCGGAAACTATTCTATATTTGGCTCTTCATCTAATAGGTTCGTGAAATGAAGTTCAAGTGAGTATCGACTTACTAAACCTATTCTCAGAACATGATATGACTACTAATAACAACTAAAGGGTGCCAGATTATAAAACTAGCATGCAATTGAAATGTTACTCAGGACGAAACAAAATTTTGAAAATTTTGCACTTTTCACAGAAATACAACTACTTAGAGCAAATGAATGTAGATACACATAAACCATCCCCTCCCCCACACTTAAATTACAGCATGTCCTCATGGTGTGCAAAAATAAAAAGAAACAGAAAACTTAGCTGATTCGTTGTTCGAAAGGGAGCTATTCTGGAAGTGGGTCGACCTCACCTGTAAAATGCTTGAAGAAATCGATGAGATTGTGGACCATCCACCGTAAAACGATATCGTCTAAAAACTCACAATAGCTAATGCAAATACCTGCACACTTGACAAACATGAAATACCTCGGGGATAGGGGAAGATAACATATAAAGCACGAGAAAGGAAGTCTAGAGAATTTTTAGATTAAGCTCATATAAAGACGGACATATACATGGAATATTACAAAATAGTAGGGCTAGGTGCAATTATATGAAAATGCATTACAATGCAATCTACGTGAAAAATCCTAAAAATAAAATAAAAACGAGGTAGTATTACGGAAACCGACAGTTAACTACACTCAAAAAGAAAAATAAACTAGGTGGTATTACGAAAACCGACAGTGACCACACTTAAGAAAAATAAAAGGAAAAATAGAAAAACAATGCAACTATATGAAATGCAACTAAATGAAATGCATTTAAATGATATGCAAAAGAAAATAAAATAAAAGAAAGAAAACTAGCCCACTATATGCAACATGACATATATATAAACGTCTACCACATAATGACAAAGTTACGATAAACGACATGTCTTCATCACTAGTGCCGACGCGCTTTAAGACTTATCGAAAGTGATAGACTTATGGAAACCAACGATCATCTATCTAAATGTATAACTCATATGGAGAAAGGGCGTAGCATACGGAAAACCGGCGATAGCTACCCATATGAACTATAAAAACAAAGGAAGCACGTAAGTCTTAAAAGCTTAAAAGATTCATCGGAGCGGTATGTAGCATACGGGAACCGACATTAGCTACTAATTAACCATAAGAACGATTATAGCTTACGAGAACCGACGATCACTATAACATGCCTAGATGAATCATATATAAGGAATTGATCAATTATCTAACATGGATTCATAGATGGAAAGGTAAAAACATATAAGTTCGGGCATCTATGTAAAAATCAATTAGCCACGAAGCTCGAATGAAAAATCCACATCCAATAAAAGCATTAAAAATAAAATCAAGAAATTTAGAACCTGGATCAACCCGGACGACTTAACGTTCACTTAGCGTTGAATCGGGCGGGCGTTCCACCTTGCGAGGCGCTGTGCGCTTGAAAAACCGACCGGACGGGCGTTTAGAAAGTATAGGCGCTGTCTGGTCCTCTAAATCGAAATGATTGAAAATATTTGAGCGGACGGCGTCCAATACTTCCCAACGCTGTTCACTGCAGATGAAGAATCGGGCGGGCGCCCAACGTAATGAGCGCTTCGTCCATACAACAAGAATGCACAGACAGCAGGAAAAACACAGCAAAACCCTAAATACTTAAAACACATATTAACACAGATCACAGCAGCCACTTTCAATTAAAGCACAAAGAGGTTAGATTAGAAAACACATAAACACATACTTCACGTTTAAACAAATCGAGTAAAAAACTTTTGCACATTCTTAACCTTATGGTCATCGAAACACGGCAAAATAAAAACTCTCGATTTGGTAAACGCTACTTTTATTAAAACGAAAAATAAACGTAACAAAATCGAGAACTAACAAAACTAGATTCAACATGACACCTATTCCCCGGCAACGGCGCCACTTTTGTTGGGGAGATTTTGCATCATTAAAACAAAAGAAAATTTATAAAACCTATACTACCATGCAAAACTACCTCCTAACCGGCCGAATACCGGGTAGTTGCTAGTAAAGTTGGATAAGTACGGGTATCGATCCTCAGGGAAAAGGGCTATTGAATCTAGCTTATTAATTCTTCTTTATTAACCTAAACCTAAACTAAAACGGAAAATAAACTGGACAGAGGATTGTTAATCCAAAGCCAGGAAGGATAAAAGCGATAAAAACATAAATAAAACTACATCTACGGAAGCGGTAAATCTATCTACTGAACAACCATAAACGAACCATGATCAACCTCTTCCCAACAACCATCACCTCACCGAAGAAAATAAGATTAACACATATTCATTCACAAGTTATCTTGGATTATTATCTTATCTAAAGAAGCGTTTCCTCTTCCGATTTATCACGCCATTCATTAGTTTACCTTCCGGTCTTAACTAATATCGATACAAATCAAAGATATGGAGTGAATCCTAACCTAACAACATTATCCCTCAACTTCCGTTTGTTGGAATAATTATTGTCAATCTCCCTCACGATAATCAAATGAATCTATTAACTTCCGTTATCTAAATTCGATTAACATGCGGCATAAAAACATGAAAGAGAACAAGAACAACATAATGAATTAAACACATGAAAAATCCTATCTTTCCGGTAACGGTGATATCCCTCAATTCCAATCTAAGATAATCTTGCATCGAATTAATCAAATTGTGATCCTCTCGTAAATCTAGATATTTAACCTCTGAACTTCCGTTATGTATAGATTAAAGATCTACTCTTTCCTATGGTGATCTAAACTACACCGACTTCCGTCATACGGTAGCATCAAATCATGCAATCATCTTCCGATTTATATTGCAAGATACAAATAAACATAGAAAAGAAACAATTCAATTAAAACTTACAAAACATCCATCGAAAAGAATTAAAGTTGCAGCTGGAAAGAGGGAGCTTCAGGCTCATCCATGGCTGCTCAACTTCATCATCACTCGAACAAGAAGAAAGAAAAACGAACTAACTACCTAATCTAACTAACCTCCGGCCGACCAAGCATGGAGCTTGGCCGGCCGGGCTGCTCTCTGCTCGAAATTTAGGGTTCAAGAGAAGCTGGGGCGATTTGATAATGATTAGGGTCGAAGAGAGCTGCTGTATTTATAGAAAATCGAGGCGGTTGCTACAAGATAGCGGTGCCGGACGCCCGTTTGAAGATCCGGACGCCCGTCCACTATTTTCAGCAACAGCATCCAAACTTGTAACGCTCATATCTCGGGCCTCGTAAGTCGGAATGGAGTGATTCAAAATCCTGTAGAATCCTCTCTTCAAGCCCTACAACTCTTATCTTGAGGTCCAGAGTAAAATCGGTTGTTATCATATCAAGAACTGCGTTGCAAGGTCGTCACTACTCGGAATCCTGATTTTCCGACATTTATCTTGCTTGATTTCTTTCCTTATATCTTTCAATCTTCCATAACTTTGATTGATCTTTTCCAAGCACGAATTTGGCTCTCTAAAATCCTCTCTTCCATCATCAATGAGTATCTACAACAATAGGAAAACATACCAAAGCGTAACGTATTTCCAAAATAACATAAAATCATCATTTAAGCACATAATTCGTTACGTTTTGCAATTAACCTCTTAAAAACATCATTTACTAAATATTTCGATATAAAGCCCTGCTTCTATGAAAATAATACATATACGGGGGAAATTGATATAAAATATATCTATAAAAATCTTACAATTTGACCCTGAACATTAGGGTTTTAGTATTTTTTTTCGTGAATAATTAGGCTTTTAGTAAAGATGGTAAGTTATCACACTCACACATCCAACATCATAGCATTTGACTTCTAGGCATAATTCTTCAAGTTTTGTGTGATTGTTTTGTAGTTAAGAATGAAATGTAACTAATTACAGGTCTCTAGTAATTCTCATAACAAGAAGCTAGAATGAAAAAAAAAGGAGGAAGAGCTCATACACAATGACATATTTGAATGCCACTAGACAGCCCAAACTCAGTCCACTAGACAGTCCAATGACTTTAGAATATCAATGGGGATATTTCCTTGATAGAAAAATGCCACTAGACAGTCCAAACTCAATTGTATACAGATCATTTTTCTCATGTGATGATTCCAAAGGTGCTGCCAAATGCAAGACTTCCAGGAAAACCAAGACTGGCTCCAATAAGTTAGAGGATTTGATGATAAATAAAAAGAAGTTAAATTATTTGAAGCTGTCCATTTCTTACAATCAATTATCAAAAAAGGAAACCATCTCCGAATTACAGACACAGGGATTTCATAATCCCTCTGCCATTCAGCTTAGGGATATATCTCAAGAACCTCAGAAGCTGAACCAATTGATTGATACTTGTTGACAAGGAAGAATCAGCTTTGGGATTGTGTCATTTGTACAAAATGATAAAAGACGCATTGTCATAACCATTGAAGAAACCGAAAATCACACTTAAATTCAATCATCAAATTGTTTATGGCCATTTGCTTGTTTAAATTTTCACAATTCTTCAAAGGCACAATTCAAAGAAAGGTTATACAGAAATTTGTGATTTTTAAACACAAAATCTCCTCAAACACTATCCACAGAAACAAAGGTGAATACTGAATAGAAAATGGCTAGTAGTGTTGTTAAGCAACAACCTTTTTCTCATCCGTTAGCTTATTGGCTAGCTGCTCATTCAGATTCTTATGGGGTGAATTCACCGTCCAAATTACTCATATGAGTGCAATAATATTTCATATTAGAAATTACAACTTGAAAAAATAAAAAACTGCAGTACCTGTGAAGCCGATGATGACTGATGCTTGCTTGGGTGTCCAAAAAGAGAGATTATAGTAACAATGATGGAGGATTCTTCATGAGACAATCTCCGGTATTTCTACAATGTGAATTATCAGTAGGCACTCATTAGTTGTAAAAGAAATTGACAAATCTCCGTTATTCCTACAATATCTTCTTTAGCATTCATTGCAAGTGGAATTCTCATATTCCACTTGAAAACTTCTGCTCCTGTTATTATCAAACAAAATTGCTTATTATAAAACATTAAATTGCATCAATAAAATCAGTTTTTTTTCTCAGATTTTTTTGTACAGACCAATTTATACAATGAACAAGATTCATCCCTGCACAATAACTAACAATTTATGATGAATTTTTGTTGCTTCTGAAAAACAAAAAATTGAAACTTTAAAAAGAAAAAGCTTTCCACATTCCGGCCTACTAAAGCCACAGCCAAGAACACAACATTTATCGATTTTCAGAAGCAAAACTACAATCAAAACTAGTGAAAAAATGGCCTTAATCACTAAACCCATTTGTATCTAATCATTCAATATCATCAAAGTGAAGATGGGAGACTCTAATAGAAAGATTATTTGAATAAAGTGAGTTCTTGAAGAACCAGAGAGACACATTGATATGAACATACCTCATAAAGATTGCGCTCAAGTTTGGTTTGAAGAAATGATGGATGATGACTGAGGTAGATGATGGAGGTGGTGGATGATGGAGGAGGTGAAGAACGATGTGCCAGATTGCTAATTGCCCTAGGAGGAGGCGGGTTATGTTGGAGATTGGGGATATTTGGTAAAGGCGGGACTTTTACCGCTTTTTCTTTTTCCAGTGAGTGAAAAAAAATTAAAAAAATTGAAGCAGATGTTAAGGCGATTCCGAACGACTTTTACGGAATTCTGAATAAAAATAAAAGTAAAAATTATAAATTGTAATGTTGGCAGATGCACTGTGAAATCCAAGCGCCCATCAGCATTGTAATGGGGCATTTGTAACACAGTGTCCTAAAATTGGGAAATTCTTAGTTGGAGACTCCCGTATAGAGAGTAGCCTATGTGGCACACTCTGGACCGCACAGTTTCATTCCAGAATGAAACTGTGCGGTCCAGAGTGTGCCACATAGCAGATGCACTGTGAAATCCAAGCGCCCATCAGCATTGTAATGGGGCATTTGTAACACAGTGTCCTAAAATTGGGAAATTCTTAGTTGGAGACTCCCGTATAGAGTGTAGCCTATGTGGCACACTCTGGACCATACGATTTCATTCCGAAATGAAATCAGTGCGGTCCAGAGTGTGCCACATAGGCTACTCTCTATACGGGAGTCTCTACGGTAGAACTTCCCCCTAAAATTAGTGTCCTTGGGTTTTTTTTTAAATACTCCCTCCGTTTCATAATATCTGATGTAGTTGTCAAAAAGATTTGTTCCAAAATAACTGAGGCAGTTAGCATTTCAATGGAATATTTAATGTATTTTTCTACTTTACCCTTCATTAAATGCATATTTTTGGTACTCCAAATGTCTTTTGTATTTCAAAGGTTTTTTTAGTTGAGGGCATTATAGTATATTTCATATAAAAGCCAATGCAATAAATGGTTTCTTTAATCTGTGTGCATTTGGCTACTGCATCAGTTATTTCGGAACAGAGAGAGTAATATTTATCAGTAATATTTATTAACTAAAGAACCTTGGGTTTCGAATGATTAACTCACTAACAAAACTCATGTTTCAAATCATTAACTCATGACTAACTAACGAACCTTGAGTATTTAATCATTAACTCGCTATCGGGTTTCATACCATGAACTCACTAACGAACCTCGGGTTTCATACCATGAACTCACTAACGAACATCGGGTTTCAAATCATTAACTCACTAACGAACCTCGGGTTTCAAATCATTAACTCATGCCTAGCTAACTAACGAACCTCGGGTTTCACATCATGAACTCAGTAACGAATCTCAAGTTTCAAATCACTAACACACCTCAAGTTTCAAATCATTAACTCATGACTAACTAACGAACCTCAGGCTTCGAATCATTAACTCACTAACAAACATTGGGTTTCAAATCATGAACTCACTAACGAACCTCGGATTTCAACCGACTAAATAACGAACCCCGGTTTGAAATTACTACTCAATGAACCTCAAGTTTGAATCACAACTCAATAGTGAACCTCAGGATTGAACTTCGATTAGCTAAAGACCCACAATGGGCTTGTATTGATCTTGCCCGCATGACCATTTTGACCCTGTTTTGGCCCAAAACGTCTACGAGCTTGTACTGATTTGGCCCTCTTGACCATTTTGACCCGAATTCGGCCCAAAACGTCCAATGTTGATAATCTTTGGGTTATACCTATGTCAATTTTTGTACATTATATGTATTTGAAATACAAAAATAAGTTCACTATATATTTATAAAATATACGAAGAAGTATAACACTCACACATTCACACTTAGTAGGGCTCGAACCTAGTACTAAGAGGTGGTCCTTGGCCTTAATTTTGACCGCTAAATCAAGGCCTTATTGGCCTTTATAATTTGATTTGTTAAAAGTAAACATATATGGGCAAATTTATCCGTCAGTGATGAATTAGCAAGGAATTTTTTGTAACCAAGCTAGTTGTCGCATACTTGTCACAGATAATGGCGCATAAATTTGGCGCGATGGTTTGCGACAAAATAGTTACTGGTCCTTTGTCATGTATATATTTTGTCACAATACCGTAGCAATTTTTTATAAAAATAATCTTTTTTTGTTTTTTTCACTAATTTGTAGCAGTGATGCCGCGAATTAGTGACGAACCATTTTAGTCACAAATTTTCATCACAAATCCGTGAAATTTGTAGCTATATTGTCGAAAATATGTGACAATTTTGCGATGTGGACAGATATGTCGGTTAGCATCAGATTAGCAACAAAGACTTTTATGACCAAGCCAGTTTGTCACATAATTCTCACAAATTATGGCGCCCGAATTTGGCGCGAATATTTGTGACAAAACAGTCACATACATTTTGCCACGTACATATTTTGTCACAATGTTGTCTCAATTTATTGCAAAAAAAAGAATTACGCGGTTTGTCGCTAATTCGTAGCAATTTTGTGGAAAATATGTGACAATTTTGCGATGTGGACAGATATGTCGGTTAGCGGCAGATTAGCAACGAAGACTTTTATGACCAAGCCAGTTTGTCATAGAATTCTCACAAATTATGGCGCCCGAATTTGGCGTAAAGATTTGTGACAAAATAGTCACATACATTTTGCCATGTACATATTTTGTCACAACTTTGTCCCTATTTATTGCAAAAAAAAGAAATGTGTGGTTTGTCGTTAATTCGTAGCAATATTGTTGGAAATTTGTGACGAACAGTTTTCGTCACAAAAATTCGTCACAAATCTGGGAAATTCTAGTAGTGTTATGGGCTCTTTGATAATGAGGTTCGATTAGTATTGCTTCTCTACATTCGAAAACAGCCTCAAGAAGGTGTCCTACAGCTGTTAATGCAGCGGATTTGTTGCTTCGATAAGAAGCTATATTTGGATCAATAGAAATCTCAAATCGCTGCTTCATACAAAGCCAAAGCTTTGATGTTAAATCAACCATCAAACCTAGAGATATTAGCATTTCTGATCTAATTTTTATTCATCTTAACTTTCCACACAAAAAGGAAAAGGGAAACAAAAATTCACAATAAGCAAAAAGAATGAAGTAGTCGTTTTACTTTTACCTTTGTTTGACTTCAGCAACACGGATTTTCCTCCCATGGAGCAGACTCGAAAGAGTTAGATTACGAAGGCCTCTGTTACAATCATTTCCTCCAGTACCGACACCTACGGCACGTTGCAGTGATGCAGCAAGCATACTTGCATGAAGTGGCTTCATGACGATAGAAGGAATTGAAATGTCACCAACTGCACCTGTTCTATTTCTTTTTATAGGATTGGCCAAAAGGAATAGCTTTGGAATATGATTTTGCTTAATCGTGTTTAATTTTCAGACAAAAAGATTTGATTGATTTGAGTCTAATTTTGTTTGAACACATTTCGAGAAGCAAGAAATGCAAGTCTAGCAGATCACGCAAAAGCTATTTCATCCTCAAAATAATAACAAACACACATCTTGCCAGGTTTTAATTTGTTGGGAAATAGTGTTTGATATTTTGGATTGCATTTATCTTAAAATTTGAATTTCAACTGCAAGCTGTTTTTGTTTATATATATACATTAAATGTCCTATAGTTTTATTTTATTTTATTTCATTTTTCTGCTTTTCACACTGTACATTAAATGTCCTATAGTTTTATTACTTTTTTTCCTGATGTTCACGTTGTACATTAATTGTCCTGCAGTTTTATTTTATTATCTTTCCTGGCTTTTTTTATCTCCACGTTTTTAGGAAGGAAAACAACACTCTTGAAATAATCATGTTCAAATTGTACATTAAATGGCTTGCAATTATATTATATTATATTTTATTTTATTTTCGGTTGTTCACAATGTACATTAAATGTGCATCTTTATTCTTATTTTTCAATGTCCTCCATTTCCAATTAAAATAAAATAAATAAATTGACGTCGCATTTATGTTCCATTTATAAGGACGTTTAATCATAGACAATCTACATCGTAGTCCTGTCACATTCAAATCAACATGTCATTCAGACCAAATAGTTTTTAATACCGATTTTGATACTGCATATATACTTGGAATAACCGACGAAGGCAATCAATCTGATGAACGACAAATTTTTTTTCCATGCGAAATCTGAGAAGGCTGTTATTAAGTGAAAACGTAGGGTTATGGGTTTGGGTGATTGTACGGTGTTCACGTTTGGAGATGGTTCAAGCTGCTCGACTCTACCTATTTATTTTTAACATATTCGACCCATTTGTATAAATAAATTTATTTTAACAATGACCAATCGTCGTAACATAAATTTCTATAGTTATGTATAAAAATATCTTTATGAATCCAACAATAAAACAAAGGGACACATTCATAAAATTCTATGCTCTATATATAAAAACACTCTTCCATATGGATAAGACATAAAATTTGATTATCTTTATTACTATTTACTTATCGAAATGAGTCACACATTTATGAATTAAGATTTTCTTTAATTCCACATCTCAATGACGTTCAACAATCCCGTGCAATGAACATGTTAAGTTGAATTACTATGCAATTTTACGGGACTTTGTTTCATACATATTGAATATTTACATTTTTTGCATAAGAAATCATACATCCCGTGCATTGCACGAGTTTTTTAACTAGTATATATATATATATATATATAGAGACGAAGGAAAATAAAATTTATTGACCCGATAACCCGCTCCATACCCGTGAAAAACCCACTTGACCCGATTAAATTGTGAACTTATCATTATGGTCTACACTTTTGCAGCAGTAAATATTCTCATTATTATTTCCGTAACCGACGTTCACCCTTTTTTTGCCCATTTAATGCACATCAAATGCGCACAACAAATTCAAATTTTTTTATTTTTATTTTGGGTAAGAATCAAATGCTATTTAAAGTTTTAAACACCATTTAAAAAATCAACATCATTCAATTCATTTTTTATTCCATCTGTGTATGTTCAATGTTTTTTTTTATGTCCACTCAATAATATGATTTTACTTTTTCTCTTAGGGTTCTGATTATTTGTTTTGTTTTGTCAGGTATATATGATTATGATGTGTATTGATGCAACGATAACAGAGATCGAGATGAAGATAAACATTGAAATCAGGTTTATGTTTATTTTATATCCACTCAATAATATGTTATTTCCTTTTCTCTTAGGGTTTTGATTTTTTTGTTTTGTTTTTTCGCCAGGTATGATTATGGTGTGTATTGATGCAACGATAGCAAAGATCGAGATTATGACGCGATAACAGAGATCGAGATCAAAATCATCACTAGAATCAAGTTTATGTGATAAGATGAAGAGAGTGACATGTATTGATGTGAGGTAATAATGTTTTTTTTCTTAATTGTGTTTCCTATTGACGTTAAGAATTTTTTTTGTCATTCCCGGTCTCGTTTGCGCATTGGGCTGTGGATTTGTTACAGTGGAAATCTTTGAAGAAGATTGTCACCATCGCTGCATCTTGGACCATGGAAAAGCATGGCAAAAATGGATTTTCAGTTTTCTTCATTAATTTATTGGGGCTGCTTTGATTACTATGAGCAAACCTCTTGTCAATTTGTTTTCGATTGATGGTATTACCCTTAGTTTTTGAACTGTGAATTAAGCCATGGGTTTTGTTCTCATTCCTAAACAATTCAATAGTTTGTAATTGTTTGCTCTTTGGTTTCGCGTTGATATATAGAATCGAGTGTATAACTATGGAAAAGATGGGTTGCACATTTTCATTTGCAGTTGGTTATCAAATGTGTTAAGATTCTGCATCTTATTTGTTAGTAACATTTTTCTTTTTCACAATTACTATATAATGTGATGTTTTCATTTGTTCTTTTCATTTTTTTATCCACTATTCTTGGTACATTGAAGATCAAATACTAGACAATGTCAGCAGGAAGATAAACCCATGAAGGTATGTTCTTACAACACACTCTAGCTAGCAGTTACATACGGATAAAAACTTTGTTTAAAATTTTAAGCCTTTCTTTTTACCTGGAGAAACAATCCAATATTTCATTTGCAAGCTAATACATGTGTTGATCTTTATGATGTACAGTGTTCTAAAAATCGGCCAACTCGGCCGCCTAGGCGCCGCCTAGGCGCTGGGCGGCCATCATCCGACCCGACTTTACACTACTCGGCTCTGTCTAGGCGGGAAGGTATCTAGGCGGGCTAAAAATCAGACTAGGCGGGTTCAAGGCGGGTCAAGGCGGCCAACTCGGCCAAACTCGGCCAACTCGGTCAAAGTGGTCTTTCTATTTACTCTTAAGCCTAATTTAATTATTAAAAAAATTCATTTCTGTTTCATCCCAATTTCCCCCCTCCCTCTGCAAATCGAAGCAAGCCCCAGCCCTAGCCCCATAGAAAATTGCTTCGGCCACCCTCCACCACACCGTCGACCACCGGCCACCGGCGGCAGAACCACCGACGACCACCGCCGCCAGACATTTCCGCGTCTAAGGAGTTTTTTTTTTTTTTTTTCAAGCAGATTGACATACCACTATAAGTTTAAAGATGGAGGCCGTATAGGCATAAAATAAAATAAAATTTATTTCTCACAATTCTGTGAACAAGAAATAGATAGAGTCCAAGCTCTGATTTTACACTGCACTTTTTGAATATGTCAATTGTATGTGTCAATTGTTGTTCATAGAATTGTTCACAAATAATTATGCTTATGCTTGGAGAAATGCTTATTTGTTCACAAATAATAGGCTATTCTCATCACTCCAATGCTTATGCTTGGAGAAATGCTTACATATCACGTGTGTTTGTATGTGTTTATTTTATGACTTGAATTTTTAGAGTTATGATATGTTACTACTTAGTATACTAGAGTGGTAGTATTATTATTTTTGGGGGTTTGTAGTAGTATCTTTTTTTTTTTTGCCATGTCCATTATTATATATATTAATAAAATAAATTAAAAAAATTCCACACCCGCCTAGTCCCCGATTAGTCCCCCGCCTAGCCGATTACTCGCAACTCCCCACCCGGCCGCCCGACTAGCGCCTAGCGATTTTTAGAACATTGATGATGTAAGTATAATTTCATTTCCTCAATCTGGACAAAAGCCTTTTGGCTTCATTTGAAAGAAGTTTGCAATCTAGCTTATCGTAGTTTTTTCTTTTGACCTGTTTTCTTATTCTTTTATCCAGTTAAGGAACGGCAAAGTTGTACGTATAAAAGGATTGACTTCATATACGATGTTATGATGAGCAAACATAAAGTGAACATCATTCCATGTGTGCTTAAACATCGACCGGAAAAGTCGTTGCCACCCACTAACACATGTGACCGTTGATCTCAATTTTGTTGATTTCAATTTCTTTGTTGGGTGAGTGAAATTATTATTTTCATCTTTACTTCATGGTGTTATGCTGGTGCGCAATTGTTTTCCATGTATCATGTATGCAGATATTGCGCCTGCATCTAATGGCACAATAGAGAATACATTGAAGATGATAAATCGAGCAAAATTATTCAATTTTAATTAGTTTTTGCTTTCTGCTTAACTTTTTTTTGAGAGTTTAAACAATTAGTTATTTATGAGGATAATGATGCAAACAAACGAAGAAAAGTGATAAGCTTGAACAACGATTGATGTGAACATCAAGATTTACTAGTACAAAGGTGTGGAGCTGTAGATTTTTTTTCCTGTGTTTGGAGAGATTCCCTAAAAAATGAATGGATTTGCATTAAATGTTTGATTTATTTTTTAATATTATTTTTATTTTTTGATGGAATTAAATTTGTGATTTTGTGTTTGGAGAGATTCCCTAAAAAAATGAATGGATTTGCATTAAATGTGTGATTTGATTTTTTGTTTTTTTTTTAAATGAATCAAATGTGTGATTTTGTCGACATTGATGAATGAGAGTTTTATTTTGAAATTTGAATAAAAGAATGAATTCTTATGGTTGAGGGATTATAGGGAGTGATTTATGTCTTGATAAAGGAGAATTTTAATTTAAAATAGAAGAATTTGTTATGATTGAGAGATTATAGAGAGTGAGCTAATGTTGACTGATTTCTTCATTAATGCATTGATTTTTTTTTTTTGCTTCAGTTGACTTTCCTATTTTTTTCCGGGTTTGGCGTGGATTCAATTTTGTAATTTCCGGGTTTGGATCAAATCATTTTATTTTCGGAAGGAAATAAATGTTTGACTTTGGGCAATCAATTTTATGAAGATTCGCGAGGTTCATTTAAAAAATGAATGAATTTCAATTAAATGTGTGATTTTATTTTTGGAAGGAATTAAACGTGTGATTTTGGCTAAATTGATGAATGTGAGTTATGAATGAATTTGAATTAAATGTGTGATTTCGTTTGCATTGATGAATGTGAGTTTTAATTGGAAATTTGCAAAAAACAAAAGAGTTCTTATGGTTGAGGGATTGTAGAAAGTAATTTATGCGCTGATTAAGGAGAATTTTAATTTGAAAATTGAAGTTGGAAATAAAAAAAAAAATTTATGGTTGAATTATTATAGGGAGAGAGTTAATATTGATTGATTTCTTCCTTAATGCATTGATTTTTTTACTTGAATTGACTTGCCTATTTTTCCCGGGTTTACACCGAATTCGAGAGATTTCCAAAAAATAAAATGAATGCATTTGCATTAAATGTGTGATTTAATTTTTTATTTTTTGAATGATTTAAACGTGTGATTTTGTATACACTGATGATGGATGAGGGTTTTAATTTGAAATTTGAAATAAAAGAAATAGTTCTTATGGTTAATTAACGGATAATAATGAGGTATTTATGCGTTGATTAAGGAGAATTTTAATTTGAAATAAAAGAAAATTGTTATGGTTGAAAGTAAGTCCACCTACACTCTTTTTCACCTAAATGCAAGGTTTTTTTTGGGGAGGGGGGGGGGGGTGTGTGGTTGGTGGTCTTTTTCATTCATTAACCTAAAACACAGGCTTTCTCTTTTCTCATAAATATAGTATTAATTCTCAAAAAAAAATGTAGTATGAAAGTTTTTCATGTTGTTGCTTTGGCTTCAACCCATACATGTTATGTAACCGTTTCTTAATTGCCGAGTTTACAGAAATCAACTTGATTTTTAAATGTTCATCTATTTTTAACGTTCAAAAGTTGATTGCACTCTTGTACCATATCCATTCCAAGACATGTTCGCAAGTGAGGGCTTGAATGTCTGTCTTCATGTTCACATCAATCATTGTTCAAGCATATCGCTTTACTTCGTTTTTTGCATCATCATCCTTATAATTAACTAACTGTTTAAAGCGTAAAAAAATGTAAGCAGATTAATGAGAATTTTAATTTGAAAATTGAAATTTGAGATAAAATAAATTGTTATGGTTGAAAGATTATAAGGAGTGAGTTAATATTGATTGATTTCTTCTTTAATGCGTTAATTTTTTGTACTTGAGTTGACTTGCCTATTTTTTTTTCCTGGGTTTAGAGTGGATTCGATAGATTTCCAAAAAATAAAGTGAATGGATATATGTCTGATTTCATTTTTTACTTTTTATTTTTGGGATAAATTAAACGTGTGATTTTGTCTACACTGATGATGAATGAGAGTTTTAATTTGAAATTTGAAATAAAAGAAATAGTTCATATGGTTGAGGGATTATATGGAGGTATTTATGTTAGGAAATCTACGCGAGAACGCAACGGAATACAAAAATTTATTTCCTTTTAACCAGGATCGACTTCATTTAAGCAACAAACATATAAAGCTAGTAAACTGTGGTTACCTTGCTTGAAGTAAAATATCGACACTTTGACCGTCTAAGGAGAGTAGAGATGCATGGAGCAGCCCAAGCGTTCGGCCTCTACAGTTGATCCACACGAACAACCCGCCGAAATCCCATCATGGATTGCTATTAAAAAAATCTGGTTGCTAGACCGGCCTTTTCTCTCTCTCAAAATCTCTATCGAATAAGCTCTCCATTCTTCTCAAGAACTATTAGCTCTTGGAATTGTGAAGTGCAAAAGAGCTTGCCACCCCGTTGTTTATATAGGGAGTGGTGCACCCCTCTCTATTCCTAATCTAATTGGGATTAGCTTCCTAGGAGATTGAGGAGAAAGAAAACATTTTCCTAATAAAATAAGGAAAATACCTTTGATTGATTTATCTCATTAATATTCAATATCCCATACTAAATATTTTTCCTAAGATATATATTGACAATATCTTATATTGAGTATATCTTTATCTTATTACCATTATTCAATTTACACATGTGTATATATATATTACACAAGTGCACATGCATATCACATATATGCACACTACATGCATGTACGTAGTCACAAATATATATATATATATATATATATATATATATATATATATATATATATATTAATACTAGATGATATAATACCATGATTAATTAATTTGCAAAATCCATATGTATCACATACACATAAATTCGACCCATATGCCATTAATTGGCTTCCGGAATATTCTTTAATTAATCCACACAATTAATATCTTGTATTTAATTTATTCATAATAAATAAATACCACCATATTAATTTACCACTATAACTTTTGTAGTATGAGATAAATTCTTTCCTTATTTGGTTATCAACCATAACCACATTTTAATCTGACTTGATGTTCATATGTGTGTGACCCGATAGGCTTCCGAATATGTTGGCCGTAGGCACAAAGTTCAAATTACGAAAATGCCCTTCATACCTAACGATCACGGGATAGCGTCTAGCAACACACCGTGACCCCTAATCAACGGAAGGGTCAAATGCAATGACTACTACCTTTCATGTGAAATATTTATCGTATAAATTACAATCCTACCGCTTAATAATATATATGATTGTATCTCGAGTGTCAATACATTAACGATCGTATCTTATAATCTGGATATCATGCTCTCTTGGAATAACACATTTACTCCCACTTTGCAAAGATTCACGAGAGCTAGACATCCCTTATAAGAAGGCCATTTCGGATATTCAATCTCAATCATAGGATACGCGATTTCCAGACGACCAAACATGTATACTCCACATGCTTCAGTATCACACCCAATCACTAACACATGATCGCCCCGTGGCTAGGGGAAACCTTAATAGTGTCAAAGCATGACAATTCACACCGTGATGCCATGTAGACTCCGGTCCTAAGGATAATTAAACAACCATCAAATAGTGTGACACTTATCCGTGTAAGTGGGTCAGTCTAACGTACGCATTCTCTAATACACGTCCACGTACAGTCAGAGTGTCTTTACACTTTCATAGACGAGATCTATCCCTGCACTTAAAGACAGAAGACATCTAATACGTGCTAGCCTGTTCATACTATCAATGCCCTGTTTAATAGTACATCAGCCTAGAGACATTTAAGTAGCAAACTTATTAAAGTGATTAGAGATCTCATCAACCATCATTGCCTATCATAGTTTCTCTATCACAGTTTAATACTAAGGACGTTATCATATAACAATTCATAATTGGTTCTTTAAAAGAACATATATATGACAACATAAAAGCCATTTAATATATGTATAAACATAATCAAATAGTAGAAATGATCCGACCTGGTCGGATCCGGTCCAACCCAATTGGGTTTAGGACACTATTCCAACAATCTCCCAGTTGGCCTAAAACCAATCACTCGCACACACAAGACTAAGTTGAAACACAAGAATCTCATGCAATAGTCACAACTAGCCCTAGCCATAAACGGATCGCTATCCGTGGGGACTCAGACTATCTTCATATCATGTTCCAAATGACCAAGTCAAGGAACCGCCTCAACACACACATGAATCTCTGACGACACCCCTGTCCTTGCTTCAAGCAATGAATCCACTTACTATATCAGCTATATAGAAAAAGTGGAAGAACCGTACAAGGTTCAGGAATGAACCTTCCAGATCCATGTACTGCTCCCGCCGCACCTCTAAGGCACTACTGTGTTTCGGCCAAGTTGTAGAATTTACAGTGACCCATAGCTAAGAACATTTCCAGCTCACTGTATCACTTAATCAAAGTGACTGCAAACCAAGACCGTAGCTCCCACTCGCCTTCATTAGACTCAGGATATACATCTGTATATCTATGTTTATTTGCTTCCAAGTTTCAATAAAATAGGAAACCATCCTTAACTTGTTTAAGGATATTCTCAACATCTACTAGAATCACATTCATACTTGCTCATGACTCTTCATGGAGTGTGAACCTCTAGCATAACTCTTATGATGGATCCTATTGCAGCAGCAGAGGGAACCTTCTATAAGTATCATCTTTCACCTTATCTTTACTACTAACGTCCTAATATAGATATATCTTGAGAACACCAGCTAGCAGTATCCTCAATCACGACCTATGGTAAACTCTTTTAGCATCACATCTATATAGGTAAACTATAATCTAACAGCAGTTAAATCTTTCACTATAGACTCTTATCTCTAAAATAAAAACAGCTAATCCAAGTGCTTTCGTAAAGACCTTGAACTTCCAAACATTAATTGATTGTGACATGGGTAGTAATTCTCGAGAGAGATATCCAATACCTTGCTCAAAAATCGAAACACACTCCCACTATCCATCTTGCATATTGGGCATATCCTTCTTTTGACTAAATCAAACTCCTTTGATTATCAAACAAAGAAATCGTCTAGAGAAACTTGTTTGAGTCTATAAATGGACCTCGTGTGATCTCATATCTTGTTATTGTCTATGAACATCGGGTTGTTTGCCCAACGTCTTCAACACTATCATATAGCCATGATACGAAGTTATAACAAGCATAGTCTGAATAGAACTGGCTTAGCTGGCAGCATAAAGATAATTACAAGGCTTACACCCCGTACCCTTCAGCCGTCACTATACCCTTATGGTGATCATATTATCATCAATGTCAGCCTTTCAGGGACATTTCCTCTATGTAAGGCAAACTAGGTTCACAACCTGGTTGTCACTGATGGAATCTAATTCAGATATCATGGCTCCTGGCCATATCTCTCAATCTTGCCTTTCAAACATTCTTTCATAAGTCGTGAGATATTCATTTTTCAAGATGAACATACCAGCAAACCTTTTGGGCTTGAGGTTATCCATAGACTTACAGAACTTGTGTGTGCACTGAGTGTGTTCTACACCTCATCTCTATGCGGTGTCTGCTCATGTTCCAATGGTTGAATATATCTTTGTTGTTCTCAAAATCTTTTGAGATCTTATTTACTCCCACTGTTTCTTTTGGAAGAAAGACTTCCTCTAGAAGACAGCATGTTTGGAGACAAACATTTTGATCCGCGGACAAGTAAATAATATCCAGCGTACTTGCTAAGACATTCCACAAAGTTGCATATGTCGTACTAGGCTCCAAGCCTTTCTTACTTTGAGTATGACAACTTCAAATCATCGGTCAAGATAGATTTGACATTATCCTCTTCAATATCTAATATGGAATTTATTCAACCTTTATTCTTTGGAACCCGGTTAAGTATAAGGGCACTATCCCGAAATAGGTAAGGGATACTTCGTAGGGCTTGCGCCACACCTTTATCATATAAGGTGTTGTTTCCATTTTAGGTAAACAATCTAATTGCGTATCCCAAAGATGGTATCCTTCAAGGGGAATCTTATTCATTTTCAGACAACTTCTCAAACACCCTTCAGGCATTAATTACTTCAATCCAATTGAAGATTAATTCCTATGTAGTTCATCAATCTCATATCCGTGATAGCTCGAATTTTTCAGGCTTTCCGAATTATGCACTTCACTGAGTGCACTTGACTATTTCTAAAAATAGTCATAGAGATTAACAACAACTATTTGTGACATTAATTGTCATAAGCGGACAAACATCGGTATGTTTAGGCTTTAGACAATTTTTCTAGAATTTATTACCTTTTCATAAAAGGGTATTTTAGTCATCTTTAGATAAGATACGTATCACCCACATGATTCATAATCACATGGTTCAGACATCATCTGAATGACATTTGATTATACGTTCTCTTCCAGAGAGTCGACATCTAGAACAACTACAAATATCAAGGATAGCAGCCATACAAATATTTAGTTGAGATTTCATCACACATATTAACTATATAGTGACATTAATCTAGTATGTTAGATTCAGTGACTTTCCAACTTTATCGGAATAACATTTATTCTTTACAATTGAATATGTCTACTAAATTCTAACAAATAACTGAAAGTATGTTCTTCATAAGAACCGGAACATAATAACATTTATTTAGTTCCTTATCGCTTACTAGATCCGAATGTGGTAAGTGTTACAACGTTTGCTTCACCTTCCATATCTGTATTTAACCTTTCTAATTTAATCACACTCATAAGATATCATATATCTAAGAGTTGACTTGAACTTAGACAGATTTATCTCAACACACTTGCCTAGAATAGAGACTTCGATAAGCTCTCTATTTAAGCACATGCCCTAACTTTCCTTTCAATCCTTTAAGCACTTGTAAATATTTCTTAATGTAGTCTTCATAAGACTTAAGAAATATCACAAGAGCTATGTCTTTAATTTCCTTTCATAAAGAAAATCTAAAGTTTATTAAATAGTTTATTTAACCTTTTAAATCGTATTTAAAACCTTAACTATTTAATTAACCTTTAAGCAATGGTAGAATTAAGTCGATACTTAAATCTTATAATTTTGAAAACAACCTTTCCAAAATTAGATGTGGTCATTCTTATCCAACGTTTGAATTAATTGTCATCATATGACTGAATGGTCATATTGGATCGTATCCAATGTCATGAGCTTCCACTTTTCATTAATAATTAAAGTCTTGGAGTACTGCATCAAATATGTAGTCTCCTTATCTCTAACTACTATAACGGGATTGCTTGTGTCATTGCTTATTTTAAAAGGATTAAAATTACTTAACCATATTTGAGAACGTTTCTCAAAAGGTAACAATCATAATTGGTTATGCTAATCGAGAATAAAAACGTAAATATAAAGTTTGCTAAAACTACAACATAAAAAATTAAAGATAAAAGAGTGTTGTTGTTTATACATGCAAAATCAAAAATGGTCTTTTGATTTATGATTTTGCTCTCACTAGTCAACTACTCCAATTGACTTTCAAAAATCTTTCAAAATTCTTTAGTGGACAAGATCCCATCTGATTACCCCGATTCCCAACGAGGGCCGATCAACCGGAATAATTCGAAAGGTACGTAACACTTACCAATCACATCTCTATGTGAATCTTGGTGGTTGACTAGTCAACTATTTGACAATACACATCTTTATGTGGTAGTCAACCCCTTGCCTCTAGAATAAGACGGTCCTGACGAGGGCCAATCACCGCAATACTCTAATCAAGTCATAACCCAATATTTGTGAGATCTCATACGATCATATCTCAATAACGACGATATAACCGTGGTAGGTCAACTCCCGATGAGGGCCGATCAGTTGGATCTGAACAAGGGCTATTCACCGTTGCTATAATATTGAGAGACAATATTTCGACATGATTTTTGTTGTGGAAGTAATTACGTAAATTAAATCACTTAATTAATTTAATTACGGTCTCATCAAATATATCTATCTCTATAGACATACATCCTACATATTTATCTATATCGTGCCTAGTCATGCATCTATCGTATCATATAAAATAAATACAAGCATAAAATAAATAAATGCGTAAAGTAGCCGGTATGATCATGATTTTTCCTAGGTGCAGTTTCGAATACAAACTAACGAAACCGCGGGTCACAATCTAAAGGTAGCAGCAACCGCCAATAGGATCTTTAATGCTCTATTCTCCAATGGGATCTTTACTTTCTTCTTTCTTTGGTCTTCATCTTCCGCTCCATTCTTGTTACATTTAATCATATCTAATAAAATAATTACGTCCGCCATAAACGAGGGAGGGGAGCTAACGGGAATGAGATAAATGTAGAAAATAAACTAGGTCACGTTCTTCATAACAACCTATGACAATTTTTAAACCAACAGAAATTAAATCATTCACATATATCCTATTGGTCGAGTCCATGATCAATCGGGGTCCATATAATCATATTATATCTACTATATCTAATCAATACAATAACATCTTATTAAAAAGATAAAATTAAAATATAACTATTTACATCTTAATTAATCAATTAACATTTAATTTATTAAATAATTTTCTCCAATCAATTAACTAATTAACATTTAATTAATTAAATGATTTTAATAGAAATTAACGATTAATTTTAAACTGACTTCAATTTTAATTTTAATTAATTAGAACAAATCCAAAAATAAATCAAAATTAAAATTAGGTCTCCTTTGTTTCTTTCCTTTTGATTCCTAATCAAAAGGGATGCCTTTGGTTTCCTAAACCAAAAGGCATCTCTCTTGGCCCTTTCCAAAATCAGAATTTTGAAAAGGGCCTAGGCCTAGGCCTTTTACAAAATCAAATATTTTGAAAGGAGCCTAGGCCTATTCCAAACAAAATTTGGAAATGCCAATATTTTGGTTAATATGCCTGGCCACTTTTCAAAATCAAAATTTTGAAAGTGGCCTAGGCCTAGGCATTTTCCCAAATCAAATATTTGTAAATGGCCTAGGCCTATTCCAAACAAAGTTTGGAAAGACCAATATTATTTTAATGCCATGTGGCATCCCAATGGCCCAAACTATTTGAACCATTAGTTGGCCAAATGACACAACTAAACAAAGGAGATATTAATCACAACTGTGAACCATATATAAACACAAAATACACAAAACAAAAATTTGGAGATCCACAACCCTTTGACCAGTCAAACGACACCGGCAGCAGGTTGCCCTACCGCTGCCGGTCGGCCGAGCACCATCAGATCACCCTTTTTTTTCCTTTCATGTATCATTTTGCGAATCTATAATCTTTCATCCTTTAATTACGTGATTTAAACGATAAAATTAACAACACAAATTAACATGCTTATTGCTTAAGCTCGAAGCTCGCTCTGATACCACTGTTAGGAAATCTACGCGGAAACGCAGCGGAATTCAAAATTTTGATTTCCTTTTACCCAAGATCGACTTCGTTTAAGCAATAAACAAATAAGTTAAAGACGGTGGTTACCTTGTGATGTGATATATGATGAGCTTTATGATGAGGAGACAGATCCATTAGCACCCATGAAGAAGAGTGATCCATTGGTCATTAGAAATAGACCTTTGACAATGCTCCAAAGGAAGAGAATGAGAGAAGCCTTGAATACCTTGCTAAAAGAAATCCTTGAAGAGTATGGGCAGCCCAAAAGGAGTGATGAAGCTTCAATATTATACATTCACTACGCTTTTGGGCTTAAGGAAAACGCTTAGTTTAATCAGTCTTTTTATTTCAGTTTTGTGTCAATAAAGGCTAGCTGGGCCTGAAGTGTGGTTTGGCGAAGCCTATCTAGTGGGAGGCACATTTTTCATTTAGGTTTGTTTAGTTTTCATTAGTTTTCCGTCCCACATTGGAAGATGTGAACATTGAGTCAGTTTTGGTAGCCTATATATAGGCCAACACTATCTCTTTTTATGAACAACATATATTTGAGTGAAATTTTATTATTTGATTAAGCTTGTCTTAATTGTGCACGTTTATGTGTGAGATTCTCTTGGATTGGAGGTCGCCCCTTTGAGAACTTATCAACGTAACCGAGCATTATGTTGTGGCATTCCAACCGTAGTCTTAGATTAAGATACGGATCATAGCTCTCATTGGTTACAATTCAATTTCTTCCTGGGCAAAACAAAGGATTTGATTTGTAAGGATTTCGACGCGAGGGTTTTTTGTATCGTGATCATGTTATTTGTATTCCTCGTTGTTCTATGCGTGACTTGTTGATGCGTGAGGCACATAGTGGTGGTCTTATGGGTCTTTTTGGCATTACTAAGTCGCTTGATATGCTTAAGTCACATTTTTATTGGCCTCGTATGAAAGTTGATGTTGCTAAATATTGTGATGCTTGTATCACTTGTAAGGCTGCTAAATCTACATCCAGCCCCCATGGTTTGTATCAGCCCCTTCCCATTCCGACACAGCCTTGGATTGATTTATCTATGGATTTTGTGTTGAGCTTACCCCGTTCTAAGAGTGGTAAGGATTATGTGTTGTGGTGGTGGATCGGTTTTCTAAGTTGGCACACTTTATTGCATGCTCTAAAACTAATTATGCTTCTTATATTGCTGATTTGTTTCTTAAGGAAGTTGTTAAATTGCATGGTGTGCCTAGAACAATTGTGAGTGATAGGGATTCTAAGTTTATTAGTCATTTTTGGAGAGTTTTGTGGATGCGTTTAGGAACTAAGTTGCTTTATTCTACTGCATTTCATCCTCAAACTGATGGTCAAACTGAAGTTGTTAATCGTGTATTAGGTCAGTTGCTTCGTTGTCTTGTTCAGAAAAATCTCAAGAATTGGGAAGCTTGTTTACCTTTCGCTGAATTTGCTTATAATAGGTGTAAACATTCAGCTTCTAAATTTACTCCTTTTGAGATGGTTTATGGTTTCAATCCAGAAACACCTTTTACCTTGGTGTTGGAAATAAAATTTATGTTTTGATGATAATTCATCATAATTATTCAAAATATTATCTTAACCTCGTTGATGAAGTGCTGAAGCTAGCTGTTATAGTGAAAAGCTAAAAGATGTCTAGAACTGAATGTTTAGGTTTTACTAGAGTTTGATATTTGTATAGCTTACATCAGACAAGCATTGTAATAGTTAGTGTGTTGTAAAACTGAAAACCGGAAGTCGTTCAGAAAACTGGAAATCATCAAGATAAACAAACTGACTCAGAATACACCTACATGAAAACTGAAGAAGATAAGTTCGCTGAGGGATAGATACTCAGTTGGCTTATCTAGAAGATTGAAGAACTGAGGGTCACAGACTCAGTTATTGAAGTTGAAGAACTGAGGGTTCAAACTCAGTTATGAAGATTACGTCGAGACTGTAAAGTTAGACTTCAGGCAAGATTGTGGTGACCTGAACTGACTTTATGGATATTGTATGAAGACCCAAGAATCATAAGGACAATGAATTCTTAGATGATAATGAGTCATGGTGTACTCTGATTAAATCAATTATAATCAGATGAAGAACTGGAGTACTTATTTTTAAAGAAGATTAAAATCTCAGTTAATGCTCCAAGTCAGTCAAGAAACTGACAAGTGAAAATCTCAATATGAAATTGACAAGGAAACTCAATTTTATATGTCAGTCATTCAATAAACTGATAGTACAGTTGAACGTTGTAAAGGAAGCAATTTTATTGGATGCAATACTGACATAGCAGAACGGTCAGAAATAATATCCCTTACAAAATAGACGTTGATACAATTCGAATTCAAGCTAGATGAATGTTGGACCTTACACTATAAATAGAGGACTTTGCACCAAGGATTAACAGAGAATGAATACTAAGATTTACCAAGAATTAACGTGTGCATTAGTCATTCGAATTGCTATCATCTCTGCGCTATAACCAGATCATATCTAGAATTTCTTCAAGTGTTCAAGCTACCAAGAATTTATCAAGAATCAGACACTTTGAAGAACCACAAACAAGAATCAATTTATTGATTCTCAACCCAACTTTGATTCTACATCAAAGTTTTAGACTGTGAAGCAAACCATGAAGGTTTTGTCAAGGACAAGCAGTTATTCTGAAGCGATCAGGCGGTTGTGTTTGTGGTGGTAGCTGGTGAAGAGACAATTCAACCCTCTAAGGACCAGTTTTCAAGCAATTGAAGAGCAGCAATTCTACATATTCTACAACTATTTAGATAGTGACGCTAGGGATTAGCCAAGGACTATTGTTTAGGACTTTTTGTAGCAGTTTACCTCAAGAAGTTCTAGTGGAATTTTCCTCCGCACCACAAGGCAAGAGAGGACGTACATGATTACACCACCTGGAACCTCTATAATATTTGCCTCATTTACTTTACGCATTGATTTATTTATTCAGCATTTACTTATAGTATTTTGATAATTGATTGTTATACACTTCATAAATCACAAACTGACATTCATCAGAATTCAGTTTACCACACTCAGTTTTTATAAAAGAATAACAAGATCAAGAAAAAGGCTAGAATCATATCCGCTGCCGGTTGACTCAGTTTTGGTTAAGTCAGTTTGACTTAAACTCAGCTCAGTCAGCTTAACTCCATACAAGTTACGGGACAGGAACAATAACTGAACTAACCATCAGTTTGAGTTTCGGAGAAACTCAGTTCCCGGGGTAGTTCCAGTTCAGGAAAAGTTTTTTGTGACAAGTTTATTCACCCCCCTCTAAACTTGTGTTAGCCTTTCCAAGGGACCAACACTTGGCTCATTTACCTGATGTTGCGCAGATTAGCTTGGATAGTGAGCAGAAGGCCGTGCTTGTTCGTGAGCTACATGAGACAGCAAGGAAGAATATCGAGGCAGCCACGGTGCAGTATGCTAAGCAAGCTAATAGGGGTCGCAAGGAAGTCATCTTTGAACCTGGCGATTATGTTTGGTTACACATGTTCAAGGATAGGTTCCCAAAGCAACGCAAGACCAAACTACACATTAAAGGCGAAGGACCGTTCCGAGTGCTCGAGAGGATCAACAACAATGTTTACAAGATTGACTTGCCACCAGATTGGAATATTTCTCCTTCTGTCAACGTGGCTGATTTGACACTTATTGATAATCCCTTTGATCTGAGGACAAATCCTTCCCAACCGGGAGGTAATGATGTGATATATGATGAGCTTTATGATGAGGAGCCAGATCCATTAGCACCCATGAAGAAGAGTGATACATTGGTCATTAGAGATGGACCTTTGACAAGGCTCCAAAGGAAGGGAATGAGAGAAGCCTTGAATACCTTGCTAAAAGAAATCCATGAAGAGTATGGGCAGCCCAAAAAGAGTGATGAAGCTTCAATATTATACATTCACTACGCTTTTAGGCTTAAGGAAAACGCTTAGTTTAATCAGTCTTTTTATTGCAGTTTTGTGTCAATAAAGGCTAGCTGGGCCTGAAGTGTGGTTTGGCGAAGCCCATCTAGTGGGAGGCGCATTTTTCATTTAGGTTTGTTTAGTTTTCATTAGTTTTCCTTCCCACATTGGAAGATGTGAACATTGAGTCAGTTTTTGTAGCCTATATATATGCCAACACTATCTCTTTTTATGAACAACATATATTTGAGTGAAATTTTATTATTTGATTAAGCTTGCCTTATTGTGCATGTTTAAGTGTGAGATTCTCTTGGATTGGAGGATCGCCCCTTTGAGAACTTATCAGCGTAACCGAGCCTTACGTTGTGGCGTTCCAACCATAGTCTTAGATTAAGATACATATCATAGCTCTCATTGGTTAAAATTCAGTTTCTTCCTGGGCAAAACAAAGGATTTGATTCGTAAGGATCACATCACCTTGTTTGATCTAAAAGATCGATGTTTTGACCGTCTAAGGAGAGCAGCGATGCACGGAGCCGCCCAAGCGTTCCGCCTATACCGCTAGTCCACACGAACAACCCGCCAGAATCCACCATTGGATTGCTACTAGAATAATCCGTTTGCTAGACCGGCCTTTTCTCTCTCTCAAAACTCTCTCTATATTTCACAAGAAATATTAGCTTTTGGAATTATGCTGTACAAAAGAGCTTGACACCCACCTCCGATTTATAATGGATGTGGCGCCCCAATGTAGAGTAGAGAGGAAGAAAACCTTTTACTAGTAAAATAAGGAAAATATAATTGATTGATTTATCTCATTCAAATTCAATATCTTATATTAAATATTTCTAATATATTGTCAATATCTTATATTGACTATATTTATCTTATTAACATAAATCAATTTACACATCTGTATATATCACATATATAAATATATATATACTAGTAGGGAACCCGTGCGATGCACGGAGAACATTATATTTAAAAAGTCGATCTGTGTATGTAGAAATTTGTAGACACTGTAGTAATTTAAGAGCTATTTAAGTGAAACAAAAAAAAATGACATGAATGAAATATTTACAATGATATATGTGTATGTAGAAATTTGTAGATGATGTTATAATTGTAGAACTATGTAAGTGAAACAAAAATAACCAAAAAAAAAAGATGGCATGAATGAATTATTTACAATGAAATATAAAAGTGTAGACGTGATGCGAATGAAAAATAGCATAGGTTGACTTAAAAGCAAACATGAAAATTCATTATATTCCCTAGAAAATATAAATCCACAAATACAACAATCACAAAAGATTATTGAAAATAATAAGATAATACAAAAACCTTAAACGCATTAGCGATTACAGGAGTGACATGCATCTGCAGCCATATTGATATGTTCAAACTTCAAACTCCCCCACACCTCAAGAACTGACGTTGGAAAGGGAAAGTTTGAGCTCGAATAATGTAAGAGCTAGAATAGACGATGGAAAGGGAAAGTTTGGGCTCGAAAGAGGGGATGAAAAAGAAAAAGCGTCATGCCGAGTACCTGCATAAATCATAAGTAAAATGGTAAAAGAATATTCAGTGCATAATGAAAACCAATGAATAAAAAAAATATTTTACGTGAAAGACTGAAAAAATAAACGAAACATGTATTAAAATCAAGTAATGCAATAAAGTTAGCAATATTGCGTAGTCATTACCAAAGGAGCGAAAAAGAAACATACACATAACCATATTCAAGCTGGCGCTAACAACAGAACCATATTAAAAAGATGAAACAACTATATAATTTTGTTTTGTGCATTTATTGGATTGAATGCTGAAGTTCCATGTCATATATCAAACGAAGAAATCCATCGGTTTGACCACGTTCTTCTACAATGTGCAAATCTATACGACATAGCAAGCAGGATGAGAAAAGAAAAAATTCAATCTTGTCTTGTGTATATCATCATTCGAACAAAGAAAATGATACGAAAGGATGAATTCAATATTTCAATAAATGGCCATTTCCTTTCCAGAGAATAAAAAAACGTATAGGAGCCTTTATTTGCATACCATGACTCTACCGATACGTGTATCACACTACTTATGCATAGGATCCGTTCATGTTGATTATGTGAAAACGGTGCGGTGCAAATAATAGCCACCTAGAAAATAATTTCCCAAGAATTTCAAGATATATATAGCAAGCGTTCCCCTTCCATTACGCAAACTTGGAACCCAAGGACTTGTGATCGGACATGATCTGAACATCACCTTGTCATATGGCTTGGAAGTAGGAAATGTTTAAAACCAAAGAATAACAAATAAACAGAGAATTTAAAAAATCAACAAACATACCTAAATTGTGTATACGTAAAGCTTTTATCAGCAGGAATTTGCTTGAAGCTAGAACTACTTCCTGATGATGTGACCAGGCCCGCTGGAATCAATAAGTCCAGTCGAATTGCCATTCCACCGCCAAGCTTGAATATAACAAAAGAAAAGGCAGGAACATTATTCCTTCATGCTGATGAAAAATTGAACAACATAATTGCCAATGTAAAAGAAATGCAAATCGAATGGACCTTGAAGCATATATGAATCATGGTTATGAAACTGAAACAGAACAACATATATAATTGCCAAATTAAGAAATCAATGTAAGAGAAATACAATTTGAATGAACCTTGAAACATATATTAAATCCAAATTAAACATGTTGATTCTTGTAGTGGAAAAGGCATCTGCGGGTACATCGGGTACATCATGCAATTGCCACAATCAACATAATGCTTGTAGGAGAATTCTTGAATGGGGACCAAAGAGGGGCAGATGCGGAGTCCCTGTACTGTACACCAATTTCCAATTTTCCAATTTTTTCCATTTTCAATGCTCGTCAGCCAACAACAGTGGTGGTAATTGGGAAAGATAAGACAGTACACACTACAGAATCCTACCACCAAATATCAACCATAAATTAAAAAATATATTTTTTTGCCAGGAAAAGAAGAAAACGTTCAAATGATGGAAATGAAACATCACAAAACACACTCACCTCTAGTCACATATAACTAAATCCCCATCATCTCTGCAAACGGAACAATAATCTTCTGCAGGATGTTCCTTCTTCAGAGGCTTTCTGCAATTCCTCTTCTTCATGGTGACGACAGGAATTTTTTCTAATAAGTGCGGTAGAAATGTACCGGCAAGAAGGCATATACGGTGATTGAATGTAGTCTAAAAACCCTTTCACCCTTCTGAAAATCGCCTGGGTGACATGTGGTTTCAAAGAAAATCCCACCAGAAAAAATAAATGAAATAATAAGATTGATAGATAAACTCATAAAAGTAAAAATTAGTGCGATTCAGCTATGAATGATAAGAAAAAGCCTTACTTGATAATGGTTAATGAAAAAAATGCTACAAAGATAAAGAAGTTTCAACAATAAGGCGTAAGTCGCTTTTATTCCAGAATAGCACAGATATTGGGTAAACTGGAAAGCAAAATAGAAATGCCCCTGCCAAAGACCTATAAGCAATTACCCAAACACAAAGAAAACAAATTCCAATAGAAAAAAGTTAAGTGCATTAGAAAAATACCGGTAAGAAGTCTTCGACATGCAATTTACTTGGAGTATTCGTGGTCAAAATCCCATTCCAATGCTTTTGGAAAGCCCATAATGGATCTTGAAAAAAACAAACAAACATCAGACATATTCACAAACAACCAACACAACATTATGCTAGTCTGCTAAACATAGCAAGTATTGTAACTGCGTTGCTACCAATATTGAAGGTGTTACAAAACTAAGTTCCATAGTTTACTTTACATGTATCTGTCATCAACACATGGCATTCAGAAGATTATTTGGTTTGAGCATTTTGTTAAGCTATAGAAGGCGAAGAAGATCGAAGAAAGAAAAGAGTTAATATGCAGTCATAAATAACAGCAAAGATATTTCAATAGTGCATTCAAGCATATGTATCTGCACCAATGCTTTTTTACTTCTAGTTGGAATTTTCACCAGATGTACCAAAGATGAATCTCAACATATTAAATGTATAGGCCAATAGAGCTGCAAGCAAATTGGTGCAAAATGTTTTTTTTTTTTGTTCTTTTTTTGGTAACGTTACATGTTCTTTGAACCATAGTATAATTATCTCAAAAAAAGCATCCAAAAAGATCAAAAGAAGTATAGTAGCAGAAATCAAAAGACATTTCACACTAAAATTGAAAGGGAAAAAGAGGAAATATAAATAGAGGCACAACATAATTTAATACAAATGTACACCCTTCTTACGGAAGAAATATGATAGAAATCCCGTAAAAGTAAAAAACCAATCTCCGAAAATCCATATAGAAGCTATCATACCATTTAAGACACAGTATAAGTGAAGGGAAAAAAATGGTTATACCGCCCAATTCCAAGCAGTACTTTACCTCGAAATGCATCAGAAAAACCACCACCAACATCCTTAAAACCTAGAAAATCACCAAAAGAAATAAAAACATCTTACCGGATAGAGTAAATGCAGAATCGTAAACGTGTTTCGAAAGAAATTACGAAAATAAACTGTACATCGGAGGCGATATTATTCACAATTCTGACGGTCATCTTGATTTAGTGGAAAATGGGGAAGATGAGGCGCCGACAAACATCAACAACAACAATAACACTGTTAGAAAGTAACCGAGGAAAAAAACAATCAATATAGCCAACTCACAATAAAAGGCAAAAAGATGATGTTCTTCATCCCAACCCCAAGCAAGAAAAGAACGAAAATATGAAAGACTATTTAGCAATCATGGAGCACAACAGAGTAAAGAAAACAGAAAGGTTACACCTATCAAATGTCATCCTCCGACTAACTCGATGATGTTCTAAAATCATTGATTTTTATGCAGCAGTACAACTTTCGCTCCCCACAACAGCAGCAGCAAACCCGAGGTTCACAGGCATGGCAGACCCAGCAAAATCGGGCTCCATCTGGTCCCCCTCCTCAGCCCAGCCCTCCAGATGGTTCAGCTCCTCCCTCATCTGGCCAGCGTCCTTACCTTGGCACCTGTCAATTGTGTGGTGTCAAGGGCCATTCAGCAAAACGGTGCTCCACACTTTCCTATTATGCTAATAATACTAATAATAATGGTGTTGCATATTCACAGATTGGAAATCAGCATTCAAGAACATTAACAAAAAGGATACACTAAGTAAGCCCAATGCTCCAGCCCAGACACCAAAAAACAACCGATCCCTCAAAACTGGCATGTGCCTCAATGTTAACTGAACTGAGATCCACAAAAATGTCAATTTTTTGATATAAAAAAAGGGGCAAGTTGCTAAAATTAAATTTAATTGTAGAAAAGCAACTTACTAAGGGGAAGAACATGGGCATAGAGGAGCGGTACCATGAATTTGAACGGCGTTTCTTTCTTTTGCCTTCTAATGATTTCCCTAGGAACCAAATGTTCATGATTGAAGGAAGAATTTAAACGTATTCGCTCCCACTAAAAAATCAGAGGTGGTTTATTGAATTCAACGAAATTAAAAGGAAACCTGCATTCAGAGAAAAAATAAAGGGATCAATTGAACTAAACTAACTGAAGCATGGGGAGGTTTTTTTGAAAGTGGAGCATGGATTGTGGGGGAGTTTGAAGCAGCAGAAGCATGGGGAGGTTTTTTTTGGGAGGAGATCGTGGTGAAGAAACGTTTGGAGAGCGGTACATGTGGTGGTTTTTTTTTTTCGCGTAAGTAATTTGTTTTTTTTTCCCTTCAACTTGTGAGTTGGTAAAGGGCTGAAAACCGGGTATGGGTCGGGTCAATTAGCCAATTCGGGTCAATTGACGGTTAATCGATTGAAAATATAATATAAGATATATACATATAAAATATGTACTACTAAATATATCCATTTCCTAGACACGTGAGTGGATGCATATCACATATATGAACCACGCCTACACATATATTTATACATTATATTAATATCTAATATTAATACAAGGTAATATTATTAATTAAATTGCACAATCCAAGTGTATCTTATACACCCCAAAATTGCGCCACCTTTAGCCAATATTTAGGCATCTAGAATATTCTTTAATTAATCAACATAATTAATATCTTGTATTTAATTTATTCATAATAAAGAAATACCACCATATTAATTTACCACTATAACCTTTATAGTCGTGAGATAAAACTTTCCTTATTTGGTCATCAACTATAACTACATTTTAATCCGGCTAGATGTTCATATGTGTGTGACCCGATAGGCTTCCGACTATGTTGGCCGTAGACACGAAGTGCAATTTACGAAAATGCCTTCATGCATAACGATCACGGGATAGCGTCTATCAACACACCGTGACCCCCAATCATCGGAAGAGTCAAATGCAATGACTACTACCTTTCATATGAAACAGTTACCGTGGAAATTACAATCCTATCGTTGTAATAATATCCATACAGTCGTTAGTCGAGTGTCAAAACATCAACGGCCATATCTTATAATCTGGATATTAAGCTCTCTCAAATTAACTCATTTACTTTCACTTAGCAAAGATTCATGAGAGTAAGACATTCCTTATAAGAAGGCCCTTTCGGATATTCACCCATACTGATAGGGTATGCGATTTCCAGACGACCAAACATGTATACTCCGCATGCTTCAGTCACACCCAATCACTACCGCATGATCACCCCGTGGCTAGGGGAAATCTCAATAGTGTCAAAGCATGATAATCCACAACGTGATGCCATGTAGACTCCGGTCCTAAGGATAATTACACAACCGTCACATAGTGTGACACTTATCCGTGTTAGTGGGTCAGTCTAACGTATGAATTCTCTAATACATGTCCACGTACACTCCAAATGTCTCTACACTTCGATTGATGAGATCTATCCCTGGCCTTAAAGACAAAATACATGTAATACATGCTAGCATGTTCATACTATCAATGCCCTGTTTAATAGTACATCAGCCTAGAGACATTTATGTATCAAACTTATTTAAGTGATTAGAGATCTCATCAACCATAATCGCCTATCATGGTTTCTCTATCGCAATTTAATACTAAGGACGTTATCATATAACAATTCATAATTGGTTCTTTTAAGGAACATATATATGACAACATAAAAGCAATTTAATATATGTATAAACATAAAGAAATAGTAGAAATGATCTGACCAGGTCGGATCCGGTCAAACCCGATTGGGTTTAGGACACTATTCCAATAGAAGAAGCTCTTCAAACTCATCTAACAGACCTGTGTGCCAACTTTGTGGGAAGTCTGGACACACTGTTTTTTATTGCTGGCATAGATTTGAAGAATATTTTGTTTCAAGTAGTCCTAGACCTAGACACAACTCTACACCTGTGTCAACTTCTTAGACTGTGATGGATTCAGCTTAGTACCTTGACAGTGGTGCCACAAACCACATCACTTCAAACATTAACAATATGCATCTGACTTCAGACTACACAGGACCTGATACTCTAGCAGTTGGGAATGGTGAGCTTCTACTTATTACACATTGGCTCTTGCACTCTTAAAACACACACAGATACCTCATTTCACTTAAAACACTTCTTGTCCCATCCATGACTAAAAATCTTGTTAGTGACTCGTAGTTAATCCATGATTATCCTATTATAGTAGAGTTTGATGATAAATATTGTTATGTTAAGGACAAGGAAACAAGGGGACAGCTACAAATAGGAATACTTGAGAAAGGCCTTTATCAAATTCCAGTCAATGGTGAAGTCAATCCTAGAGATTCCTGTAGCCTAGCTGCCCATATGAACTCTCTTTACTCCAAGCTTCCTTTTGTTTTCAATTCCAGTTTGAATGACTGTACTGTCCATGTCGGCTCTTTGAATCTTGAGAGAAATATGAATGTGTGGCATAGGAGACTAGGCCATCCTTCTAGGCAATTTTGAAATTCTGTTGTTTAAGACTATTGTTTGGCTGTTAATAATAATCTTTCCTTTTGTGAAGCCTGCAAATATGGTAAAATGCATGCCTTACCTTATCCTAAGTTTGAATTTCATGCTAAGTGTATGTTTGATATTTTTTATACTGATGTGTGGGGACCTACCCCAGTTAAGACTAATTCTGGTTTCCTGTATTATATTCACTTCTTTGATGATAATTCCAGATTCACTTGGATCTTCCGCTTGAAAAGTAGATCAGAAGCCTTACCTACCTTTATAAACTTGAGGAAATATGTTGAAAATCTGTTCCACAGTATCATTAAGCATGTGCAGTCAGATTGGGGGGAGAGTATAGGAATTTTGAGACATACCTATTAGAAAATAGGATTATCTTTTCACATCCTTGCTGAAGGATGCAGGATCTTAGATCTAAACGAGTCAGATCTACGCACAGCGGATGGATCACGACTTATACATCACAATACATAATTAAAGGACTTAAACTACTACAAGGGGGTTAAGATCAAGTTACCAGTATCGGGAAGAGAAGCCTTGATCTTCCGATGTGTTCTCCAAACGGCGGTTGGTGGACACTCTTCTTGATAAACGAACCTCCTTGATATGCAACACCAAGAAAAACTTGTAGTTTTTCTTCTTCTAAAACCCAAGACAAGAAAACTATTTTTTTTCTCTCTTTTATGGTTTATGGGGCAAAATTTTTCCTTGTGTTTTTACACTTGGAATAACTCTCCTTTTATAGGAGAGTAAATCCTTGGTCTCCAAGTTTTAATTAATTAAATAAAATAAAAAGATATTATCCTTAATGAATAATTGTGACATATTGTTGACTAATAGGAAACCAAATAACATGTCATCCAACCAATCACATAACAAGAATATCTTTTATTTTCCATAACACAAGAAAATTAATTCTTGTACTAATTAGAGACATAAATGGCGCCACCTTGTAGGGTTTTTAGCCCACATAAAATGTCCTTTATGTGTATTATATTATTTAGCCCAACTAAATAATATCCATGCATATCAATTAATTAGCCCAGCCAATTAATTAGCACTGAGGCCCAAATAACAAGATTATTAGTCCGAATTACAGAAGCCACATCGGGGACCATGGACCTATAACCAGTAGCTCCAATAATTAATTATTCATCGAACAGAATAAGTACATTAATTATTAATTTCCAGGATTACGCCACCATAAACCCGAAACTGAACTCTACCGATTTATAGATGTATACTTATACTCAACCCATAGAGTGAATAAACGTCCATTGATATAATCACTACATACGGATTAACCCTCCATAGACTGTCCATTTTGAGTGGGAAGTCTCTGTGAACCCGACTCAGAATATCTTATCCTTATTTACCATTAACCCCCTGATAATCAATTAGTATGCATATCTGACTAGTAGCTAATTAGTCAAATGCGAAACTCCCGGGATCGATCACTTTCTTAGGGCTAACAAATAAGGATCTGTCTCTACTTCCCGCAGGAAGGAATGGATTCCATGTCTGTGAAAATAAGAACTACTCACTCATCTGGAGATAGTGCCAATGAGAAGTGGCTTGGAACACATATTTAAGTGAACCGTAACTAACACATCAAACACTACCCCGAGACAAGCAGCACCCTGTGATCACCTCAGGATTAAGTATATGATCATCTAATGATTTAATAAGATGATTACGGAATTATATCGAGAAATTCAGATTAAATCGGTCCAATCCTATATGAATTCCATCATATATAAATGCCCCACGTAGGTACCTTCTACCGACAGTCCGGATAAGACTATCACACCCTAAGGTGTTCTGGGCGCACTATTGGTGTTTTAATCAAAAGACCCTAAACTCTGATTAAGTTTACCACGGACTAACATTTTAAGTATATCACCACTAACTCAATCCTCACGTGCATGCCATACACTGAGTTAAGTGGTTACATACTGATATACTTAGGGTTTGCAGCAGTGTATTACTTACAAGCACAAAGCAAGTAATAAGGTGAGATAAATTCTGTTATAAAAAACAATTACACAAATTGTCTTTCGGGCACTACACCTAACAATCTCCCACTTGCATGAAATGACAAGCATCGATTGTTTTTAGAGCACACCCTTTCTCATCTTATTCACAACACTCTCCCACTTGCTCTAAAAGCAGATGAGACATATCCATCAATGTCGTACCCTCCAAGCACTCGACTTGGTACACTGATTAGTTAGGTTGTCGACTCTAGACGATCTTTAAGATTGAAACGTTGTCGGTCCTTCCAATCAGGCGGTACTCTCTCTCAATATGCTTTTGACTTCTTGTGACTGAGAAGATCCTTTTAAGCTATCTCTTCACTGTTTTCACAATGAAGTGATATCGGCTTATCAGACCTGGAATCACTCCCAGACCAAAAAGGAAATTCTAAGCACTATGAGTAAACACTGAGCCCGAGATCAACTTAATGATCATCCTTAATCTGACTACAAGTCAGAATCAGTGTAGTCAACCATATTCAAGTTTGCACCTTAATATACAAGCATATGCTTCCTCGTTCTCTAAAGATACTTGAGGACGTACTAAACCGCTACTTATTGCTCGAATCCAAGATTCGATTACTATTGACTTGTGATAACCTGACTTGCCGTTATCCAAGAGTGACTCTATCCCATTTTCTCTTTATCCAAAGATTTAGAGAATCATTCCTGAGAGGTAGGGCAGGACTACTCCCTTTGAATGTTGCATCCGTATATGCAAGATCATCTTATTCAATAAGATAGGTGGGATAGCCAATGACTCATTCTCGTGAATTTGACCAAATCAGATTCTTAGAATATAGTCCAATTCTCTCATCCAGAGAATCTTGGCCTGTCAGTTTCCGACTTCAGATAGCACACACATGTTGTTTCCAACCGTTTCAGTGTTATCATTCATGAACACTAACACTACTACCTTACCAATATTGATATCCAGTCAACGAAAGACTTATCAATATGCTGGTCAAGTCCACATATTTTAAAACATGTGACTTTAAATGACCGAGAGGTTCTCTTAAATCCACAAAGGATATAAGCCCCGGCAGTCATCTTGCCGTTTGTTCTAACCAAGACCCTTCTGTTCCGAATGAATTCAGAATCCGTTTTTTTTTTTGGCAAGAAAGTCTCAGGGTATCACCCCTTTTTTCCGCTTTCTAACGAAATCTTGCAAGACTGAGTGGTGAGAGAGTTCAAGGTCTGGTTAACTCTCTACTTGTTAGGGAATCACCCCTATACCACTCAGCTTTGCCCTGAAAGTTTAAACTTTCCTATTTATTCGACTCTTTTCTGTGTAGATCCAATTTCTCCTACTGGGCCTGAGACACTCAGGTGGTTCTACGAGAGGCTGAACAGAACAGGAGTACCAAAACTCCATTCATAGGGTTAAGGTTTTCAAACCAACCTTTATGATCAGAATCCTATACAGCCCACCGAGGGCCATAGGTTATCAATCACCCCAATAGACTGTAAAGTCCACAAAACCACAATGGGTCAACGGTTAAACCATACTCCCACTGCGTCTTGGATGGATTGACATTCTGATCTAGTAGTATTTATCTGTGCAATCACCAACAACCAATGTTGGACGTGGTCTGATTAAATCAGATAGTAACTACCTTTGGGTAACCGTAATCCAAGGTTCAATGCTGCTACTTATAGATTCTATCAGACGCCTTGTGACATTTCAACTGTCACTTTCTGATTTCAAGAATCTTATAACCAACCTTCACTCGTGACATTAAGACATTTTACAAACATTCACAATCTGAACATATGCGCAAAATCTCCAGTCCTACCTTCAAGCATTAAATGCTAAATGCCTACATTTACGGAAGTGGTGTGAACCGAAGTCACTCCTTATCCATAAATTCACTAGCATCTTCTAGGTAGACTTCTCAGTTTACATAATAATGTTAACCGTTATTTTGCAACCAATTATCTTAATCGAGTTTAGCAGTGTATTGTAGCACATCAATAACTATATAGGGCAAGTATATGGTTTCTTCCTCAGTGAGAAACATTCCACTAGGAGGCAGACCGAGCTCAGTCCCAAGACTATGCGATAGCCTATTTCGAGCATGGAATACTCTATTCTCTGCTAAAATTAGAGACTCCTCCTCGTATTCTTTCGATAAACTAAACCGTGTTTCGAGTAATTATCAGACAAAATGTCACCACTCAAAATCTCCCACTAGCTTGTATCTCTCACTTGACCCCGAAGGTTATGATGAACAAGCTATGTTACCCCTTCAAATCTATTACCCTTTCCCAATTGAAAGGTAGCTTAGTTATTGTTCCTTTAAGACAGTGTTCCGAGACTGAGAGATAGGAATCACCCTTAGCCAGTCGTCGGGTCTTATCTCTAGGATATATGCACTAATTAATAGATATTGAAAGGTCGTTTATCTTAATACAGAAACCTCTTACCTTTAATAGTTTTAGATGTGGTACACATACCTATTCAGCTTTTCTTTGTGGTTCTGACTTTATCAAACAAAAGTCCGAGTCTCGGATTCGTACTACAAATGTCATCTTCACTTTCTATGAGGCAACAATATATCAAGTTGAAAGTGAATCCATATGTTTGAACGAATATGTAAACAGAAAAATAAATTTTTCTGTGATATTCAAGGAGAGAATCCGAAATTCATTTCCTTATATCACTCCCACTATTCCAGCTGAAATTACTGCCCATTGTTACTCTATTAATCGTTAATGCAAAGCTCTCTTGTTCTTCCAAAGAACTTAGCTCCCGAGTCGAGTTACTCGGTTAAGAAAGTTGCCAAGGATTCATTGGTTAGTGATCCGAAATCACTTTCCTTATCCTATACTTTCTTTACCTAATGTTTCGGTTTAGCCTCAAAACTTTAGTTAAGATGATTAACACTTATAGACATTCTTTCCCATTCTTAACTTTCATTAAAAGGAAATAGTCTTGAACTAGCAGTTCGTTTGAGTAGACACTACTCGTGAACTGTGGGATGTCTAATGAAAGCGTTACCCAGTGGGACCAATTTTCTAATAAATTAGAAAAACATAAGATAAAAGCTCCCACTAGTTTATCGGTTCCAAATACCGTCTAACTAGCGATACTTTAACTGATGATTCTCCAATTTTTCTATTAGAAATTTTTTTCGTGTAGACACTACACAATTAAAATTCACTAGAAGAATTTTATCGTCCCAATCATCTTTCAAACTAACTATGGTTGTCTCTCGTTCAACACAAGTGACAGCAGTGACATACTTATTTACGTCACTTAAGTCTTGAAGGCTCAAGAGAAGTATCTCTTCCGAAAAATTAATCGCATGTAAGATCAATAAGTACAACGTTCTAGTTACTTGCCACTTTTTAACGAAGTCATTACCAGTCAATTTTACACTAGCAGTCTAGCACCCTAGAGAGATATGTATAACAGTTGTAAATAAAAATGACAGAATATAAATCCAAATCATACACTACTAATAAATTTTAGGAACATAAACTAAGTACTTATAGTCTATCCTACCGTTCCAAGGATTTAATCTAATGCCTCAATGCCGCCTTAGGGTAGGTCAAAGAGGTTTCGATTAATATTGAAGATCAAATTGAGAATCGAACATCTAATTTGTGATAGTCAATCACCTTTCCTTTTTCAGCCAAGGTACTACCAAAAAATACCCTTTATGAGTGTGACCTACTGTCTCAGATTTTTAGGTAGACCCCGAGTGTGCCGCCTTAGGGTCGGTCAATGACCCGACGAGTACCCAAAATCCTATCCTTTCGGAGACCAAGCCTTGAATTTTGATAGCGGTGAAGGCCTTCCTTAGGGAGGCCGGTCCCAGGCCGGCACGAGGCGTCACCATTCTCTCACGTTTCTTGTGTCAACAATAGAGGCCATGGGGTCCGCTGTCGCCTCTCCCGCTCCCACTCAATATTTTGAAAAAGTGGTGGGTTTACTGATCACGTTTTTGGACTAGATGTTACATTAGGAACAATAACTCATAGGCCCAAATGTTGTCGGTTATGTGGGCTAGCCCAACCGACCTATTCGTTGGAACATATGTGACCGTCGGACGGGTCACGACCAGGGGAGCTCCGTTGAGCCGTAGTGGCTCTTCGGATGGCTCAGCCTTGCCGGACCCCCGTGCAGACGCCACACGTGGAGGGTGAAGTCGATCGAGCCGTAGCTACTGTTGACCACCCAACCGTGGTTAAACCACTTTCGAACCATGTTTGCCCGTGATTATCCAATCCTTAACATTAAACTTTCACGTAGACACTACGGAACAAAAACGTAATCTCGTCTAGGTAAGGTGGAATTCACCAAGAATCCAACACCTTAACCACGAGGTTTCGGGATTTTACTCCTTATGCTTTCGCAGAGTGGGATTCACCGAGAATCCATCACCCAACCTTGACGATTGAAAAAACCCGTGTTACTCGGTTTTTACCCTAATTAGTTTCTGATTAATATCAAACAATTAATTAAAACTAATTGCGTGTTTTATACATGCCTAACTAATTCCTCGAATTAATTTCAACATGTATGCATATGGAGTGGAATTCATGATATGATGCATGTCATGGCAATTTTCCGGTTCTACACATACAATCTAAACATGTATTCTAGTGCGGAAAATAAACACCGAGATGGACCGTTGGCACCCCCGTATCTAACTTATTAGAAAATAAATAACCAAACCCTAACTAGGGTTTATTACTTTCTAACATAATCTGCAGCTGTTCAAAATCTTCGACGATCGGAAATCGAAACGAACTCGGATCGCGACGAAACTTTCCAGATCTGTTCCTCACTCCTTGGGCTTCAATATGGACGGTTGGAACGGAGTTTTGACTTGTCAATTTTCTTCAGTGAGCCGCCCAACTTGCTGCTGGATCTGACTTTTACAGCAGCGCCTCAAAAACTTCCCGAGGCCTATCGGGTATCGAGATGAAGCCCGATCGACCTGAAATTTTTATGACACGTCGAAAATTCCATATTTATTGATCTGACCAGTTGGATTTTCGTTTCAACGGTCCAAAATCTCCCAGAAATTCGAGGAAGTCACAGGTAGGGTTTCTGTGAATCCTGCGGTTTTCTGTTACAACAGCTTATTTGCAGCAACGAACAGATATGAAAACGGCCTCCGATCAACGCCAAATTTTGTGGAATTGTTCATCATATTTCAGTCTTGATTCTGACCGGAGGGATCGTCGTTTCAACGGTTCAATCAACGGGAAAAACGAAATAACTATACAGCTACTAAACAGATCTATTTTCTGGATATTAAAATTGCAATAAAAATAAATTACATAATTTCCTGTACTCATATGAACGAATTTTTATCGTTTTTATGAGTTTACAATAGATCTAACGGGTAAACAGTGCCAACCCCCAATCCATCTCTTCAACCATAGCAATTAATCAATATCAATGCATAAAACAATAAATAAAATTTACCCACATGCAATTCCACTCATTTAAATCGTTTAATTATGATTATGACTATATAAATCGTGGAACCTGGCTCTGCTACCACATGAAGGATGCAGGATCTTAGATCTAAACGAGTCAGATCTACGCGCAGCGGATGGATCACGACTTATACATCACAATACATAATTAAAGAACTTAAACTACTACAAGGGGGTTAAGATCATGTTACCAGTATCGGGAAGAGAAGCCTTGATCTTCCGATGTGTTCTCCAAACGGCGGTCGGTGGACACCCTTCTTGATAAACGAACCTCCTTGATATGCAACACCAAGAAAAACTTGTAGTTTTTCTTCTTCTAAAACCCAAGACAATAAAACTATTTTTTTTCTCTCTTTTATGGTTTATGGGGCGAAATTTTTCCTTGTGTTTTTACACTTGGAATAACTCTCCTTTTATTGGAGAGTAAATCCTTGGTCTCCAAGTTTTAATTAATTAAATAAAATAAAAAGATATTTTCCTTAATGAATAATTGTGACATATTGTTGACCAATAGGAAACCAAATAACATGTCATCCAACCAATCACATAACAAGAATATATTTTACTTTTCATAACACAAGAAAATTAATTCTTGTGCTAATTAGAGACATAAATGGCGCCACCTTGTAGGCTTTTTAGCCCACATAAAATGTCTTTTATGTGTATTATATTATTTAGCCCAACTAAATAATATCCATGCATATCAATTAATTAGCCCAGCCAATTAATTATCACTGAGGCCCAAATAACAAGATTATTAGTCCGAATTACAGAAGCCACATCGGGGACCATGGACCTATAACCAGTAGCTCCAATAATTAATTATTCATCGAACAGAATAAGTACATTAATTATTAATTCCGGGATTACGCCACCATAAACCCGAAACTGAACTCTACCGATTTATAGATGTATACTTATACTCAACCCATAGAGTGAATAAGCGTCCATTGATATAATCACTACATACGGATTAACCCTCCATAGACTGTCCATTTTGAGCGGAAAGTCTCCGTGAACCCGACACAGAATATCTTATATTTATTTACCATTAACCCCTGATAATCAATTAGTATGCATATCTGACTAGTAGCTAATTAGTCAAATGTGAAACTCCCGGGATCGATCACTTTCTTAGGGCTAACAAATAAGGGGACTGTCTCTCTACTTCCCGCAGGAAGGAATGGATTCCATGTCTGTGAAAATCGTAACTACTCACTCATCCTGAGATAGTGCCAATGAGAAGTGGCTTGGAACACATATTTAAGTGAACCGTAACTAACACATCAAACACTACCCGGGACAAGCGGCACTCGTGATCACCTCAGGGATTAAGGTTGATCCATATATGATCATATAATGATTTAATAAGATTCCTTGATTACGGAATTATATCGAGAAATTCAGATTAAATCGGTCCAATCCTATATGAATGCCATCATATATAAATGCCCCACGTAGGTACCTTCTACCGACAGTCCGGATAAGACTATCACACCCTAAGGTGTTCTGGGCGCACTATTGGTGTTTTAATCAAAAGACCCTAAACTCTGATTAAGTTTACCACGGACTAACATTTTAAGTATATCACCACTAACTCAATCCTCACATGCATGCCATACACTGAGTTAAGTGGTTACATACTGATATACTTAGGGTTTGCAGCAGTGTATTACTTACAAGCACAAAGCAAGTAATAAGGTGAGATAAATTCTGTTATAAAAAACAATTACACAAATTGGCTTTCGGGCACTACACCTAACACTTGCCCCCATGCTCATGGACAGCAAGGTAGGCCTGAGAGAAAGCACAGACACATCACAGAAATGGGCTAAACCTTACTTGCTCAGGCTTCTATACCTCTAAAATTCTAGTGGGAAAGCTTCCACAGGCTATCCAGATCATTAATGACCTACCAGCACATGTTCTTGCACACCAATCTCCCTCTTAACTCCTGTATAACACCAAGCTAACCTTTCAAGACACAAAGTCTTTTGGTTGCACTTGCTCTTTAAATCGCATACCCTATTCCATCCATAAATTTAGCTATCACTCCATAAAATGTGTTAACATAGGCCCCAGTCCTCAACATAAGGGACATGGATGCCTTGATTCCACAGGTAGAAATTATATCAGCAGGGTTGTTGTGTTTAATGAGCAAGAATTTCCTTTCCAAGAAGAGTTCAAACTTGGTCCTCATAGATTTGCTCAAGTTGTCCCTAAACCTATTGACACTAGCCTTATAAAAAATCCCACCAATAATATCTCTCTGCCTAACATTGACACATCCCATGCTGACCATATATCTTCTATTCTTAATCCTGACACCAGACATTTGTCTCCCACTCCTGCTGAAATCCATGAAAGCTCCAACCCTGGCCCTAACACACCTATGTCTGCCAGACCTATGCCTTACTCTACAGATAATCAACCTAATTCTGATGGCTCTTCCCCATCTTCGAATATCTCCAGTCCTGAACTTCTCCTCCACCTCAACCACCTGCAGGTCACTATATGCAAACTAGGTCTGAAAGTCGTATATTTAAACACAAAGTGTATCACTCATCCATAAAAACCTCAAATCTCCCTGCTCACCTTTAACCAGTCAGAGTATTATATGCCTTAAAATTACCTGAGTGGAAGAATGCTATGGGTGAGGAGTTTTAAGCTCTAAAGAGGAATCACACTTAGGATTTAATTCCTACATATTCTTAGTACATGCTGGTAGGAAACAAGTGGGTGGTCAAATTGAAGTTGAGGCCTAATGGATTTGTACTCAAACCCAAGGCTAGGTTGGTGGCTAAGGGCTTTCATCAGACATATGGTGTGGACTTTACTTATACCTTTAGTCCCATGGCAAAAGCTTCCACTATCAGAATTGTGTTGACTGTTGCAGTCACCTAGAATTGGCATATTAGGCAAGTTGATATCAACAATGCCTTCTTGAATGGCCCTATCAGTGAATCCATTTACATGCTTCAACATGAGGGTTTTAAAGACCCACAAAGACCTCATTACATCTGTAAATTGAACAAGGCATTGTATGGACTTAAACAAGCCCCAAGAGCTTAGTTTGAAGCCTTGAGACACCAGATGCTACTATGGGGTTTCTACAAATCCAAAGCAGAAAACTCTTTATTTGTTTTCCAGAATAACGAAAGTATGTTGTATGTTTTAATAGATGTTGATGACATACTTGTTACAAGTAGAACTCAGAAACTCATTCAGAAATTTATTGCTATGTTGAATGCTAAATTTACCTTAAAAGACTTGGGACTAGTTGCTCATTTTCTAGGGATGCAAGCAAAAAGATATTCCACTTGCCTTTTCTTGTCCCAGAAGCATTATGCAGCTCAACTATTGTAGAGGTTGCATCTGGAAAATCTTAAGCCAAGTCAATTTCTTATCACTGTTGGCCAACATCTGAATCCGACTCAAGGCACTCCAATGTCCAATCCTAAATTGAATAGGAGTGCCATTGGTGGTTTACAGTTATTGTCATCAACTAGACTTGATATCACCTATGCAGTTAACTATTTGAGTCAAAATGTCTGGTGGTAAAACACTAGCTTGCCTTAAAAAAGCTAATGAGATATGTAAAGGTACTTTGGTCTATGGTTTGTTGATTCCTGCAGGTGGTAATCTAAATATCCAAGGTTTTTCCAGATGCATATTGGGCTAGCTACCCTACTAATAAAAAAGTAGTCACTGGAAAATGTGTGTCTGTTGGTTCCTCTCTAGTCTCACGTTCACTACTACAAAATATGGCTATTAAGACATTACATTTAGGACATTTATTCCAAAATGCCCTTTTAGACTTCTAAAGGGGCGCTTGAGAGTTGGTGCACTTTGCTATAGTAAATGAGTTGTTTTATTTTTGTTTTTTATTTTAAAGGGCGTTTCAAAACGTGGCCCGGCCAAAAAATGAGCGCGTAAAACTTCTGCCAATTATTTCCCAAACTTTTCATCCCTAAAATGTACTTCCGCCTTCACACCTCAATTACCTAGCACCCCTTTCTCCTCTGCCTCTTCTTTCTCCCCCGCCTCCATCTTCCCGGCGTGGATCTTCCAGAGAACCAGACCCTCATTTTCAACCGAGGTCTTCAGCCCCATACCTACAACAACCGGAAATTCGCTACCCCCTCTTTCACCCCGCCGATTCCGGTATCGAACCACCAGAACCCACCAAGACAACCACCACCAGCCGTTTTGTGTTTCATTTAAGAGATTCCCGATGAGACTAGCCGGCTCTTCTCACTGGCCCTCTTTTCCGATCACCATAGAAGCCGTCAAGCCGCTGAATCCGTCATCGTCTTCCTTACCGTATTAACATACAGATTCAACAAAGGTAAGTGCAGCCTAGCAATTCCTTTTCTTTCACCCTTTCATATTACATTTCAGATTTGCAGGTCAGCGAATTTTTTTTTTCTTTTCAATTTCTAATATTTCTCTGTTAAGGCTCTGCTTGTAGTCTGTTTTTCCCTAAATCATTGTCCGTTTTGATCTCTGTTTATATGGTTTCGGTAATTTCATTGTAGTTTTGGTAATTTCCTTGAACAGTGTTCATACTATGTGTATAGTGTTTATCAAATTGACTCGGTGTATGAAACAAACCTATATATTCAAGTGTAGGGTTCAGTTTATTGTGCGGCATATATATGGGTACTATGGTCCTGGAAATTCATTATTGGCTTGTTACTTTTGTAATCGGGTGGGAGGAAAAACGAAACAGATGGTGAAGTGGTGGATTGATCTTTCTTCCATCTTGCTATTTGGATTTGTTTTTCCTTTTTTTCCAATATGTGTTGTCCTGTACATAATTATGATGATGACTTTTTAGACACCCCTTTTGATGATGAGAATTGCTACAGTGCCTTTAATCACCATTTTATCAGTTTTGTTGGATTGTATTTATATGAATAAATGTTATGGAAATTTATATTATTGTTGGTGACAATGCTATAAGATTTTGGTGATTGCAGCATTGAATTGATTGATTTTGTTTATGATGCGTTTTTATGTCTGGGGATAGCAAACTGTAGACTTTGGTTTGTGTGACAGTGACAACTGAGTTGGGGAGAAGAGGGGATGGTAGGGGTTGATACCAAAACCGCCAATATGATCTGTTAGTACCGAGTTATCTATATATTATTGAAGATAGGTTTTAGAAGATAGATTAGGAAATAGTTCATGAAGTTAGTTCTATTCTCCTCAGGTGCCTTCACACTTTTTATGTACAACACGTTGTAATCATCTTTAGAATTTATATTAAGTTTAGATTAAGGAATTCTTTGCTTTATTTCAAGAAGTTGATCAATGGCCCTAGAAGATCTCCACTGTGCAAAAAAGTACAAAAAGAAAAAAAGGGATGAATCTGAATTTTCAAATTAATAGTATCTGATTGGTAAAGAAAATGCACATCTCGAATGTTATAGACATCCATTTGCAGTGGAGCGAGTACCTACATTGATTGCATTATTTAATCTTTACAATATATTCATTTATTTCGTCTTTGCATGCCGATATGTTCTATTGATTTTTCCTCGGCTATTGTGATTGTTTGAAACATTAGTTATCAGCAATGGAACCTTCAACAGGCACTGGACGGCAGCATGATTTTCAACCGAGGGACGAGAATTTAGATGATCAGTTGGACGACTCTATCAGAGGTTCTTTCTTATTTGATTCCAAAGTCATTCAATATCTAATATCATATAATTTGCTTGTTTGCTTTCTTATATAATGTTTTTTTTGTTTCTTATGGTGTGTTTTGGTTTTATTATTGTAGAAGAAGATGATATTGATGACTCAAGTGGAGAAGACCATGCAAATGGAGAAGGTATATTTCTGAGTGAACATTGTTTTAAGCATTTTTAACATTTCACTTAGATGGCAACAGATTCTTGTTTAGTGGGTATGTAACTTCAGTCTTTTTTGTAATGTGATCTCCTTTGGTTGGTTGCATATGAGAAGAAAAAGTTTGCAGAATTGCACCAATTTGGTTAATTGGTACAAGCTGAATTCTTTGCTGCTTATATTTATGTTTCTTTGTGTTTTGCCTTATATTCATTTTGGGCTGTATCCTAATGTTTGTATGAAGATACTATAATTTTTTTGTATGTTGATCATTGAGAACTTAGAACATTGTGTTTGAAGCCTCTTTTATGGTAGCGGATAGCCGGATACTTGAAATTTTTACATGGGAAAATGCCTACTCTTGATTTAATTTGTCATTATCCTATCATTTTCTCTCTAGATTGGTCCGTCTCATCCAGAATTGTAAGCATTATTATTTCAGGGTCTCTGCATTTGCGGTTCACAGCATATATTTCCAGATTTAAAAGTGTAGTTGCAGATATGATACATGTGGATCCGCCTCTACCTCTGGTGTAGTGCATCATATATGTTTCTGCTTCTAAGGTCTCTTAAGTTAGTACATGGTCTGATATTTTGCATTTTGGGCTCATACATTAATCGTTTAGAGTGGCATTAGGTGTCACATTGTGAGGGATCTTACCTACCCCAAGTTTCCAGCTTAAGTTTCCCCTGATTTATTTGGTTTTCTTCTTTTCTGAATTCTGATTGTTGTGACATTCATCCACTTCTTTGCCGGGAAGAAGGATTCGTATGTGCTATGACGAATTTTTTGGAAAAGTGGTACATGGCCAAAGAATGGTAAAAAGTATGGAGCACCATTGGTTGAAAAAGAATGGGAGGATGAAGAGTCTGAATTTGTGCCGAAGGAAGAGGACACCAATGGTGTGAATGTAAGGAGTGATGATTGTTTCAATAGGAATTTCCTTGAGCAGGTTTGATTTCTTATTAAATTGTCACATTATGTTCTTCCAAAGTCAGAGCAACTGCTTTTTCTTTACTTAAACCTGCTTTTTTTTTTTTGGATATTTGTTATCTCTTAACACGTTATGGACTTTTTATAATTGAGTCATGATATGCAAATTTCTTGAATGTGTTGGGATTCCTGGAGAGAAGTACTATCCATGAGATCAAAATTGTTGGATTGTGTATCCGAACCTTCGTAGATTCGGTTATTCAGGCATTTATATTTGCCTACCTTATTGGGAGTTATCATATACAGTTTGTTCTAATTGTGTTTTACTTAACCAAAGACTGTATATTTTATTTTCTCCAGATGCACCTTTTCATGTGGTAAGCTTTAGAATATGATCATCAATACATCTGTGTATTGTTCACCAGATCTTAAAAATTGTTATGATATCTTTACCTTGTTACAGGATGGGGAGAAAGAGATACAACCAGATATGTCAGGCGAACATATTGTAGGACTTAATGATGCTTCAAATCAGACAACCACAAAACCTGCAACAGGTAATGTTAAAGAAAATCTTTATTTATTTATTTATTTTATGAGAATATGTGCAGTACATGTCATCCCTCTTGTGCTTAAAGTACACTATTTTCAGGTATTCAATACCCATTCATCAACAAAAGAATGCTGGGCAATATTCCTTCTCCTCCAGCCTTTGCTTTGCATATCCCTACAAAGCAAGAAGCTCGCCGGTTAAATTCTGTCCAAAACGACATGACCGACTTAAGGAATCCATCTCTAGTTGGGCGTAGACACATAGTTCTTTGTTTTTTAAATGCATATTTTAATTGACTTAAGGTGTCATTCCAACTTTCTTCATTTGAGAATAGTTTTATTGGAAGCTTTTATTTAGTTGTTGCTTAGTAGAACGAGCATGGAAAAGAATATATATATATGGCATTATTTTTTTTTATATTAAGAATTCCTGATGGGGCGTTTTGGAACGCCCTAATAGGGTTCTGTTGTCCGACATTTTGCACATGCTATGACATTTTAAACCGCTTCATTCGTACTCAATAGGGGCGCTTGAACTGGCATCAATACAACTCTTATTAGGACTTCTAGAAACGCCTTAAAAGGGGCTGATTTCGCACCGATTAAGGCATTTTGAAACGCCCTATCAAGGTTGTTAGGGCGCTTTTCTGGTACCTTATAATGACATACAAAAACGTCTTGAAAGCCTATTACGACGGCGACAGAAAGGGCGTTCCATGGAAACGCCCATAGCTTGAAAACGCCCTAAGAGACACTTATATAGGGCGTTTTGAAACGCCCTTAAAGACCTTTTTTGGTGCTGTGGTTGTTCCAAAAAACAACATGTGGTAGCTCGTTCTAGCCCTGAATCAGAGTACATGTATCCTGCTAATTTGGATGCAGAAGTGACATGGGTCACCCAGTTATTCAAAGAAATGAAGTTTCAGCATTCGGTATCACCTATTGCTTGGTGTGATAATCTTGGGGCTTCCTCTTTAGCCCAGAATCCAGTATATCATGCTCGTACCAAACACATTGAAGTCATGATATTCACTTCATTTGAGACAAAGTGCTTCAAAAAGAGTTAAGGATTAGCTACATACCATCTTCCGCCCAGGTTTCTGATGTGTTTACCAAAGCCTTGCCAATCACACAGTTTGTTCAGTTTCGTATCACGTGGCTCCAAAATATAAGGCTAGATAGATTGCCTTATCAAGTAGTTAGATTCTCTAACGAACTGTAGTATTATGCACATGCTAATAGCCTTATTCCGGGTTGTACTAATAATTATCATTATGAATGGATGAATCAATTCTGGTGATTTTGCCCTTGAAATTCTTCTAACTCTCGCTAAAATCATACTCCCTGGCTGATTCTGCCATTAATTCATCCATTTCTATGGCCGATTTCAACCGGCCTGAGACAACTCCCATCCCAGTTGGAGAATCACGGAAACAATCTCATCGGCGGAATTTCCCTGACTCCAGCAACAATGTCATCTCTGGCTTTCTCCTAGCGGCGTGTATGCTCATTTCCCTATCAATGCTTCCATATATTGGAAACTCGTATTGGTCTATTGAGATCCGAATCTTCCTTGGGTAGTAAAAGGTTTATATACTTTTTCAATATGTTCCTTCGCTCTTTATTTGTTGTGCGTGTTGATTTGTTTTAGATACTAGAAAATTTGCTTTTGTTTTTTCATTTCCTATTTGTGTGTAGTAATTTGGTTTCAATGCAGGCAAATATGCTTTTTCTGTTAAGTTTTAGCTCGTCATTTGATATATTTTCTCTGATTGAGGTATTTAACAGGATGTAACATCAGACGCTCTTACTGATTGCTTCAAGGTCCAGATATTTCAGATGTTGAGATTTTTTGGCCATTTGTTTTTGTTTCCACCAAATTGCTAGCTCGTCTTTTTGTACTGTTATCCCATTTTTCTTTTTTTCTTTCCTTCATCTTCCCTTTACAAAGGAAATGATAGCTTCTTCAGGCTTCTTTTAGTCCTCTTCTTTTGTTTATGGGAAGAAGGTCTCAGAATGCTTTGTGTTGACAAACCCTCGACTGACAATGATGCTGGTAACTGCAAAGATTCTTGTTTTGGACTATGGAGATAGTTATGCTGAACATCTTGAGTACTTTGAGCTTGAGAAAAAAAAATTTATCTTCTCAAATGAGTGGTGGCTGAAATAAAAATAGTGGTTCATCAGCTTATAAATGTAGTAAATCTGCAGTAATTCGTAATTTGTCCACTATAAAAAATTATTTTACATGTGTTTTTGAGTTCCTTTGCATATATAGACGGTGATTAAATATCATCAAGCTGCATTATTTCCATGGAGGGTATAGTCAGACTATTAGATCAGATCAATCAAAGCTTTTTGTTGAACAGAAGCCTGATATTTTAAGATTGTTTTTCCATGGGACTTCTGTGAAGTTTCAGAGCATATTGGAGCTTCATATTCTCTTGCACGAGCATTCAGTATCTGAACATCTGTTGCCTTAAATTTGTTTTACTTGTGTCTGAGCTTGTATGCGATCAGTAGTCTATGGGCATGCCCACATACCTCATTTCCTTTAAAGCTTATTTGCGTTATGTTTGTTATTGTGCTATGCTCGTTTTGTGTGCTTAGACAGACTGTTTTATGTCAATAAACAAAGTAGTTATCTATATAAGATTATAAAGAAGCGCATATCCTTTCAAGATGTTCAATTTTTTCAGTAAATGACATTGAACACCATCTATCAGCCAACTAAGTTTTAAATCATTGAATTGCTTACTCAAAAAGCTAAAATATTTCTAATGATGAATATTGTACTATTACTAGTATACTTGAAATGTTGTAACTTTTTTTTTGTAATATATTTGAACTTCTTAGTTTTGTATTATCATGTGACAAAAACTATCTTTCATGATTTCTGTTGTATTTATAACGATTGTCTGTCCTCATTCGAGATAATTACTGATCTTAAGGACATAAATGCTCTATATTTAAAAGAAGGCTCTCTTTTACCTTCCCTAACAGTCCTAATGATTTTATAACTGTTCCATCTCATTTTTTGGGTGCTTATATACGTGGCAGGTTGCTCTTTGTCAATACTCATAAAGGGTTTTGTAAGATTTTTATCTTAAAACATTGTGTTCTTGTAGCAGAGCATACCGAGCTTTGTACATTTTGATCTGGATATACTGCTACTTTACTGAGCCACACTTTGTCTGTTGGATAAGTAGGCCCTGCTCTCTCTCTCTCTCTCTCTTTCTCTCTCCCTCTCTCTCTCTCTTCTTTCAAAATTCTCCTTCTATTGTCTCCATGTGAATGATCATGCATGATCAAGTCAAATGCACTGATATTATTTCACAATTTATGTTTTTCCTCTATGTAATTACCATCCTTTTTAATGTTTATCGACAGCGTGGATAGCAAGGTTATCCATACTGTATTATATGCTGATTTCTTTTACTACTACTTCCAAATGTATGTTCTTGAACATCTCAAACTTTGTGTATGTGTGCATACATACACATGTTCTTGATACTAAAAGATCTTTGTACTGTTGTATTGCAGCTGGAAAAACAATGTGAAACTAAAACTACATTCTTGAGAGCTACCAGTTTGCTACAATATGATGAAGCAAAGATGAACTACTTAAATACTACACGGGTCACTTCAAATTTGATTCTTAGACATGTATTATACGTAGCAGACATTTATTTTTCTGGATACGCCAATGTGAGTTGTACATAGTGTTTTCTTTTGTTGATATTTTGGCTGTTGGAGCAAACCTTAACGTCTTATTTGTACATGGTCGTGACCTTTTCCTTTTTTTTATCCTTGATGCAGTTATGGAGATAGAGGAGCTTGTCATGCTTGTCTAGTTTTTGATGTTGAATTAGTTGATGCTATGTAAAATTATTTATCTACCATCCTCTTGTGTGGGAAAAAGTTTTTTTGCAATTTTGACCTGGGATTCAGCCACTTTTTCAACGTAAAAGCAATTTTGTTAGTGGTTAAAAGAGTGGGTTTTTTATTGAGAAAACATAGTAAAACCTTGATGCACTTTTATAATTGATGTTATATCTATGTTTCATTGGTTTCAGAATACCAATTATGAGTCTGTGTATGGCGTTTTTTTTGCCTTTCTTCTGAAGAATGTCAGGTCATATATGTTTTGACATGGAATTTTTAGGTTAATATTTATTTAAAAAAATGAATATTGGTTGAAATTGTGTTTGGATTATATGGATTTTTGTGTGGGTGTGATATCATATTCAAAGGGAGAAAAATTCATATCATATCATATGGGAAAAAAGATCACCAACTAAGCTAGCAGACCTTTTCATATGAAAGCTACTGAGCACTTAATATCAGGTCTTGTCCAGAATATTTAGCTAGCAATATATTTGGTTCACTGTTTTACACCTAAGCGTACATGACAATATATTCATGTCTACTTTCATGACTAAGTCTCATGTTTCAATGTACTAATTCACTGTTAGTAGGTAACTCTGATTCTTAATCTACTTGTTCATTGTTAGCTAGCAATATATTCATGTTCACTGTTTTACAATGAGCATAAAACACTCTGGTTCACTGTTTTACACTCAAGCATAAATGACAGCATGTTTTTGTCCAATTTCATGACTGGGTCTAATGTTTCAATGTAGTAATACAATGTTATTGGATAACTCTTATCCTTAAATCTACTTAAGATAGCAAAATACTTTGGTTCACTGTTTGTGATTCACTGTTTCAGTTAAAACAATCCGGTTCACTGTTTCACACATTATTCACATTACTAATTCACTTCAAATTAAAGTTAATTCACTGTTTGCGATTCGCTATTGAAAAATTACTATTGTTAGTTCACTTTTTCAGTTCATTTTTGTTAGTTCACTGTATGTGGTTCCCTATTCGAAGTTTACTATTGTTGGTTCACTTTTTGAGTGTATTTTTGTGAGATCGGTTTTAGGAGTTTACAATTGTAGTTCATTGTTTATTAGAGTTCATTATGATCATACTCAAACTCTCAGTTCACTCTTATAGTTTGACGTCGTAGTTCACTGTTTATAGGAGTTCATTATGATCGTAGTTTAATCTTATAATTTGATGCCCTGGTTCACTATTTTTAATTCGCTATTGTAGTTCCCTATTATTATTGTTAGTTCACTTTCTGAGTTCATTTTTGTTGGTTCACATTTTTGAGTTTACAATTGTAGTTCATTATTTGTATATTCACTTTTAGGAGTTTATAATTGATTTGTTCACAAGTGAACAAATCAACAAATTCGAAACATGTAAGCTCCTTTGAGTGCAACAATCACTGCAAAGCCAAGAATAATGATAATGAAAAGATCCAAATGATATTAAATTTGTTCCTTGCAGCAATAAGCATCAGACTAAAATCGAACACAATAAGCATCAAACTAAGTTTGTTCTTTTTTCCGGTGTTATTAATTTTTTTCCTCAATACAACAACATGTGGCTTAAAAAAAGAACCCTAAGGACAAGAACGCAAGATCAATTTCAAGATAGATATGATTCAACTAAAATCGATTACATTACGAAAGTGACAAGTTCAGATCTTGTCTGACAAAGTGAGCCTTTAACTCTATAACTATTGCAAGCTTAGTAATCTAACTGCTATGAAAATAACACCGGAAAAAGGAATATTAATCCAGCTGACGTCGATTGTAGCCCCCAATGATCATCACCATTTCTGCATTGGAAGGTACCAATCGGAATCAGGTGGAAAATCCTTCTCTGATCAGAGAGATATGCTTCTCTTTTATTCCCAGACCAACATTCTCACCCAGCTCTGTATCCTGTTCTTCTTCATCCTTTTTTTCCATATTCATTACATCATGCCATTTTCTAAAATGTTATGTCATTTCTCCTTCATCCCTAAATAAAAAAACAAGATTAAAAAAATTAAACCTGAAAAGCGAAAGAATGTGTGTTATAGAGCATGCAAAAAGTAGGGTGAGCATTTGTGGAATAATTGTCAAAGTAATATTGACTAAACCCGTTTTTCCATTCCATTTATAGTTTTTGATTTTACATTCTATGGTTTGGTTTATTTCAATAATAAGACAACAAAAGGGGCGGCAATCTAGGGTTCAAATTCACATTGGAGTAATAATAAGACAAATAAGCAAGATCATACCTTAAATTCTCCTCAGACATGACCACATTACCTCCTTTATCGCGAGTGAAATCTTTGTAGGCAGAACCACCACTAGCTCCATGATTTGATAGCCCACCAAGTGCATTAAGTGGTCCTTCAACAATCGGTGGAGCTGAGCCACTTCTGTATATATTCAGCTCCCGACCCCGTTCATCATCATCAAAATCTTCAAGCCGTTGTTCGCGTAACAATATACCTATCTCTTTCTCTAGCTCATCACCGGATGAATTTTTGTTGTTTTCAAGCATTGGTCTCCTATTCAAATCAGACCCAAAATCAATACAAAAACGTTGAGTTTTAAGAGCTTTTAAAAGATTTACAGTATCTACTGTAACTATTCTTATAAGAGGCCCAAAACACCTATGTATCGATTAGAGTCTTATATCATTTTGGTGCAACTTGCTTTTCAAAAAAATTATGAAACATATATTTAATATTTTTCATTATTAGTATGAAAAGCTGTAACAAACTCATGACATAATATATTCTTAAAGAAATATTTAAATATTAACACATGAATAAAAACGGCATTCCAATTTAATATTTGTTTTGGAAAAACAATTTTGGGGTAAGAATTAACATTATGTCTTCAACCCAAATTTTCATCTTGTCTGGACAAGTTGACTTCTCTCAATTAAATCACGGATCAAAATTGTTTTATAAGCATACACGTTACATAATTAAGTGTTTAATAAAATACTTGGATTAAACACCGTCGTTCTCAGGATAGGAATATGCTCAAAATTTTCATTCTCCCATTCACCTTGTGCACTTCCTTCGCTTTTTTGGTGGAGGGTGCATATTCCGTAGTATATAAAATTTCTCTGGGATAGGCCGCGTTCCCTCGGATTTCTTCAGATTTTGCCTCATGTTAGTACTCCGCTATTTCATTTTCGGTATATGTGCTAATCAATTTCTTTAGTATGAAGAATTTGGAGAGTAAAGATTTTTTAGATTTTTGTCCAGAAGGACAAAATTATCAAAAAATCGAGATAGAAGGAAACTGTAATTTAATAAGGACAAAAGTAACAATTATGAAGTAACAAATGTGGAATAGAGTAAATATGAAGTAACAATTGTGAAACACAAAGTAACATTAACACGTGAAGTAACAATTGTGATTTTTGTCCTTTATAATCATGAAAATGTTACTTTTTTCCTTCCAGACCCATTTATTAATTTTTTTTGTCATTGTGGACCTTTCCCCCAAGATTTTTTTAACAACAACAATGAATATTTTCATCTTTGTGAATATCATACGGTAAATCATATACTGAATTATACGGTGAATCATTCGATTGCTGAAGTTAGAAGAAATATGATTAATTTATAGCATACCGTGAATCATACAGTGAATTGTATATTGAATCATATATTGAAATATATGGTGAGTCATTCGATCGATGAAGTTTGAATATATAGTTTAATACCCCAAAAATCCAAAAAGGGTATAAATGTAAAACATGGATTTATTTATTAATTTCCTATTTTTATTTTTATTTTACCTAAAAGAATTAATTAAAGGAAATAATTAATTATGGATTAAAGGATTTTAATTTAAGGAAATACAATTAAGGGAATTAATTATTTATAATTAAATGATTTAATTGTGGCTATTTAAGGAAAAAAATACCATAAATTTCCATTAGTCTTTACGTTGAAAATTACGATTAAGCGAAGAATGTAGGATGACGCAATTGTTCTGGGAAAAGAAAGAACGAATTACTCAATCGTGAGGCTAAACGGTTGATAAATTATGCAGACAACAGTAGAATGAATTGAGCAACGGAAAAAGACGATCGTTCCCATACCAATCGTTTTCTAAACAGTAAGTTCTCCCTTTTTAGCCCTAAATCTTGTTTGGCTTTCGTTCTTGAGAAAAGTATGAGCTTTGGTAGAAATAGCTATGATGTTAATCGTAGAACGCCGTTATTGAATTGTAGGAGTTGGGAATCGAAGGATTTTGCTTTTTCTTTCAATTTTCGCTGTCAAATTCGCGGTTGGAAATCAAAGGTAAGGGGGTGTTCTTAACGGATTTTGGGTGTTTAATCATATTTAGTTATGTGTTATTTATTTATTATTGCTTGGCTTGTTTATTGTTATTTTTTTTATGTTGCCGTAAAAAAAGGGATGAAAACGAATGAAATGGATCCGCCGGCCAAAGCAAACAGCTTTGCTTTTTGGTTGAGACAGCTTATTATATATTATTGATGATGAATAGTACTTGGCTCCATTAGTACTGTGAATTAGTACAAGGCAGGTAAAAAGATAGATGTTTTTATTCTATTAATTTCCAGGAAAATGAAGAAATCACGTGGCAGTAAAATTAGTAATTTAGGATGTGAATCTTTAATACGCAAGGAGCTTGCTTGATGAAGTAGAATATTAGATAGTTAATTGTGTAATTGATTTATATGGTGTGGACTTGGTTCTGCTTGGGTAAACAACGATTTGTGATTTTGAATATATAATTGGTTGAACTTGGTACTATAGTAGCAGGTGTAATGTCTCATAATAAACACAGGATAAAAAATGGTAGTGGCAACATGTAATGGTATCTTGACCTTATTTAATAGGGGGAAGGGGTTACAAGGACAAAAAAAAACATAAATGGGTCTGCAAGGACATTTTTTTTTAGATGTTATAAAGGACAAAAACAAAATATTTGGACAAAAATACCCCTTGTTACTTTTTACCCTTCTACAAATAGTAACATCAAAAAAAAGTAATAACAATTTCATAAAATGTCGTAAATATCCAATGAAAAAATAATAACGGTCCAAAAACAAGTAGTAACAACCCTTATTTGTTAAAAATAAGTAGTAAATAACTTTGTAAAATGTCGAACGGAGTATGACCCGTAACATTAAAATGTCGTAACATCCAATAAACAAGTAATAATGACCTAAAAAGAAGTAGTAATAATCCGTAAAATGTCGTAAAATCCAATAAACGAGTAGTAATGACCCATAAAATAGATAAAGTACATCAAAAATGTAGTAATGTTACAAAATTAATAGTAACAACCCCAAAAAAAAAAAAAAAAAAAAGCTCTGCGATAAACCCTAAACCATGGCGGCCGGTGCAACCACCTCCATTCCGTAATTCCGTCCACCGTCAAGCAGCAAACCTAAACTTTTTCAAAAAAAAAAAACGGGAGCCTGCAGTAAACCCTAAACCATGGCGGCCGGTGCAACCACCTCCATTCCGTAATTCCGCCCCACCGTCAAGCGAGAAACCTCCTTCTCCAAATCTTCTTATTACCTTCTTCTTCTCCATATTCGCAACATCAACAACAAAAAGGGCAAATTTGGAAATCCCTTCTTGGCGGCCATGGCTAATTAAATCGGTGAAGTGAAATGATTTAATCGAAACGAATTCATCTTCTAAGGAGCGTTGATCACGTATCTTCGAACATCGAGCTTTAAAAGCTCGTATCAGCATCAAGATAGTGAGAAGGTCGGACCTTTCACACTGTACCTTCAATCGACACAATGGGCAAGAAAATCAGTCAGAAATCCGTTCTAGAATCAGAAATAAATGATAGCACGATATTAACAAGAAAACGAGTTCACCTTTATTGCGAATTACTCGAATCAAAGAATGAATGCATCGAATCCGCCTTCGTGTTGAACCATACGTTATGCGAAACGAAAACCTCCCAAAATCGCAGCATTGAATACCAAATGTACAGCCTTCGTGTGAGTTCACGCGTTCCTGAGAATTTGGGGCGGATTGAATCAGCACCGAATCGGTTTAAATGGATCAACTTTCCATCTTCGAGCCTTCCAATTTCGAGATACGAAACGTGGTTGCTGAATCACAGAATCAAGGTAGAAACCGTTCTTACCAAATTCGAATTAAGCACGAGGTAGGACATGAGAAAAGAGTAGCAAATCATCGGGATCGATTTGCAAGAGAATCGGAAAAGATTTGCAGCAATAATGGAGAGTACTGTTTCTAGGTGGCGTTTTTTTTTTTTGGGGAAGGAGGGGTTTTTTTATTTTATAGCTAGATAGGAAAAGGGTGATTTTGGAAAGTTACATATGTTTTGTCCTGATTAATTTCCAATGTCCTTGTATCCTGGTTTAGTTATTAGTTTGTCCTTCCTACCAAAAACCTATATTTAATAAGGATGGTAAAAATATTTGGTCGCAGTGTAATATTTCTTGTATTTATTTGTTTAATGGTTATGGTCAAGGCGTGACATATATTACAGTAAGTGTATTATATGAATCTGGTACTTTCAAGTGTATTCCTAATATGATGTGGCTTGTATGTTCTGTGGAACATTAAATGTTAATTGACAAAGTCTAACTTCCAACTTCAGGTGCCTTAGCATCAATCGCCACAACTGAGACCCTCTGTGGGGAGAAGGTGGTAGCCCAGAAGGCGGTTGTTTAGACCTTGCGGGGTCATTGGTTTAGTAGCCATTGATGTCTTTTACAACGTGCTAGGTAGTTAGTCTAGATTGTCTAGGACTAGATGTCCTTAGGAAGTCTTTTAAATGGAATGAACTTAGGTGGTTAGATTAACTACGTAATAAACATATGTGATGAGCCTAAAAGCTAAAACGTCGTAATTCTTGGTGAGGCACATTTATGATTCGCAGCATGGAATCATTTCTCATACGTAACGGACAATATTCGGGTTTTGGGAAATGTTCCACACGGAACCATTCGTGCCGTATAGAGTCTTGAATATGTCCCGGTGCATACCCATCATTCGGGCATTGTGTCCTTGAATTACAATGTAACATAGATAATTGCTCGTGATGGTGCTAGCAGAGGGGAGTGTATTTTAATGCAACCTATGTGGCAGAGATTGTAGAATTTACTTGTTATGTATGATATGTTATATATTGTGTGTAAACCGTTTCTTCTACCCCTTGAGAAGATGCGTAAATACTTTACCCTTTCTCTTTATTGTCCCCACCCCGAGAAGGTGGTTGTCAGTGTGATGAGGATCTTGGTTGTGACGATGGATTTAATGGAGCTGATGTTTAGGCTCAAGAGTTACGATGACACAGACATTTATTTTATGCAATTTATTATTCAGTTTTTGAGAAATAGTCTTTAGTATCTTTTCAATTTTATTTGGGATGTAATAAGTCACAACAACATTTATTTCGTTGTTTTGTCGGTCAGCTTTCTTAGACGTAGATTTTGGGACTTGGTGATCCGTTGTTTGTCGTTTGACATTCTTTTTCCGAGTTATCTTTAGTTTTAATTTATTCCGCTTTTACTCTGATTGATTGTTACGAGGCTTATGTATATATTACTTTTGACAATTTAAAAAGTTAATATATGCATGCCCGGCGTTCTTTCCGGATAAGGACTCGGTATCCAGGACGGGGCGTCACATATAGGAACAATTTGGATAATATTATGATCTATATTATGAATCATATAATGAACAATACGGTGAATTAAGACTGTAAATAACAAAGATAAACATACCGTGAATCGTGTAGTTGATTCACTAAATCAATCACTGGTGAGAATTTTCTAAATTGTGTCAGAAAGGTGATCATGTGGGTTTTGAAAAAAGAAATGAAAAAAAAAATTTGGTGAATTAATTATGTTTTTTCGACAGCTAAATTTAGCGATATTAATGTTTTAAAATGATGAAAGAAAGAAATAAATTACACAAATTTCGTCTCCAATTTTCCTACAAAGTTTTATTAGACCCGTCCTATTTGTCTTGTAACTTATCTATTGTGTCCTGGTGGTCAAATCTCTTTTTTTGTAAGGATAATATTCGAGTAATTAAGGCTACCAAACAAATCTCCATTATTTCTACATGAAGGATGCAAATCAGATAGGTTGGAAATGTAGGGAGCAGAATGTACAGCTCGACTGGAGCATTTTCCACGGTAGATACATATGTTGAGGGTTTTAAATTACAGAAAATAGGGTGCCGCATTATTTCCTATGAGCATGAGTTTCCGACAATTGGTTTGCCACTAATAGGTTTTTAAGAAGGCGCAGTATGTTTCATTTACATTTTTTGGTATAATGGGAGGGCCAACATAAGACTTTATAAAAACCTTTTTTCTATTCATTAATAAAAGGCTCGTTTATTAAAAAAAATTATGCTAAAAAAATAGTCATCAATCTCCTAAGTTTAAAATAGTATGTGTATCTCTTCAAAATCTAAACTGACCACAACAAGGTTTTATTTTATTTTATTTTACTGAACACCTACTATTTAGCATTATACTTTGAACTGTGCTCCCCTCCACTTAAATCATGCCTCTTGCACTGCTTATATAGATTGTTTGTGTGTTCACGTATGATTATTACCTGCATTAAATTTCTCCTGTTTGTTGAGGTATATTTACTAAAAACATTTCTCACCACATAGAAAAATACTCACCCGTCTCATAATATAAGCTTTTTTAGTTTTACCCACACTTTAAGAAATATCATAAATGAACAACTTTTTAAGATTTCAAGAGAGTTTTTTGCATTATTTTTTGAAATGTGACATATAATATTCCATTGTCTAACGTAAAAGTAAAAATATAGGATTAATATTGTAATTTTTTGTGAGAAGGACTTATATTTAAGGATACCACTAAAAAACCAAAAGGACCTATATTACGGGACGGATGGAGTATAAATACAGATACAAAATCTGTTTTGTTTTCATCGTATAGACAATATCAATAAGATATTCACTTTTCCTATGCTCAATAAATATTAATTTTCAGTGTATTTGGCATGAGGGCACACCCTATTGTTAGAACACTAATATGAGATACTCTTTATGAATGCTCTTTTTTGCCCTTTTATTAGTTATTTTTTATTGTGTATTTCTGGAATATAAATTATTATTATTACCATCAATCAATCAATCTATATTTGAAGCCACCATTGTGTGAAATTCGACCTCTCCGGAATCGAACTTATGGACAAAACTCCACTCTAGAGAGGTCGATGGAAATTTTTTCAACCATTGCAAAGTTGATTTTTTTTTTTTAATCAATACATTACGTATCAGAGATAATAATAACAACTGCATTACACTAAGGGGAAAAATAATGCAATGGAAGAATACCTATAGAAGAAAGCCCATGGAAGAAAACAAGTAGGGAATCAAATCCACCAAATACGTACACGAAGAAAACAATTGGGTTATCTTCCATGCCTAGGAATCGAAGTATTTGGGTTTCAATAAAGACTAATAAAACTAACTTCTTCAGGGTCTCAAATTAAGAAGACATAATGTATGAGGAAATTGACTTTCTGACAAACCGCTAATCCAGTTCCATGAAAAGACATTACTATTTTATTCTCCAATAGTTTTTCAACCTTTTTGGTAGGGGCATTATATCGTAACATAGTAATGCCAATGGATATATGTTACTAGGAACACCATCAAAGCCGTTGAATGTGAACTTCTTGGGGTATCAATTCGGAAAGAATTTTTGGGAAGAGTACACCTAGAGGACGCCGGTTCGGTTCCTTGGTCTACTCAATCAAATGGCGCCACGGGTCTTGGTAACAGTGTTGTGTCCGGTTATAATGGAATGTACTATGTTGACAACACGAGTACAAGTGGTTCTCACAACGGCCTTTTGTCCGGTTACATCACGGAAAATGGTGTTACCTTGTGCGGTTATTACAAACCCTATTTTTTTTGCAAGAAAACGGGTTTCACGGCCAAGAAACTGTGGTGATGGACACTTGTATGAATCCGCAAGTTGATCAGCTCAACTTGTCCCAGAATCCGAGCCATCCGACCAATATTAGCAGTTTTACACACTTGATCGACAATATTATGGATCCAATATTTGATCAGTCCAATTCTTCCCAGAATCCGAACCCTCCGTGCAACGATGACGACTATACGGACATGATCAACGAATATTTGTTGACCAGTTCGACTCGTCCCTGAATTCGAACCCTCCAGCCGACAAGGGCAATTCGGGTCATAAAGCTTCAATCTGCAGGCAAATCAACACCAATATGATTAGGAAATTGAAAATTAAGCTGCAAATTCATCGTAAGATGTACACACAGATCAAGGGCTCTTAATTTTTTTTTATTTTTTAATAAATCTTTACATCATCAAAGGTTGAAAACATCTTTCGGGATGAGGAGAAGCACCACTGGTGCCCGTGTCTTTTTTTGATGAAATAATTAAGAGGAAACTTTTATCTTTAAAAAAAAAAACAAACGAATGTCGATTTAAGCAATAAAGGCTACCATACAAATGGCTAAACAAAAAGAAGGCATAAACAATTGTCCACTCTCATTAATAAATTAGCACATTGGTATGTCGGATTAAATGTCATGACAAAAAAAATAAGAGTAATGCTATAGAAAAGTGGATAAAATAGAAAGAGCAAGAGTGATACAACGATGGAGAAAATAAAAGGTCTCATCAATCATGTAATTTTCGGTGGACCCAAAATTTGCTTTGGAAAAAGCGGACAAAACGAGGGACATCCTCAAAAGAAGTGTTCTTGCAGAAAACACCGCCGTTTTGGGAAAAAAGTGATAAAAGCTTTTGGATTTGTTCTATTTCTCTTTAGTGTAATTGGTTCTACACTTTTGTTTTCCACGTAATGGAAGACACCGTTGTACGGGAAAAAGAAATCACTTAGGTGAAAATTGTAGATTTCGAAAACAATCAGTGACAAAAATTATAAGATTTCCAATTTTATTTGAGATTCTGTGTGGTTTCTGGTTGTGTTTCTTGGCTTCATGTTCATCCATTAGAGACAATAATAACTAACACGTAACATAAAGCAAAAATAAATAAAAAGCCATCGTAGAGTACCTATGCACGGAGACCCAGGATAATTGATATGCCACGATCAACGATCTATAGTTCTATCCAGAGTTCTTGCACCGGAATTTTTGAATCCAAATGCATGCTTGTTGATTTGTTTAAAACAATCTCAAGAAGAATGACCTATAGCAAATTTTAAGTGAATATTTGGCTCCTAATTTTCTCCCTTATATAGAGGGGCGAAGCTACAGAAACCTAAGGAGGGCTCATGTCCCCCATTTCAGGAAATTACTAAAATGTCCATTTTAATAGTAATATTCACAAGGAATTACTACGTATATTTTTTTTGTTCTGTCTTAAAACTAATTTTCTATGTAACGTGGTGTTACTGTCTCCAAATTACAATGAAGATGGGTTTCGATTCCCCTTGGTCTCATTTATTCTTTTTCCAATCTTTGCGTTTCTTCACATCCTTTTCAACTCTAAATTATTCTTATACAAATTATATAATCCTTTTAGCAGACAATGTTCTTATTGACATATTCGTTATTTAGCCATTTATTTAGTAATGATAGTCATTACTCTCCTAATATAAAAAGAATATGTATAATTTCTCTTTGAAGTCTAAACTGACCACAACGTTCTTATTTGTTTCTAAAAAGGTTGCTTTTTTTAGAACACCTAGTATTAAGCATTATACTTTGAATTGTGTCCATCTTAACTGAAATCATACCGCCGCCACTGTTTTTATAGATTGTTTGTGTGTTCATGATTATTACCTGCATTAAATTTCTTCTATTTGTTGAGGTATATTTATTAGAAACATTTCTTACCATATTGAAAAGTATAAATACAGATACAAAATTTGTATTGTTGTCATTGTTTAGACAATATGAAAAAGATATTTACTTTTCCTACGCTCAATAAATATTTATTTTCAATATATTTGGCATCAATGCATGCCTTATAGTTAGAATACTCACATCATATCCTTTTAACGAACACTCTATTTATAATGTTAAATACATTTTTTTTTCTAGTTTACAGAAACTCTATTCAATATGAAATGCTTCAGATTCTCTATTTTACATAATACGATAGATATAAAAGAAAACTTAAAGAATCTGAATGAATGCGGTATATGTAAATAAAATTTTACAGAATGGAAACTACAACAATATTCCTATCGACCAAGTGGGAGAACTGTAAGAAAATAATGTCAGCCTATTACTTGAGCACAAATAATTTTTTTCCCCATAATAGTGGTTTTACAAGAAATTCATTTTCCATTGGAAATATGCTAATTGAATTTAATAGGTTAGTTAAAGGAGTTTTAATCCGATTAAAACTGGGCTTTGATGGAAGACCGAGATTAATGCAAATCCCTAGGTCTATTTGGATTTTGGCCCTCCTCATCCTATAAAAGAAATTCTTTAATCCATCATAAAACATATGAAATATACTAACACATCACAGTTGTAGGCAAGGAAAGAGATATCAGAATTCACATTAAGGCGGCAACAACATAACGGAGCAGAAGCCGAATAACAATGGATGATATGTTCCGCTTCGGCTTATTCAGGTACTCTAATTTATTGTTTTATCTATCACGGTTGACCCACCTAAAAAAATAATATTATGTATAAGTACTGAAGATCTTTATTGTAAACACACACACACATATACATATGTGAAATTGACTCCCTAAGTTTTGTGTATTGACCCACTTTTTTTTTTTTACCCATAATTAGAAGTAGAAAATTTGATATACAAACCTATTTTTAAAAGAGAAAATAATTGAGAAATTTCTGAACCCCATATTAAAAATCCCTTGGCCGCCCTAGTCACCAACAGTTCAGAAAACAACCAAATTTAATATAAAAAAACAAATCTCATTGTCATGCCCACAAAGATTCAACAACACACCTAAAAACTGTTAAGATAAAGTCTGATTTGAATTTAGAAAATAAACATCAGACTCGATTCAAACTCTATTTTCTATTTATCTATTTTATTTTATCTTTTTCGATTGAGTCTTATTTGTAATTTAAAGTTAGTCTCTTTATCCAAAGTCTCCTACTCTCCTATATAATAATGTATGAGAGAGGAGCTCGATTGATTCATTGAATGAAAAGTACTTTTTCCTTTTATTATTTATTTCTTTCATGGTATCAGAGACCTAGACTAACGTCTTTCGATCCTGAGCAAGATCTACGAAAAATAATGTTTGGGTGGGGGTTTGTGATATCAATATGATCAAACCCTCACCCCTCCCAAATTTTTTATCACGTTGAAATTTTTTCCTTTAGTTGATATCCGGATCGCCGGCATCAATGGCTCCAGCGCCGCCGCCCTTGCTCCATGGCCACATGACCCATCATCACAAGACCGCCAATCGCGAAACAGTCTCAAAAAAAAAAAAAAAAAAAAAAGGCCAGCCCGCCTCCTTCTCTCCATAGCACCACCACCAAGCGACCGCAGGTCCGATCTTCATCTTCGGCGCCGCCCATAGCTGCGCCACATTTGTCATCATTCTAGTTCCGTCCCGCTTCCATGGTCAATCTTTTGCCACCATCATCATCACCATAATCATCACTTCCTCCCGAAACCTCTTACCCTCTCTCGATTCAAACCGCTACCGCTAACCGTAATCTCCAGATCGTCCCTGTTCCAAGCTTCAGATTTGTTCCCGATTTGCAATTATTTTCTCGGAACTATAAGCTCTTCTGCAGACGACGGATTTCTTCCCAATTGCCTGATTTTTTTTTTTTTTTTTTTTTTGGCTGGCATCGACCCACTCCAGCAGCAAAATTCTTTTTCTCCATACCCAATTGCAAATTTGCAATCTCTATTCATTCTATTTCTTTTTTTCAATTCTTTCTCAACTTCTCAACAAAAGATCATCTCTTCTCCTAGCTATTCCCGGTTGATTATTATTATTATTTTTTGTTTTTTTTATGGTTCTCTCTCTCGAAAAATATATATATATATATATTTCAAAAAGAAAATGCTATGCTTCTATTATTTTATTTTATTTTAATATGGTTCCAGTTCTTAAGAGCCATGATTTGATGGGTTGTTCTATATTATTATTATTATTATTATTTTATTTTATTTTAACATGGTTCAAGTTCTTAAGAGCCATGATTTGATGGGTTTCGTGGATGGTTCTCAACCGTGTCCATCAAAGTTTACAGTTGATAATATAGGTAATTCTCCAAAGATAGATTCCGGTATCTTTCAGACAAGCTTCACAAAAGGGCTCTCCACTGCTCGCTTTCGGTTTCTCTTCTTCAAGCTGCCTGTTCGCACACTCCCTGTCAGCTTGCGGGGCGATGTTAAGATAAAGTCTGATTTGAATTTGGAAAATAAACATCAGACTCAGTTCAAACTCTATTTTCTATTTATCTATTTTATTTTATCTTTTTTCAGTTGAGTCTTATTTGTAATTTAAAGTTAGTCTCTTTATCCAAAGTCTCCTACTCTCCTATATAATAATGTACAGAGAGGAGCTCGATTGATTCATTGAATGAAAAGCACTTTTTCCCTTTTATTATTTATTTCTTTCAAAAACAACCATATTTAATACAAAAAACAACAAATCTCATTGTCATGCCCAGAAATATTTAGCAACACACCTGAAATCAACCTAATTGAATCCAAAAACAACAAATCCCATTGTTATGCCCACAAATATTCAGCAATACATCTGAAACAACCTAATTTAATACAAAAACAACAAATCCCATTGTCATGCATTTCACTCGTTTATTTTTACAGACAGTGATTTACCATCTTTTTCAAAAACTTAAGTTGATTGAAGGAATGTAATTAATATTTTATATATACTTCAACACGCATCTACAAATGTGGGAAAATTATACGTTTTTTAGAGTCCAAACACTTGAAACAACAATTTTAATGTAGAGATAGAAATAGACACTTTGTCTTTGTAATTTTTTATGGCAAAATGTATAAATTTCTATTTCACTAGAATTCATACATTCTCTCTCCTACTCCAATAAAAAAATTGAATATATACTTTGATCAACGTTTCAAAACAACGTAATTCTTTTACAATTTTCATTTTCTTTTTTTAAATCTCGTTTATTTTGATATCTTATTTGATATTTTTTCGACGTTATTTTTTAGGTCATTTTCATACAAAAAAAAAGCAAAAAAAGTGGATTTGCGCGGTGGAATTTAGTGGAAGGTGTGCTGTAGTGAAACATTAGAATAGTGGATTTGGGGTCTATTCCACTACTTCACTTCGTCCTAAAATCTAAGTCTGTTTAGACTTTTTCACATAGATTAAGAAATGGGTTAAATGTCATTAATATGGTAAGAGTCTAAAATACCCTTTGACTCTCATGAGTGTAAAAGCTGTAAAGTAGATCAATGTATAATAACTTAAGGGTAAAAAGAAGAAAAATGTAATAAATGTTCTATTGGTATTCTAAATGGATTTATTATTGGACAAATTTAAGAAGTTAAACAGAATTACATTTTGGGACGGAAGTAGTATAATCCTATTTTCTGAATCTCTGCTACTTATTTTATTTCTTCGTCGAGATCTGGGTCTTTCATTTAAATCATCATCTCACTTTTCTCTAGCGATAACATGTAAAATTTAAGGAGAAGAGAAAGATTTGAGGCGGAAAATAGGAGTCAACTGTCATGAATTTCCATTTTCTCAGATTTTATGTTCTCTCTTCTCTATTTTCTCTTTTCATTTCTTCCCAATTCACTTCTCATCTACTCTGAATTCTCAGTAATTTTTCAGTCTTTTAATTTGCCTACGTAACATCGATCTGTGTCGGAAGAAAAAAAATGGTTCAAGTATGACATTGATCTACTGTTGCTGTGGTTTTGTATTTATTGTTGCTTGGGTTTATTTTTTCACACACAGAAATTTGTTTTTAGGAATCTTATATGTTTTCTTTTGGGTGAACATCAATTTGTATTTCATGAACATCAACTTTTAGGAAACATGTATTTTTTTTTAACGGAAAACATGTTTTTAACTCGCAGTTTCGCATACATCCTTTTCAAAACGGATTCAGTTGTGGCCTGCACAACGTGATAAACATATGAATACAATATCATGTTTGGACAACTTGATAAAAATATACATGGGCAATTGAAAAAAAAAAAAATTACAGTGTTACTAAAATATGTTATCAGTGTCACTAAATCATTATTATGTCACTGCTATCAATGTCACTACAAGATTATAATGCACGTGTTACAATTTTTACATCAAAATTAGCACGTACAGTCACTGCAATATTATAATTTCACTGTTACAAATTTTATATCAAAATTTGCATCCAAACAAGTATCATTTTTATCAATGTCATTGTACTACTATAACTAAATTTTCGTACAATGACATTACACAAGATAGTTACAATGTCACTCGTGTCACTACATCATAATAGTGACATTGTTATAACTTTTACATCAACTTTGCACCGAAACAAACTTCGTTTTTACCGGTGACACTATATCAATACAATGTCACTATAATGTTAATGGGAGCATTTATTCGCACCACAAAATATCTACCGTTACACCCCATTAAAATGAAAAAGATTACATTTAATTGTTGTACAACACCTACTATTTCAAAATTTCCATATATACCATTGCACCACATTTTCATTTGAAAGTTTAAAAAGAAATCTCTATTGCCAACCATTTTTTACTACCATCAGATTTTTATATTATCAGATATAAAAAATTACAACCCCCACTCATAACGAATCATCCCCTGCAAACAATACAACTTCTTCTTCCAATTTCAATCATGTTCAGGTACAAGAAGAAAAAGAATATTGAGCATCAAGAATAATAATTGATAACGTACAAAATAGTAAATTCTATGTTGATCTTGCTAGATTCTCAGATTCATTAACTCAGCCATTTTCCGGTCAGTTTTCGGGGTACACAACACCACTAGAAAACCTTTCAATTTCACCGGTAATGATGTATCTCCGCGGTCCGGTGGCTCTGCCGGATCTGACCACCTCAGCGTCATATTCTTACCTTTTGTGGCCAAACCCACCTCCTGTGCACAGCCATTTCCGTCGTGAAACAAGACCCAATATAGAGTCGGTCACTTCCCATGAAAAATGAATCTGAAACCACCACGCCACGGTGGTGCAACTTCCAAACAACCCAGCCGGTGTGGTGGTGTTGATAAGGTGGCGTTACGGTTTTGAGGATAAAGATTATGGCGGCTAGTTTTTATGGGGAGGGAAAAAAGAAGTAGGCTTTCAGGGGGTGGTGGGAAGAAGATAATGGCATCCGATCTATTTATAGGGAGGTGGAAGAAAGAATTAGGAGGTTGAGGAGAAGATGATGATGGCGTTGCTGGTTTGGGGCTGTGAATTTTTTTATGATAATAAAAGGTAAGTTAATAAAGGGACTAATCTTTAATAAAAAATTGGTGTGGAAATAATATAAATGTGTTGTGTAAAAGTAAAAAATAGGGTGTAAATAAAGATTGAAATTTAAGGTGGTGTAAAGGTAGATTTTGATTTTAGGTGTGGTGTGGTTCATAAAGCGGTGTAATGGTAGATCTGATGTGGTGCGAATAAAGACACCCATGTTAATGTCACCATATTACGTAATGTCACTGCAACAAATTTTACAATATGACTATAATGTTAATGTCACTGCAAGAAAATTTAAGTATCGTGACATTATTATGACATAGTGTCTCAGTATTAATCTCTATCGAAGCTTTAGTTGTACCGAGTGGTGACCCAAATCCCACATATATTTCACTATTTTGGGCCGTTTTAAGAGATTTGATTCCTTAACTTTAAGTGTGTGATAGGAGTGAGATATGATTTGATTTCCTTCGAAATTTTTTTTTTTTTGCGTGACGATCAGCAAAAATAACTATTTGATTCCCGAAAAAATGCGGCAGTTTTGGTTGTATAATGCATCAGTTTTGCATGATTCCTTAATTTTTGCCTTTTTTTATTTTATTTTTTTTTATTGTCAAAGGGTAATTCAGTTCATTCTTTTTATTCTCGTCCTTATAAATCCTATTAAATTGATATTGTCATATCAACCATTTATATACTCACTCCGTCCCATTTTAATAGTCATGTTTGACTTTTCACATGATTATAAAAAGTGTAACAATATTTTGAATCTCATTAAATAATCAAATATGTTTACATTTATGACAAAGTATTACTTAAAAGACATAAATGTAAAAAATATCGGATCATATAATGAAGGGGGAAAGGGGTCTCAAGGACAAAAAAATTAATAAATGGGTCTGGAAGGATAAAAGTAACATTTTCATGATTATAAAGGACACAAATCACAATTGTTACTTTAAAATTGTTACTTCACGTGTTAATGTTCTTTGTGTTTTTATGCGATTGTTCACTCATATTTACTTTATTCCACATTTGTTCTTCATAATTATTCTTTTGTCCTGATTAAATTACAGTGTCCTTCTATCCCGATTTTTTGATAATTTTGTTATTCTGGACAAAAATCTATATAATGAAATTCAAAGCATGAATTGCATTTTTCTTAATCGTGTGAAAAGTCAAACAGAACTATTAAATAGGACGGAGGGAGTACTTATTTAGTCCCTTTCAACCCACTTCCCAAAAAAATAGTCCAATTGTATTCAACTTCCAACGTCAAGAGTATTTTTAAATATTTTATATTTTTTTTAAACAATCCACAAGCTTTGTTTCGAAAATAAAGTAATTTATATGCATCCAAATAGTCCAAATCCATGGACTTCCCTGAAAACACAACCTAGGTTTTAACGATAAAGCTGTAGTCGGCTGTATGGGGTTTCGTTGCAATAATCTAAACGAACCCTCACCCCTCAACATTTACAAATTTTTCCCGTTGTGTTTTTTTTATAAATAAATAAATAAACATTTCAAAAGGATGCAGTATGGATGGCTGCTTGGACAAGGACAGGAAAAACAATATAATTAAAGACTTGTAGGACTGTATAATGTTGGACTGTGTATGGCTTACAGTTTGGTTTGTTTGTATGATTTTGGTCTTATATTCTGATTTCAATCTTAAAATCGTACTGTGCTCGCGCGTCTAGCATATTTGCTGCCCTGAATCCGACATCACCATCCCCAATTCAGACAAAAACGGGATTCGAAAAAGAAAGATTCAGACACACTCGAATAATGGAGTGATAAGGTGCTGGTGTTTGAATCTGGAGAGATAAGGACGAAGGTGTTTGATTAAATTCACCAGTCACGTGGATAATTGCATTGACAATGTTGGATCCCGGAAGACTCTATCTTTGACAAAATGATGATTAAGTTCGGTGGCAGCATCATTCAAATAATTAAATCACGTTTATCTTTTATATTAACTTGTTTTTATCTTTATAGTGTAATGCACCGTATTTTTAAGTGTATTTTGGTAATTGGTCATACAACTGAAAGATTTAATAAAATAAAATAAATGAAAGGAGATCTGTTTTATTCAATGATCAGTGTTCTTTCAAAGACATTATTATATAGTGCTTTGACAGATAAGGGAAGCTAAGCTATTTAAAAGTACAAAAGAAAATCTTAAATTATGAGATAAACTAGAATAGATAAATATTAGAGAATATATTTTAGATATTCTATTTTTAGCATATATTTTATATTATTGTACATTCAATACATTTATTGTAGAATAATTCAAGGAGGATTTCTAGCTGCTGTGTAAATGCAGGGAGGTTGTATATACTCTGACATTACAAACGTGAATAAACAAGAAATCATTTTTACCAAAATAGCTTTTATGGTATCAGAGCTTTAGGTGAAAATCTTCTTCCCTGTGTCTTCTTCTCCGTCGTGTTCAATAACCATGGCCGACCAAAAATCTCACCCCGCTCTTGCCGTTTCAAACATCCAAAGTTTTATCAAAACCACTCTCGACATTAACAAAAGCCAATATGTTACATGGTCCGAGCTCTTCAAAATCCATGCCCGTGCATATCAGGTTATTGATCACATTCTTCCTCCCCCCACCGAAAAAGACAAACAAAAAGACTCTTTGAAGGAAACGAACCCCGAACTCTGGTCTCGTGTCGATGCCATAGTCCTACAATGGATCTATGGAACAATTTCCGAAGACCTTCTTAACACAATCATGGAGAAGGACACCACCACTGCGATGGCTTGGAATCGCCTCCATGATATTTTTTCTGACAATAAAAATTCACGGGCTTTGTACCTCGAACAAGAGTTCAGTAAGGTTCAAATGGAGGATTTCCCTGATGCATCCTCATACTGTCAACACCTCAAATCGCTCTCCGATCAACTCTCTAACTTCGGAGCTCCGGTATCCAATGAGCGCTTGGTGCTCCAACTCATTTCTGGACTGACGGAAGCTTACAGTACCGTTGGCTCGCAGTTCGTCACGGTGACTCGCTCCCTCCCTTCTACAAGGCTCGATCAATGCTTGTTCTTGAGGAAACTGCCAGGGCAAAGAAGGCTGCTCTCTCCCATTAAGCATCAGCGTTTGCGGCCACCCAAAATCGTGAGTCGTCTGCACAATTCGCGGCCTCTCCTCGACCACAAAATTGAATCGCGGCGAGCAGCAACAATTCTCGGGGCCGTAATCGAGGTAATAGAGGTCGAGGGCGCAACACCGGCAACAATGGTGGTCAGGGTGGCTCCGGTAGTCAAAATCAGCCTCAGCCGACATCTCAACAGCAGCCATGGTGGTCCGGCCAGCCATGGTTCGCACCTCGCCGGATCAATCAACAATGGCGACCATGGGCTCTTCCACGTGCCCATACCCCACCACTCCTTGCGCGACCACCAAAGAATCGCCAAAGAGGCGGGGCATCCTTGGTCCTCGCCCACAGCAAGCCCACGCCACCAGCGTGGCTCCTCAGCCAGAACAGCCGTATGCGGCCACTGATATAAATGAAGCGATGCATACCTTATCTCTCTCTCAGCCGGATGAATAGTGGTACATCGATACCGGTGCCACCTCACATATGACTGGTAACGGCACTTCTCTTATGCCTTATTTCAATTCAAGTAGTAATCGTACTATAATTGTCGGTAGTGGCCAAAATATTCCGATTGTTGGTTGTGGAAACGCCTCGTTCCCTTACCCTTACCCCCCATTAAATCTAACCAACGTCCTACATGCTCCGAAATTGATTAAGAACCTTATTTCAGTTAGACAATTAACTCGTGATAATAATGTTACTGTTGAATTTGATCCTTTCGGTTTTTCTGTGAAGGATATTCCGACGGGGACGATTTTAGTGAGGTGTAACAGCGTTGGCGACTTATATCCCCTCACCACAAATAACAATAATGGCCACTCACCACCTGTTGCTCTTGCCACTCTTTCATCAGATAGGTGGCATAATCGCCTAGGACATCCCGGCGATCCTGTTTTAAATTCTCTTTTTAAGAATAAAGTTATTACGTGTAATAAATTTCGAGACGATTTTTTTTGTCAATCATGCCCATTGGGAAAACAAAATAAACTCCCTTTTCCTACTTCCTTATCGCACACCACTATGCCTTTTGACATTGTGCACAACGACCTATGGACGTCCCCAACGATTAGTTCCAGTGGTCATCGTTATTATGTTTTATTTCTTGACAATTTTACGAATTTTCTATGGACTTTTCCCTTAGCTCAAAAATCTCAAGTTTACTCTGTTTTTTTGTCGTTTCGGGCTTACATTAAAACTCAATTCGAACGCGATATTAAATGTTTCCAGTGTGACAATGGTCGTGAATACGACAACACATCCTTCCACAATTTCTGTAAAATTCATGGCATGAGTTTTCGTTTTTCATGTCCTCACACGTCCTCTCAGAATGGGAAGTCCGAACGGAAAATTCGTACTATTAATAATACCATCCGAACACTCCTCGCCCACGCTTCCCTACCACCTTCTTTTTGGCACCACGCCCTCCAAATGGCCACTTATCTCCATAAAATTCTTCCCACAAAGATTCTAAATTTTCAAACTCCAACCAAAATCCTTTACCAAAAAGATCCATCTTATTCTCATCTTCGCATCTTCGGATGTCTATGTTTCCCCTTATCTCCTTCTACCACTATCAACAAACTTCAACCACGCTCCGTTCCCTACGTTTTCTTAGGTTACCCACTTAATCATTGGGGATATAAGTGCTATGACATCTCAAGTCGAAAAATTATAATTTCCCGTCATGTCCTTTTCGACGAGGACACTTTTCCGTTCGCTAACACTCCCGCTCCCACACTATCCTACAATTTCCTTGAACCCGGTCTGCTGCCAGATTTAGCCCACCATGACCCACCTCAGCTCAACTTCCCGAATCCTCCCTGGACCCAAACCTCACCTTGGGCATGAAGTCCAAATCCAGCCAACAAAAATCTCCTCCCGTCCTACTATTTCCCTTCCAGCTCCCCCAACTCGCCCAATTCCCTACCCAACTCCCCACAAACAAACCTCACCCCTCTTCATCCCACACCTCACCACAAATGACTACACGAGCACAACACGGCATTTTTAAACCTCAAAAAATTCTTAATCTCCACACCACAGCTACACCATCCATCTCCCCTCTCCCCACCAACCCACTCCATGCGCTACACGATAACAATTGGAAAATGGCCATGAAAGATGAATACGATGCTCTGATTGAAAATAAGACGTGGGAGTTAGTTCCCCATCCTACTAATGCCAATATTATTCGTAGTTTGTGGATTTTTAGGCATAAGAAGAAATCGGACGGATCCTTTGAGCGACACAAAGCCCGTCTTGTTGGAAACGGTGCGTGTCAACAACCTGGCATTGATTGTGGTGACACTTTTAGTCCGGTGGTCAAACCGGCAACAATTCGGACCGTCCTCAGTCTTGCACTATCAAAATCTTGGTCCCTCCACCAATTAGACGTTAAAAACGCCTTTCTTCATGGCAACCTTAATGAGGCAAAGATACATGCATCAACCTCTTGGATTTCGTGATCGCGTTCATCCCGATTATGTGTGCTTACTCAAGAAATCTTTATGTGGGTTAAAACAGGCACCACGTGCTTGGTACCGGCCGGTTTCGCGGACTATGTGGCCCACCTCGGCTTCACTCATAGTAAATCGATCATTCCTTATTCATCTACCGCAATGGAAATGACATGGCTTACATTCTTCTATATGTCGATGATAGTATTCTTACCACTTTGTCCGACGCTCTTTGTGAGTCAATTCTCACCAAACTCGGCTCGGAATTCGCGATGAAAGACTTAGGCCCCCTGAGTTATTTTTTGGGTATTTCGGTACACCGCCATTCCGGGGGATTGTTTCTGTCTCAACGTAAATATGCTGAAGAAATAATTGAACGAGAAAATATGTCATCATGCAAGCCTTCCCCGACACCAGTTGATTCTAAATCAAAATTGAGCATCTCTTCTGGCAATCCTTATCATGATCCTACCGAATACCGCAGTCTGGCCGGCGCAATACAATACTTGACTTTCACTCGGCCTGATATAACATATGCAGTCCAACAAGTGTGCCTATACATGCATGATCCAAAAACGCAACACATGTCCGGACACCAGACGCTCCACATCCGGATATTGTGTTTATCTTGGAGATAATTTAATTTCATGGTCCGCCAAACGACAAGCTACTCTGTCTAGATCCAGCACCGATGCCGAATATCGTGCAGTGGCAAATGTGGTTGCCGAGTCGTGTTGGCTTCGAAATTTACTAATGGAACTACACTTTCCTATTTCGAAAGCAACGTTCGTTTATTGCGACAATCTCAGTGCAGTCTATCTTTCTGATAATCCCGTTCAACATCAACGCACAAAACATATTGAAATGGACATACATTTTGTTCGAGAGAAAGTTTCCCGTGGTCATGTACGGGTCTTGCATATTCCTTCGCGACATCAAATTGCCGACATATTTACGAAGGGTCTTCCGTCGCAACTATTTCAAGACTTCCGGGATAGTCTCAACCTTCGTCCCCCTCCCGCTTCGACTACGGAGGTGTATTAGAGAATATATTTTAGATATTCTATTTTTAGCATATATTTTATATTATCGTACATTTAATACATTTATTGTAGAATAATTCTAGGAGGATTTCTAGCTGCTGTGTAAATGCATGGAGGTTGTATATACTCTGACATTACAAACGTGAATAAACAAGAAATCATTTTTACCAAAATAACTTTTAATAAATAGAAATAGGTTTTGAAGCTGGTTCATTGTTGTTGCCGTCCTCTTTTCTTCTTTATCCGAAACTTCTTCTTTATTTTCCAAATTCAAGTCAAACATTATCTTAACAGCGCCCCGGGAGGAGACGACCGAAATCCGGGAGGAGTTGTGCGCATCAGAAGGAAGAGAACAATGGGAGGACTCGATATGAGGAGGGGAGGAAGCTTTCATGGAGTAGACGGACACGAAGTCGGAGCAGGAAAAGGTAGGAATGATGGAGTTGGTTTAAATCGTAGCTTTGACATCGCTAGAATGGAGACTGAATGGAGATCTAGAGGACTTGGGTTCAGGATGTGTGGGTATGGAGGAGGATCCGGACTTGGATGAGCTTGGTGGTAGCCGCCGCCATTGATTGTCGCCGGAAATAGATTTTATCAAACAGGAAGCACATCGGAGTGAAAGAGGACAGAATCATCAATTGATTAGAAATAAAATAAAAACAACGACAATAAAAAATTAAAAGGAGGGGTGAGGGTTCGTGTAGATTAATGTAACGAACCCCCACCCGAACGAATTTTTTTGAAAAATTGATCAGGATCTAAACGACGTTAGTCAAAAAGCTCTGATACCATGAAAGATTTAATAAAATAAAATAAATGAAAGGAAATCTGTTTTATTCAATAATCAAGTGTTGCCCCAATACATTATTATATAGTGCTTTGACAGATAAGGGAAGCTATTTAAAAGTACAAAAGAAAATCTTAAATTATGAGATAAACTAGAATAGATAAATAGAAATAGGTTTTGAAGCTGGTTCATTGCTGTTGCCGTCCTCTTTTCTTCTTATCCGAAACTTCTTCTTTATTTTCCAAATTCAAGTCAAACATTATCTTAACAACAACAACAACAACAGCAACAACAACAATAATAATAAATCATTATGATTGTAATAAAATATATTTATTTATTAATGGAGGGCTACTTAGTATGGGTGTTACAAATGCATTAAACTTCCACCACACTTTCTACCTGTTTAATATTCTAATTAATGTGCAAAATACTTCCTCTATCCCATAAAAAATGTCCATATTTTTTAAAATGAGTTGTCTCATAAAAAGTGTCCATTTAGAAAATCAACACATCATTTAATGCATTTTTTTCCAAACATACCCCTATGCTAATATTTAATGTCTATATACTCATTTCATATTCCAAAAGAGTATTTATTAGATGATATGAGTAAATATGTCAATTACTCGGAAGAAATCAACCAAACTCTAGTCTTACGCCATATCCGGGAGTAATGAACCAAAGTCAAGGTCTTCCCGCCATATCCGGAAGAAAAAAAGTAAAACAACAAAGATCTTCTGCTAAATACGGGAGTTCAATAATTGTCAACAAAGAGGAGAATCAAAGGAATAAAGAGATTATAACCACTTTTATTTTTCAAAATTAATAAAAATTCGATTTGTTACAATTTTGTGTTTTCTTTGTTATTTTCAGGGATTAAACACGAAATTTGTATTACAATTTTTTGGCACACCCAGTGGGACCGATATCTCCTTTTCAAAGACTCAAGAAGAAATGGCACCAAAGACTTCTACCGCTTCAAAGGTCGCTACTTCATAGGCTACTTCAAAGACGCCACTCCAAAGGATCTTTGCTGCGAAGGTTGTCGCCTAAAGGTTGCCGGAGCCGTTGCTTCAAAAGTCTCCAAGGTCATGAAGAGACCATTAATCTTGGTTCATCTCGGGGACAAATTTTTGGCCCGATTCACGAAGCATGTCAAAAGAACTCGGCATAAGCCTCTTCTTCCCGCAGAAACTTCGATGGACCCGCATCACCAATGGTCTGGCGACGTAATGATGACAAATTCCACCACTCTGGAGGAGCATATTGCTAGCCTCACGAAGGCCATTATAGCCCTCACGTCGCATGTTCAGACTCAAGACATGAAAATTGTGAAACTCACCAGCAAGATTGATTCTGTTGGAGAAGCAAGCAAGTCAAAAGAAGTGGTACATGATGATTAGGACGATATTGGCGTCACTTCCAAGGAGCAAGAACCCTTCAGTCTCTGCATATAGAGAACAACATGAAGGTTGCTCCAGAAAACTCTTTCGAGGACCAGGAAGGCTCCAATTCCTTTACCTTGGCAAGCAATTTGAAGATCTCCCCCGACGGAACCATTCCTATCAGCCAACTACTTGAGTTCATTACGGGGACAATCTATAACAAAGTCGGAGGTTCCATGTGTTTGATGTAGTGCCCGAAAGAAAATTTATGTAATTGTTTTTATAATTAATAAAAGGCAGATTTATTCTCATCTTATTATTTTCTTCGTGCTTATAACTATACACTACTGAAAACCCCAAGTTGTATCATATGTAGCCATATAACTTAGTGTGTGTCACACATGAGGATTAAGTTTATGGTGATACACTTGGACTATTAGTCCATAGTGAACTTAATCAAAGTATGAGGTCTATTGATTAAACCACCATTAATGCACCCAAAACTCTTTATGGTGTGACAGTCTTATCCGGACCGTCGATATTAGTTATCTAAGTAGCACATTTATATGTGATGTAGTTATATAGGACTGGACCGATTTAATCTGAATTTTTCATATAATTCCGTGATTGAGAAATCTCATTAAATCACAAGATGATCATTTATGAATTAACCTTAACCCTGAAGTGATTGCAGACTCCTGCTTGTTTCAAGATAGGGTTTGATGTTTTCGTTAAGGATTGCTAAGAGGCGCGGTCCGAATCACTTTCACGTTGGCACTATCGGGAATGAGTAGCTGGGAATGTGTCTCATAGATAGGGAATCCATTCATTCATATTGAAATTAGAAAGACAAAACCCCTTATTTGTTAATCCTAGAAACCGATCGATCTGCGGAGTTCATGTTGGTTATGAACTAATTGATCACCAATGGTTTATGGTAAATAAGGATAAGATGTAATGAAGAAGGTTTACGGCAACATTCCCACTTCATTACGGATAGTCTATGGAGGGTTAGTCTATATGTAATGATTATATCAATGGACACTTATTCACTCGACACTTTTAAAATAAGTTATATCTATAATTGATAGAGTTCAGTTTCGGATTTATGGTGGCGTAATTCCGGAATTAATAAGTTGAATAGAAATGTTATGTTTGATGAATATTTTATCCAATTTATTGTAGCTACTGGTGATAGGTCCATGGTCCCGGGTTGGCTCCTAACACGCGAGTGAATTCTCGTATTTTGGAACGTCGAGAATAAATTAAATAGTTGGTCTATTTAATGAATATGTGAATATTATTTATTCGGTAATAATAATATGTAATATAGAAAAGACATTTTCTATTATCCCAAATGGCATAAAAAATGGCATCATATTTTTTTTTGATTTTGGGAAAAGAAATTTTCTCCTAATTAATTATAATGTGGATAATATAATTATTTATGTGTTAAATAATTATAAATAAGAAATTAGTTTTCTTATTGGATAAATATAAATTTTTTTTCCTATTGGATAAATATAAATTTGTGTGTATAATATAAACTCTCAAACTATTTGTTATTATCTTATATAAAGAGAGTTTGTCCCAACTCCAAACAGATTGAAAATCCAACGCCAATTTTGGAAGAAAAAAAACAGACGCAAGTTTTTTTTTTGGAAAACTGAGAAATTTCGTTTTCCCGTCTTAGTCATTGGGAAGAAGAAAAACTAGGTTTTTCTTGAAAGCATATTCAAGGAGGTTCGAATACTGGATCAACGTCCACCAGTCGTCGCTTGGAGATACAATTAATCCGGAAGATCATGGTATCTCGATTTAGTTGGGTAATCTCGTAACCTTCTCTTTAAGGCATTAATTAATCGTTCATCAGTTAATAAGATTGTAAAATTCATGCTTCCGCTATCGGCTTTGATCTAATCAAGATCTAGATGAATCTGTGTGGGTTCTGACTCGACTCGATTCATTCAAATCATGTTATCGGTTCGGATTCAGGTTCTGGCAACTCCAGCACCATGAAGTCGTCTCAGACTTATATCAACCCGTACACCAAAAGATTTGATGATCGGAAAATGCCGTCCGGTTATCAACCACCAAATTTTAAGCAATTTGATGGAAAAGGCAACTCGAAGCAACACGTCGCCCATTTCGTTGAAACTTGCAACAATGTTGGGACGTATGGAGATCACCAGGTGAAACAATTCATGCGTTCTCTCAAAGGAAATGCCTTTGACTGGTACACCGATCTCGCCATTGCCTCTCTAGAGAGTTGGGAGTAACTGGAGCCGATCTTTATCAATCATTTCTACAGCACTCAGAGAACTGTGAGTATGGTGGAGCTGACCAACTCTCACCAATAGAAAGAAGAGAGGGTCGTTGACTAAATTAATAGATGGAGAAGTCTAGGCCTTAATTGCTATGACCAGCTGTCTGAAGCCTCTGCCATCGAGATGTGCATCCAAGGCATGCGCTAGGGATTGCAATACAACCTCAAAGGATTCTGCCAAAATCATTTGAGGAGTTAGCCACTCGTGCCCATGATATGGAGTTAAGCATTGAAGCCAATGAAGGACAGACCCCTGTTCAAGATCCGAGAAAGGGGAAAGAAAAACAAGAAATTAATAAGTCTGTGAAAGCTTATCCCAAAATAGAGAAGAAGGAGTCGAACGCCACCACCGTAGCTCCCGTAAAGGTTAACAACTCGGCGCCAATCAAGCCTGAGTGGTGGAAGGTTGAACCACAACAAGGTGAAAGGCGTAGGCCTACCTTTAACGAGAGGAAACAAAGGACGTATCCATTCTTCGATTCTGACGTACCTGCAATTTTTGATAAACTGCTGAAATTAAAGCTCATCGAGCTTCCAGAAACAAAGTGACCAAGAGATGCAGCAAAAGCTCATGAAGGCAATGATTGAAAATATCATCGATTATCTGGTCATCCCATCAAAAAATGCTTTGTCTTCAAGGACAAAGTTATGCGTTTGGCCGAGGAAGGAAAATTGTGCTTGAAGAAGAGAAGGAAAGCATGAATCAAATCACCCAGCTGAGCCGACAAATGGTCACTGCATGACCATTCATTTCGGATCACTTGACCCCGTTGAGATTAAATTTAGTGACTCTCTACCCATACCCAGAAAGAATCCAGAACGTCTCCCAAACAAACAAGAGTCATTACGGAAGAAGAAAAAATCCAAAAGTCTGTCGAACAATGTGATGATGGATGGATTCTGGTGACCCACAGGAAAAAGAAAAAAAATTCACCCTACTTCAATCCAACAGAACCAAAGACAAATTATGCCAAGTCTTCCAATCCAAAGAGAGGCCGAAGGGAAATAAAGTTGAATAGGAAACAAAGGAAGATAAACAAGAAAGTGAAGAGCATTTTCCATGAAGAGGTTGAGTACAGAAGCCCTCTCACTCCAATCACCTTATTGGAGTACATGCCCAAGAGAGTCCTCAAAGTTGAGGCCACTGAAGAAAACTTAGAGGATGAAGTTGTCTCCTGTTATGCTATCCACGCAGAGTAAAAAGATGTTGCAAAGGAAAGTGAAGATTCACTGAGTGAGGAAGAGGCTTCTAACAACTCAAATCTCGCTTGCACGGTTGAGATCACCTTCACAGATGATGACATGCTTCTCGGATCAGTGCCCCATAACCGTCCGCTGTTCGTCACAGCATAAATGCGCGAGAAAAATGTTAATCATGTGCTCATAGGTGGAGGATCGGCTGTCAACATATTGCCACTCCGAGTAATGAAAGAGTTCGGTGTATTTATAGATGAAATCTCCGACAGTCGCATTATGATTCATGGGTTCAACTAAGAAGGGAAAAGAGCCATTGGGGTGATCAGACTTGACATTTTGATTGATGAGCTATCTTCAAGTGCACTGTTCTATGTGATTGATGCTAGAACATCCTACAACATGCTGTTAGGGAGGCTGTGGTTACATGAGAATGGAGTCGTCCCTTCAACCCTTTATCAATGCTTTAACTATTGGTGCAATGGCGTGTTAAGAAAGGTCGTTGCTGATAAAAAACCTTTCATTGAAGCCGAGACTCACTTTGCAGATGGAAAATTCTACATGAAGCCGGCTTCTTTGAAGATAGTAGGCATTTTCATGTCCCGAGAAAAATATGATGAGGAGAAGGCCATACCATCTGAAGATAAGAAAGAGGTTGGCAAGAGTGGAGAGACAAAGTCATCAGTGCCCCAACATGCCTCAAAGGAATTTGAAGATACTTTTCCACCAAAAAAATCCAAAGTGATGAGTGGTCTGACGCTACCAGTTCCCAAGATCGATTCCGTGAAGACGGATGCTCATCTACAGGGTTTTACCCGTCCTAAAGAAGATTCGGTTATAGAACATGGAACATTTCCAACCACAAGAAAGGAAGGTTTTGATCCTATTTCTTACAAGCTCCTCGCAAAGGCATCAAATGGATCCTGAAGCCCTTCTCAAAAAATGGGGGCAAAACACAAAGAATTTGGAGGTATGCAAAAATCCACAAAAGCTAATGTTCCGGTTATTGGGTCCCGAAAGGGTCTGGGGTATAATCCCTCACCGCGCGTCTCAGATCTCAATAAGGAAGGGAACAAATAACTATGTTGGAGTGGAAGTCATCAAATATCCCAGAACCTCTACATGCAAGGCCATTAGTGTTTGAGAGGTTGCAACCCAAGAAAGACCGTGTCTCGGTTTTGAAAGGCTTTCGGTCACAACCAAGAATCCACCAAAATCTAAGGGTGTCAAGAGCCAAAGACGATCAACACAGGCGTGCTTCTGGAAAAAATGTGACAAACATTGACTCTAAAGAAATCAAGTGCATGATCCCATCCAGAATGAAGCGTCGTACATGTCTTCTCATTAAGTGTGAAATTATAATGAAGGCTAAAATGCATACTGTGGAGGATGTGCTTGATCCCATCCAGAATGAAGCGTCATACATGTCTTCTCATTCAGTGTGAAATTATAATGAAGGCTAAAATGTACACGGGAACTCATGACAAGAACGATATGGAGGATGTGCCTCTAGCAAAGTAAGAAAATGAGCTTGAAGAGAGTGTATGCTCCTCTTTCTATACCAACATTGTGGGAGGTTTGATTCAAGAGGAGAATCAATATGCCTCCGTCCATAATATTTCTCTTAGTAATGATGATGTGGAAGAAGACACCGAAGAAGCGCCCCCGGGACTAGAAGAAGGGGTCAAGTCCACAATTGGTGACTTGAAAGAAATCAATCTTGGCACCTTATATGAGCCGCGACCAACCTTCATCAACGCTTTTATGTCCCTAAAAGAGGAGAAAGTTTATCTCAATCTATTACAAGAATACAAAGATGTTTTCTATGAACATAAAAAGAGATGCCCGTGCTAGACACAAAAGTGGCGGTCCACCAGTTGTCTGTAAAGACAAGATCATGCCCTGTCAAACAGGCTCAACGGAGATTTAGGCCGGATCTCATCCCACTCATAGAGGTGGAAGTTAACAAGCTCATTGAGGCAGGCTATATTCGTGAGGTTGAGTATCCAACGTGGATCTCGAGCATCATCCTTGTGAGAAAGAATAATGGTCAGATTCATGTCTGTGTGGATTTCTGGGACATAAACAATGCATGCCCGAAGGATGATTTTCCCTTGCCAATCACTGGGCTGATGGTAGATACAACCACAGGTCATGAAGTTCTATCCTTCATGGATGGATCATCTAGGTATAACCAAATTCAAATGGCTCCTGAAGATGAAGAATTCACTGCATTCCAAACTCCTAAGGGAATATACTGTTACAAAGTGATCCCTGTTGGTTGAATAATGTGGGGGCAACTTACCAACGCTTGATGCAGAGGATCTTTGATGCCATGCTACACAATATGTTGAGTGCTATGTTGATGACTTGGTTGTGAAGTCAAATAAGAAGGCTGACAACTTGAATGATTTGAGATTAGTCTTTAATAGACTTAGAAGATTCCAGTTGAAGATGAATCCTCTAAAGTGCATATTTGGAGTCAGCTCCGAAAAATTCCCCGGCTTTATCGTCCAACATCGGGAAATAGAAATTGACCAGTCCAAAGTGGAAGCCATTGTGAAGATGCCTGAGCCTCGTAACTTGTGGGAACACAGAAGTCTACAGGGTAAATTGGCCTATATACGGAGGTTTATATCAAACCTCTCCGGAAGATGCCAACCTTTCAGCCATCTGACGAGGAAAGGTGTTCCGGTTGAATGGGATAACTCGTGTAGAAAGGGGTTTGAAAATATTAAAGTGTACTTGATGAATGATCTGGTCTTGGCAGCCCCTATTAAAGGTAAACCTCTAATCCTTTACATCACAGTGCAAGAACAATCAGTGGGTGCATTTCTTGCTCAGGAGAACGACTAAGGCAAATAAAATGCATTATACTATTTGAGCAAAATGATGACTCCACACGAGATGAAATACTCTCCCATTGAGAAGCTCTGCTTGTCACTCATATTCATCATCCAGAAGCTAAAACATTATTTTCAAGCTCACACTATACATCCGTGTCAAAAGCAAATCCTCACGAAGTTCGTCATGTCCAAGCCTGTGTTGTCCAACATATTGGCAAGGTGGTATCTCTAACTTCAAAGAATTTGAAATTGTTTACGTGCCTCAAGAAAGGGTCATCAAAGGCAAGTGCTCACAGACTTCATCGCTAATCACCCTATTTCGGTAGAGTGGGAACTCTTAGACGATTTGCCTTATGAGGATGTCATGGAGATTGAAGTCCTTCCACCATAGAGAATGTACTTTGATGGGGTAGCATGATGAGATAGGGCTGGCGCCATCATCTTTGTTTCCCCGGAGGGTGAATTCTTTCCGTACTATTTCAAATTGGCGGAATGTTGCTCCAACAATGTTGTGGAATACCAAGCCTTGATCTTAGGGCTTGAGATGGCAATGGATGTGAAGCAATGCAGACTGAACGTCTATGGTGACTCTCAGTTGATCATCAAACAGCTTAAAGGGGTCTACGATGTAAAAAAGCCAGAGTTAGCCCCGTACTGCAATTATGCAAGAACAATCATTGCTTACCTTGGTGATGTCACAATTGAGCATGTTCTGAGAAAAGCAAAATAAGAAAGGGATGCTCTAGTAAATTTGGCTGCGACACTGGAAATCATTGAAGGAATGATGCAAATCCCCGTCTGCGAGCAGTGGGTGGTTCCTTCATACTTTGAAGAAGACGAGGAAGAAGATAATGATAGTCATGCCGTTTGTGTCTATGAAATAGACCAAGGGGCCTGGCGCCATCCAATAGTGGAGTACTTGAAACACGGGAGGCTTCCTGATGATCAAAAGAGGAAAGTTGATATAAGACGCCGGGCTCCGCTCTTCTTCCTTCACAATGATACTATCTATCGCCGCTTATTTGAAGGAGTCTTTCTTCATTTCCTTGGAGAAGATGAAGCTCTTCAAGCTATAGAGGAGGCTCACTCTGGGATTTTGGTGCCCACTAGTCTGGTTTGAAGCTACACGTTCGCATTAAGATGACATGATACTACTGGCCGACTATGGTAAGATATTGCATGGACTATGCTTAAAAATTTGAAGCATGCCAATTCCATGCTAACTTTATTCATCAGCCTCCTGATCCATTGCATCCAACTATAGCAGCATGGCCTTTTGACGCTTGGGGGATGGATGTGGTTGGTCATTTGCCAAAATCATCAGGCCAACATCTCTACATCTTGGCAGCCACTGATTACTTCTCAAAATGGGCTGAGGCTGTTACACCACGCCAGGTAAAGAAAGAGGATGTAATCAGCTTCATCCGGGTAAACATTATATATCGCTATGGAGTTCCACGCTACATCATCACGGATAATGGGAAGTCATTCATGAATAGCTTGGTGGATAAGTTGTGTGAGCATTTTAACTTCAACCAGCACAAGTCTTCCATGTACAATGTGCCGGCCAACGGACTCGTGGAAGCTTTCAGTAAGACATTATGCAACTTGTTGAAGAAGGTGGTTTCAAGACACAAGAAGGACTGGCATGAGCGGATGGGTGAAGCACTATGGGCCTACCGTATAACTTTTTGAACTCCGACTCAAGCCACTCCATATTCACTTGTATACGGTGTGGAAGCTGTGCTACCTCTTGAGTGGCAGATACCTTTACTGAGGATCTCTATCCAAGAAGGTCTGACTGATGAAAAGAACGCTCGCCTTCGCCTAAAAGAGTTGGAAGCATTGGATGAGAAACGGCTCCAGGCTCCGCAAAATCTTGAATGCTACCAAGCACGGTTTTCAAAAGCATTCAACAAGAAAGTCCGCTCAAGATCCTTCCAAGTTAGTGACTGTTGGACTTATTTTAAGTTTTAATGATGAGTGCCAGACTAGCTGTTATAGGGCAAAGGCAAAAATATGTCTACATCAAATGTATAGGTTTATTAGAGTTTCATTTTTGTATAGGTTTGATCAAAAAAGCATTGTAATTAGGTCAGTAAGGTAACTAGGTCAGTAGACTAGTTAGGAACATGCTGAAGACTGAAGGCCGAGGGTTCAAACTCAGTTATTGAAGGCTAAGGGATCAAACTTAGTATTTAAAGTCAAGGATATGGAATCAGAATTTAGAGAAGTCTGTGATGACCTAAACTGATTGCATATACTTTGTGTAAAATGGCTAAGTTCCATAAGTTAAGTGGTGATTGGAACTTAGTTATGTTCAAATTGGTGTACTCTAACTTCACAATGAAAAGTTAGATAAAAGACAGTCAGCTGAAGTATGTTTTTAACATAGAAAACTTAAGTCAGTTGACTGACATGAAGTTCAGCAGACCAATATACACAAGTATCTGCTGTATGTAAATTTTGATTTAATCAAAGGTTACATTGGAAGATTACAAGGATAAGGATGGATTACAAGTCTTGATTTTGTCAAAAAATCAATGGCCAAGATGAAAAGAATGTTGGAAAGATTCAGAGGATTAACCAATAGTCACAAGTCAAAGGGTGGACAGACTGAAAACTGTCAAAAAGCAAATTGATTGTGTCATTACTATGTACAGGAACAGAAAGCAAGTCAAGATTGAGAAAAATCTAAAACGGATATGTTTGAATTTCAAACATAAGTCACAGGATTCTCACTTATAAATAGAAGACTCATGATTCAGATACAGGTGATGAAAAATAACAATCTATTTTAAGCTATCAAGTTTCTTATCAAGAAAATCACCCTACTGACTTCACTGAGCTTAAAGCTACTGATCCAGAAAACTCTTCAAGTGTAACCTGCTATCAAGTTACATCAAGTTCACACACTTGAAGACATCAAGCTGCTGACTGTTGAATCATTTACTTGATTCAAACTTTCATCTACAAGAAACCTGCCTGAAGACGTAGAAGAACTTAGGTGTCAAGAACTGTTGTTTGTGGTGGAGCTGGTGAAGAGGCAATCCTACCTTCAAGGACTAGTGGAATACTTTGGAGCAGCAATCTTATCTGTTTCAAATATTTAGTTTGTGAAGCCATAGTTATTGATGAAGGACATACAACTTAGGGATTTTTGTAATTACAACCTCAAAGATCTCTAGTGATATCCTCTAACATCACAGGAGAAGAGTGGACTGACAGGATTACACCACCTGGAACCACTATAAAAATTAGCCTACTTACTTTCTGCATTTACTTTCTGCAGTATAATGATCACATCAACTTACTGAAACTAGCATCTGAATCACACACTTACACTACTGAGTATCTAATACTTAGTATCATCTTTGTAACAACAAGTAATAAGGCTTAATTTGAATATATTCCACTGCAAAAAATTCAGTAATATTTACTGTCAGCGGACTACTAAGTGGTCAGCAGACTACTGAGCAGTCAGCAGGCTACTGAACTTGCTAAGTTTGTTAACTCCAAAGTTTTTAAGTGTTAAGTTTATTCACCCCCCCTCTAAACTTAACCAAAGCCTTTTCAAAGGACCAACAATTGGTATCGGAGCAGTGCTTCTGTTCTGAAGTAATCCTACTTGTTGTACTTGTGAAAATACTTTGAAAACTTTTTCAAGTTTCTGTTTTTCAAGCTTTGCATCATGGACAACAACCAGTATGCTAGAACTATGTTGATGTGTTTCTTAGACCGTTTTGATGAGTATAAAAGTCGTATGCAGGCTTTTCTAGCTGCAACACATGATGAGATGATGGATGTGCTAACTGATGGACCACTGGAGATCACTAAGTCAGTAACTGTGGGAAGTGAAACTTAGTATGTTCCAAAGCCAAAAAAGAGTGGAATGCTGAAGATAGAAAAAGAGAAAACCTCAACAATATTTCTCTTGATATCATATACAGAACCTTGGATAGCAATATGTACATGAAAGTGAAGGATTGCAAAACTACAAAGGAAATTTGGGATAAGTTACAACTAATCTGTGAAGGCATTGATGCTATCAAGAAAAACAAGGACAATGTAGCCAAAAAGAAGTTCCAAGATTTCAAAATTAAATCAAATTAAACCATTGAACAAATGGAGTCAAGATTCAATCAGATGAACTCACCCTGCTGAATGTGGTCTATACAAAAGAAGAAATCAATACAAGAATCTTAGAAGCCCTACCTACAAAAGAGGTTTGGGAGATGAAGGTTATTGCCATAGAAGAATCCAGAGTCTACATGAAGAAGACACCTTCAAGCTATTTTCGGATCTCAAAGCATATGAATTCAAAGAAGAAACTTATTCACGAGGCGAAAAAGAAGAACCTAAGACTATTGCATTGGCTGCTGCACATAAAGAAGAATCATCAGGTGGTCAAGATGATCTACTGGATGAGATGCAAGAGCAAATTGCCCTACTGAGCAAGAAAACCAGAATGATGAAAATAGGAAGGGGTTCTCCAAGGAATTTCACAAAGAAATCAAGTGAAAAGAAGAAGGAAGAATCCAAGAAATGCGATGATTATTTGTGTTTTCATTGTAAGAAACCAGGACACTTCAAACCTGACTGTCCTGATCTAAAACAGAAAAGGAACCTGATTATCTATGCTTCAACTGCAAGAAACCTGGACATTTGAGACCTGATTGTCTAGACCTGCTGAAGAACAAAAGTCAGCAAAGAAGATCTGGCAAGAAAGCAATGGTTGCTAAAGATGAATCAGGCTATGAAGTTGAATCAGAAAAAAGAAATGAATTTGATGATACTGTACTTGTTGCTGACATGGAAGATTATGCTTTGATGGCAAATATAGATGAAACTGAGGAGGTATACAATTCTGTATCTATAAATGCTCCTGCTGAAAGTGATTGTGAATCAACTTGTGGTTCAAATCCAAAAAATTTTGACAATGAAAAATCTTTGGATGCCATCTTTAATCAACTGAGGAAAATACAATCTGGTTATGAGATTGTGAATGCTGAAAAAGAAGCTCTTCAAACAGAACTTGATAGGTTAAAAGCTGAATTAAGAACTCTCAAAGGAAAGGAAAAAGATTTTGAGAAAAATCAGCATAAGCCTGCTGTACATTCAGTAGTTGCTGAATCTGCTGAACAATCTAGTTCCACCACTGCATTCAAATCAGGAAAGCCTTATGGTGATAGAACATGCCTTGGATTTGGAACTCAACAATCTAATAAGAGTGGATCCAGTAAGGTTACTGAACCTAGTACCAGAATTGGTCCTAAGTTTGTGCCTGCACAAGATCCAACTCCCAAAAAGCTCGCTGAGGTAGTGTAGCCTACTGAGAAGACTTTAAGGAAGCATAATTAGAAGTCACAAAGGTCAACAGTACCTAACAAAAAGGGTAAATCCAAAAGTAGGACTCCTGGACCTTCTAGACGTGCTGATAGCAGACCTGCTGCCAAGTCTGCTGGACCACAAAAGGGCAAATATCAGAAACATTCCAAGGATAAGAATCTTAAACCTAAAAATGTTAATCATTCTAAGGATACTTATCTCTAAGGGAAAAGTAGACTGTTCCCTATTGATGATGATTGGAATATTCCTGCCCCTACTGCTAGAAACAATAGACATAACCAAATGATAGGGTAAGACCTCAGCAATGGAATCGGCAGAGGACTTATTCAAGACCTCAGCAGGGACCTCTGTAGACTCTATATTACAAGGCTGCTCCTAACAGACAGAAAACCTATGGTTATGCTAGTGCTTCTAACAATAGAAATCACTTCAAACAGTATTTTATACCAAAAGGCCAGAAAGCATATGTGAATCCTACACAACCAAACGTTAGATATTATGGAAATGTAGGATACATATATGAACAAAAGTGAAATGCTTTTCAAAGAAGACCTTATGGAAATTTGCCAAGGGTCATGCTTACCACTGATCACTATGGATCCAAACAGTTTTGGGTACCTAAAATACATTAACTTTGTTTTGTAGGGTGTCTGGTACTTTGACAGTGGATGTTCCAGACATATGACAAAGAATAAGCACTGTTTGACCAACTATGTGGCAAAGGATGGTCCAAGAGTCAATTTTGGAAACAAGAACACACCAGTTACACAAGAGGATATGGTACACTGGTGAGAAATGGATTAACTATCAGGAATGTTGCATTTGTGGAAGGACTGGACTACAATCTACTAAGCACTGGACAATTTTGTGACATGGGTTACAAGGTCACTTTTGACAAAGGCTACTGTGTTGTCATTAGTGAAAGAGGTGAACAGGTTGTGTGTGCTGGTAGAAGACAACAAAACATGTATGTTGTGGATTGGTCTACTGCTGTTCTAGAGACATGCCTAAATATGCATACTAAGTCAGAAATGAATTGGTTGTAGCATAAGAAGCTGAATCATCTTAAATTTGATGACATCAATCAACTGGTGAAAAATAAGTTGGTGATTGGTTTGCCTGAGATTACATTCAAAAAGGATGCTATATGTGATGCATGTCAGCAAGGTAAACAAACCAAGTCAAGCTTCAAGTCAAAGACCAAGCAATCAACAAAAAGAATTTTGGAGCTAATGCAAATGGATTTATTTGGACCAGTAACACCAATAAGTGTAACAGGAAAGAAGTACACTCTGGTAGTTGTGGATGATTATTCAAGATACACTTGGGTAATATTCATGAACAAGAAAAGTGAAACACTTTAAAAGATGCCTGAACTTTTGAAGAGATTGCAAAATGAGAAAAGTTTGACAGTAGTGAAGATTAGATCAGACAAGGGTACTGAGTTTCTCAATAAAGTCATAAGAGAATATTGTAGAAAAATAGTGTGCTGCATCTGTTAGCAGCTACTGGTACACCTCAGCAAAGTGGGGTTGCTGAGAGAAGAACCAGAACTGTGAAAGAAGCAGGAAGGACTATGATTTGTGAAGCATTATTACCTGAAAGATATTGTGCTGAAGCAATCAATACAGCATGCTATACACAAAATAGGACCTCAGTAAATAAGAAGCTATTGAAGAGACCTTATGAGATATGGAATGGAAGAAAACAATATATATCTTATTTTCTTCCATTTGGAAGCAAGTGTTTTATTTTAAATCATAAGGAGCAATTGAAGACATTCCAACAAAAATTAGATGAAGGAATCTTCTTGGAATATTCTTCTGTCAGCAAGGCATTCAGGGTATTGAATAAGAGGACATTGAAACATGAAGAATCAATACATGTAGTATTTGATGAACCTAAGCTTACTGGAATGGAAGATGAAGTTTCAGAACTTGCTGAGAATCTTCAAATCACTGACCCAGAATGTGTTGATGTTTTGGAAAGGATAAATGATTTAAAAGTTTCTAACTCTGCCCCTGTTGAAGAACTCTGCTGGTAACACTACAGATGCAACAACTGAAGCAATTCAAGGATCTACTGAACCCCCTACTGAAGATGAAGTTCCTGAGAACCAAACTAACCAAAATCCGCAATGGTTAAGGGATCACCCTGCTGAAAAAGTTATTGACAATATACAGCAAGGTGTAAGAACTAGAAGACAATTAGAAGAAATCTATAAGGTTATTCTTGGCATATGTTGCTTATAAAAACTTCCAAGTATACCAGATATATGTTAAAAATGCATTCTTAAATGGAATTCTGGAAGAAGAGGTTTATGTTCAACAACCTCCTAGTTTTGAAGTTAAAGATCAAGATGATAAAGTGTACAGACTTAATAAGGCACTTTATGGCTTGAAGCAAGCACCAAGAGCATGGTATGAAACCCTATCTTAATTCTTGGTGGATAATGGTTTTACCAAAGGTACCATTGACAAGACTCTATTCAGAATCAATGAAGGGGAAAGCACCCTGCTGGTACAGATTTATGTTGATGACATAATTTTTGGTTCTGAAAATGATTTGCTATGTGAAAAGTTTGCTAATCTCATGAAAAGCAAGTTCCAAATGAGTATGATGGGAGAAATGAACTACTTCTTGGGATTACAAGTCAAACAAATGAATGATGGAATCTTCATTCATCAAACTAAATATACCAAGGAGTTGCTGAAGAAGTTTGGCATGGAAAATAGCACCAAGGTATCAACTCCTATGAGTACTAACATCAGATTGGATGAAGACAAAGAAGGCAAAGATGTTGATCAGACTTTATACAGAAGGATGATAGGCAGTCTGATGTGCCTCACTGCCAGTAGACCTGATATATCCTTTGTTGTAGGTGTTTGTGCAAGATTTCAATCAAAACCAAGGGAAAGTCACTTAGCGGTAGTCAAAAGGATTCCCAAGTATCTAAAAGAGACCTTAGGAGTAGAGATATGGTATTCAAAAGATGGAAGCTTCAAAGTTATATCCTACTCAGTTACGATTATCTTTGGATGCAAGATTGATAGAAAAAGCACCACGAGAACACAATCGGTTGATAGGAAATAGATGGTTTTCTGGTTCGATGAAAAACAAAATTAAATATCAACCTACTGGCGATCTTTGAATACATTCTTCTTTGGAAGTCATTGTGCACAAATACTTTGGTTAAGGCAAAGAGTTAAGGGATTATGGTATTGAAGAAAGAGAACTTTCTATAATGTGTGACAACACAAGTGCAATAGCAATCACAGAAAATCCTGTTTTCTACTCAAGTACCAAGCACATTGATGTGAGACATCATTTTATAAGAGATCATGTTGAGAAGAAAGATGTGGTGGTTCTTTACAATCCTACTGAAGATCAACTTGCTGATATATTTACTAAACCACTGGATAGTGAAAGATTTGCTAAGTTAAGAATTGAACTTGGCATCATAAAAGTTGACCGAAATACTAGTCATCAACAGTGTACTGGAATTCACCAAGGGGATTAGTCTTTGCTATATTGGGTGAGCTCACTTAGCAGACTAGACATTGGTATCAACAATTCAATGTACTTAAATGAGTTTGGACAATTGAGCAAATGAAGTTCTTTTGTTAGTAATACCATCCGCATAGCGGAGCGATTTAAGGATCTAGATCTATAAAATACACGTAATAAAATAACTAGATCATACCTCTTTGATCTCAAAATCCAAGTTGAAGAACCGCAATAGAAAGAATGCAAGAAGATGTGAAGATCACCACGATTTTCCGTACGTGTGATCCAAGTAACTCCCGGTGGAAGGAAATTCTCGACTCGAACCCTTCCGATATGCTACCCGGAAAAACCTCCAAGATTTTTCCCTTCTCCCCTTTGGCCGAAAATATTCTATCTTCCCTCTAAGAGATGATAGTCGAAATATGTATGTTTGTAAGGCTTGGGAGAACTCTCTTTATATAGGAGAGTAAAACTTAACCTCCAAGGATTTTATTTTGCAATTAAATAAATCCAATAAATAAAAGATAATTCCATAATATTCTAGAACAAATCTAGAATAATATTTATCTTTATTTCTTACCATAAATATTTATCCAATAAATATTTTGTGCACATGTCTTATTAATACACAAGAAAACAATTTCTTGTTCCTAAAATAAGGCTATGGCCGAAAATTGTATTGTGACCTAGTCACTTATGATTTTCGGCCAAACACACTAATTGGGCCAAGATTATGAAAAATGTCTTTTTCACACATTTAATTATTTAGCCCAACTAATTTAATAGTTCACTAAACAATTAATTCACATATCGTTTTAATAAAGTCCAACAAGAACTAAATTAATATTATTAGGATTTGACGTCCGAGAATAGCTATGCTATATTTGGAGGCACGTCGGGTACCATGGACTAATAATCAGCGGCTCCGATAAATCAAATAAATAATTATCTTACGAACAAAATAATTATATTCGATAAATCAATCACATGAATATGCCACCATAATCCTGTGACTGCACTCCTCCGATTATGAGATTATATTTATCTCCTCACGAGAATAATAATAAGCGTCCATTGATATAATCATTACATATGGATTAATCCTCCATAGACTGTTCATTCTAAATTGGGAAGTTACCGTTAACCCTTTTCAGAACCTCTCATCCTTATTTACCATTAACCCCCTAGTGATCAATTAATTCATACAACTCACTTTGGTAGCTAATCGATTGTAATATGAACTCGCATGCGATCGATCGGTTTCTAGGATTAACAAATAAGGGAACTGTCTATCTACTTCCATAAATGGAAGGAATGGATTCCGTATCTGTGATAACACAGACTACTCACTCAATCTAGTACAATGCCAATATGGGGTAATTCAGATCACAGACTCCGTGTAATCCTTAGCCGTCAAGTCAAACCTCATACTGATTCAAGCAGTTGACTACGATCACCTCAGGATTAAGATATATCCATAAATATGATCATCGATTGATTCGATAAGACTTCTCGATCACGGAATTATATCGTGAACTCTAATCAAATCGGTCCTGCCCTATATGATATATCTATCATATATAAATGCCCCACTAGGTTCTCTTAACCGAAAGTCCGGATAAGACAATCACACCTAGTCTGTTCTGGGTGCATTAATAGCACGTTAAAGGAGAGACTCGATACTCTCGATTAACTTCACTACGGGCTAATCGTATTTTAAGTACATCTTCACTAACTCAATCCTCCCGCATATATCCCATACACTAAGTTAAGTGATTACATAAACGATATACTTTAGGGTTTTCGGTAGTGTAAATACTATTGTCACATCGGTGAATATGAGAATAATAAATATGAATAATAATATCATTTCATTTATTAAATAAAACAATTACAAAATTGTCTTTCGGGCATCACACCTAACAATCTCCCACTTGCACGAAAGCATGTGATTAATTGTTTTAGAGCACACCATATTATTTAAAATACAGCAAACTATCACTCCCACTCACTCTAAAGCAAATGAGACATGTCTCTAATACCTATAGTCTCCAAGTGTCGACTAAAAGCTTCAACCGACAGCGTCTTGGTGAATGGATCAGCAGGATTATCGGCGGAGGCGATTTTCTTGACGGAAATGTCCCATCTATCGACAAAATCGTTGATCACCCAGTATTTCCTCTATATATGCTTCGACTTACTGTGCTTTCGAGGTTCCCTAGAGTTCGCAATGGCCTCATTGTTATCACAATAGAGAGTAATAGGATCTTCAGCATTCGGGACAACGCCTAATCCGCTGATGAACTTTCTTAACCAAACCGCTTCTTTAGCTGCCTCCGAGTCCGCTATGAACTCAGCTTCCATTGTTGAATCGGCTGTGCTGGATTGCTTTTGGCTTCTCCATTCTATTGCACCACCACCAAGCATAAACACTGAACTAGAGGTAGATTTAAAATCATCTCTGTCTGACTGAAAATCAGAATCGGTGTACCCTGCTAACTCCAAACTCCCACTCGAATAGACAAGCATATAATTTCTGGTTCTCTTCAAATATTTGATGAGGTTCTTTACTGCTGTCCAGTGCGTTTGCCCTGGATTTGATTGAAAACGGCTGACTAATCCAACGCCATAACAAATGTCATGTCTCGTACACCTCATGGCATACATAAGACTACCAAAAGCCGAGGCATATGGCACTCTTCCCATAGCTTCAGCCTTTTCGGGGGTTTGAGGCCCGTGAGTCTTAGAGAGGTAAACGCCGTGACGGGTTGGTAGAAAACCCTTCTTTGCATTCTCCAAACTGAAGCGTGCCAGCACCTTATCTATATAAGTTGCTTGGGACAGAGCTAACATCCTGTTCTTGCGATCCCTTATAATTTGGATCCCTAGAACATAACTCGCTTCTCCCAAATCTTTCATTTGGAATTGCGTGGTCAACCAACTTTTCACTTGGACATCATCCCCTTATCGTTGCCAATTAGGAGTATGTCATCAACGTACAACACTAGAAATACAACACTATCTTTGATTACCTTCTTGTACACACAAGATTCAGCAAAGTGTTGTTCGAAATCATAAGACTTGTTCGTGTGATCGAATCTATGATACCATGAACGAGATGCTTGCTTCAACCCATAAATGGATCTGAGCAACTTGCACACCATGTGCTCTCGACCTTCTTCAATGAATCCCTCTGGTTGCTGCATATAGATTTCCTCGTCGAGAAAGCCGTTTAGAAAGGAGGATGCGGATGGTTTTCATCATGCAGCAATCGAAAGGAGGATGCGGATGGTTTTCATCATGGCCACAAGTGAGAAGGTTTCTTCGTAGTCTATACCCTCTTGCTGTGTGTAACCTTTGGCTACCAGCCATGATTTGAAGGTTTTGACCTTCCCATCTATTCCTCTCTTTCACTTGTCGAGCCATTTACATCCAATGGGCCTTTCACCCTGAGGAAGTTCTACAAGTTTCCAGACTGAGTTAAAGTACATAGACTCCATCTCTTGATTCATTGCGTCAATCCATTTATCCTTATCGTGATCCAATAGGGCCTTCTTATAGGTCGGAGGATCATCTTCCACCCCATCAGAGGCGACTACGTTTGCCTCTAAATCCATGCCGTACCGAGCCGGTGGCCGAAACACTCTCGCAAAGATGCGTCCCAGGTGGAACAGGAATGTCGGAATTTACTGTTGTATTAGTAGCGTTGTTTATAGGAACATCAGCAGCCACAATAGGCCTGGCGTCATCGGAGAGTAATTCCTCTAGTACAATTGTACTTGAGTGCATGGTCTTTCATATAACTTTTCTCCAAAAACTTAGCGTTAGTCGAGACTAGCACTTTGTTATCTTCTGGATCGTAAAATAGACCACCGCGTGTACCTTTTGGATAGCCTACAAATAAACATACTTTCGTACGCGATTGTAGCTTGGTAGTCGTGTCCATCAGCACATGTGCAGGACAACCCCATATGCGGAAGTGACTCATGCTTTCGCGATGTCCCGACCACATCTCAACGAGTGTCTTTTAAATGAGACTTGGATGGTACTGCATTCAAAATGTAGACCGGCGCTTACAAGCATAACCCCAAAAGGATATAGGTAGTGGCGTAGGCTCATCATTGATCTAACCATGTTAATCAATGTCCTATTTCTCCTCTCAAAGAACTATATTTTGCTTTGAGGTGTTCTAAGCGAACGTTGGAAACAAATTCCTTTTTCAAACCCAAGTAGTCAATGAACTCGATGTCTAAATACTCACCTCCAAGATCCGAGGCGAAGGCATTTCAATGACTTGCCTAGTTGCCTTCGGATTACGCTTGGAACTCCTTGAACTTTCCAAAAGCCTCGGACTTCTATGCAGCAGAGATAAACATAACCGAATCTCGAGTAGTCATCAATGAAAGTCAAAAAGTACTCGTATCTCGCTTTAGCTTGTACGTTCATCGGACCACAAAGGTCCGAATGCACTAAGTCTAGAGTTCCGTGGCCCTATTACCCTTTGATGAGAAGGGCGCTTAGTCATTTTTCCTCCAGGCAACACTCATGACAGCGGTGTGTCAACATATGACTCACTTAAGGCATTAACCATTTCTAGTCTTTTGAGTCATTCCAAGGAAATATGGCCGAGCCTCATATGCCACAAGTATGTTTTATCTTCTTTTACTTGAGAAACTTTACGCCTTTTAGCGGATCTTTGATAAGCGATTTTAAACATTTCGATATTAAGTAGGGAGCTTTATGTGGTCTTACAAAATATAAACCGTTTTCATTCGTAGTTGAACACAATTCAAAGCCATTCTTCGAAATAACAAATTCACCATTCAAATTTGAAACAGAAAATTATTGTTCAACTAAGGCAGAATGAGAAATTAAATTTCTCTGAAATTGAATAAAATAAACATTCTCTAAATGTAAAATTCAATTATTAAAATGCAAGTCCACAGCTCCCATTGCTTTAGCTTGAAATGGCGCCCGGTGCCTACTTGCATCACTTGAGAACCCTCTTCCACTCATAAATGCGAACTAAGAATGCGCAATGAAGAACATACATGGTTAGTAGCTCCAGTATCAAGTATCCAAGTGGACACATCTTTAGCTACATTAAAAGATTCCAAGAATAGTAATTCCGAATTACCTTTCTTATCTTTCCCAGTAATAGCCTTGGCTTTCCCATCTTTTACATCACGAAGATAGTCCGGACAATGGCGTTTCCAATGTCCTACCTCCTTACAGTAACTGATCATATTCAGAATTCTCCTAATAAATTGCCCATTTCTCCTCATTAAAGGCTTTTAATGAGGAGAACCCAATCCTCATAACCGCTTCCGCCGCTAATGATATATAATGAGGAGAAGTGGATCTCCTCATTAATTAAATCGAACATTTAATGAGGATATTTGCTCCTCATTAAAAGCATTTTTAATGATGACTAATCTCCTCAGTATATAGTCATTCACTCCTCATTAAAATTATTTTTATTGACGACTAATCTCCTCATTATCTAGTCATTTACTCCTCATTATCTAGTCATTTACATACAACACAACTCCTCATTAAAAGGTCATTTGCTCCTCATTAAATCATGGAATATTTATGATACATTTCCTCATTATAAGTCTATTGATCCGTCACCAATTACAATGCCAATATAACTTGAAATCCATGTAACTGTAAAAGTAAAATGCCAACATAACCGACCAGTTATCATGTAAATATGCTAGATCATCCCTATTAGATGCAAGACCAATCAATGGAGCACAAGAAGCTGACCGAGTTGGTATTAGAAAATCTTCGAGTCATGCATCTGGATCCTTCTCCTTGATGTACGACATCAACATATAGAATGAATTCAACAAAGTCTCATGCTCTTTTCTGGAGACAAACGATGTGTTGGATGGCTGGGTGGATGACAAAGTCACACGTGTGGCACTTGATCCTACTCCAATGGTATGACCTCGATGCCTACCTACAAAGCCGCACGACTGTCAATATTATGCCTTACTAGTTGTACAAAATTTATTAATAAACAATACTAAATCATATACACCACTTCAATTCATGAAATATTACATGTCTATCTCAGACATTCTAGCATGTCAAACAGACCGTAAATACGCAGCTAGAAGAAAGAAAAAAAAACAAATTTGGATAGCTTATTGATTAGGTTGATTAAAACGGATCCTAAAAGTCTCAGTAAAAAAAGTTATTCAAGATATAAAGACCATCACAGATTCAAGGCAACATCATTCTAACAATTTAGCATATATCCATAATCACAGATTCAAGTTGTGCACGCTAAATGCAGGAGAAACCGTTAGATTCAGTTCACTTATACAAAATGAGCAATCTAATTGTCGTGAGCAGAATTTATAGATTACGAATTTACCCCCTTAATATTTTTCTTGACTTCATTGACCAAGTATTGTCTGGCTGCAACTTCAAAAGCACCTGCTCCCTGAAATACGAACACAGGAGGTGAAAAACATGCCCAAATAATATTGACTGCAAGAAATCGTAGACAGCTATATTACTAAACAAAAATGATTGTAAATATCGTAATGACATTATGCAGTGACTTACTCAGCAACCATAATGAAATCAAATGATAATTATTCAAATAATCAAACATAAACAGCCCCCAGAAGTAAAATAATGATCATTCACACGCTACCACGAAAAACGAACCACGATGAGAAAAACTTACCAGCACAACCGCTTTGTCCTCAATAGTGTTTTTAACTGATCGAAGTCCATCACGAACTTCATCCTTTATTTGAGCAATTGAATGGTCATTTGGACCTGAATTAAAAATGGCATCACTAATAGATTAAATTTATGCACAATAGTAAAAACTCAAATGTGCTAACGAAACAAAACAATAATAGTTAGCATGATAAAGCTTCCAAATTTCTAATAACTACAACACACTAAAAGAACATACAATACACAAGCATGGCCCTGATCCTGCAACTTCTAGATACATGTTAGGCTGCTAGTCTTGAGAAAGGCATCATAAAATAAGTAACGCCCTTTGCCCTTAACTAACCTACCTGCAACACCAAGAAGTAAGCTTAGCATTTAGACCTGACTTCTTTTCCCGATTCTGTATTTTCTTGAAAATCCCCCCCCCCCCCCCCCATTGACACCATTCAAAATGACATGTGTCCGTTCATTCGGAATTGTAACACATCCTTTCATATTTCAGCAAATCTATCACTTTCAGCAACATGAGGAACATAACTTATAAAGAATCTTATCTCATTCATCAACTCTGGGATAACAACTTATTGGCTATGATTAACAGTAGTAGACAGAATTGGCTCGTTAGGCTCAAAGATCAAACCTTGATAAACAGATACTAGATTACACACTCTCCGGAATAATGCCCAAAATTTGACACAAAAGAAGGGAAACAAACAGAAGATTAATCCAAACTGCAAGACAACACAATAGTATCATTCCAACAAAATTACAATAAACTCAAAGAGTACAATTGAGTAACAATCATAAAAGATCTGTGTTCTGAAATGAAAAATCATAAATTTCAGCAGTACATATGTGAGAATAATACCCCAACAGTATGATTACATAAGAAAACAGAGGGAGTGTACTTGAAAATGCAAAAAGAAAACAGAGGGAGTGTACTTGGTAAGGTTTTTTTCATTATGATATCTAAAATTTGAAAAAGATAACTCCAAACAAAATCAACCTTTTTTTCTCATCATTAACCTCAAACCGAATTAAACAAAAAAAAATGCTCGAGATAGAGAACATGAAGGATTATACAGTGGATATGAAACGTAAAAAGGAGGTGAGAGGCTGACCTTTCGATGAAGGAAGAGGAGCCACCAAGCTTAGTAACAACATTAGTAGGAGCACCGCCAGAGCTTTAATGAATGTCTTAGACTCAGCCAACAAAACTGTCCAGGATGAAATCGATCAGCATGTCTCCAAAACACACTATCTCTACAACTGCATTCGTCATGATTCCGGCAATCGAACTCTAGATCCTCTTTCACTCTCTAAATAAATTTCTTTCGAAACAATCTACTATCGAAAATGAAAAAGGATCGATGAATCCTCTAGAGAAGTTGAACGAGGACCCAAATTTGAACAACTAAAAAAGCCTCCTTGCTGAAGTCAAAGAGCTCAGGCATCCTCTTTAACAAAACAGGCTTACTGAAGGCATAGTATGGACAACCTTGCAAAACAAAACCCAAGTCAACATCATGTTCAAAGGTAAACACAATACATCCCGAGGCATGATACTGAAACCTACATTTCTTTAGCCAGGAATTCAAATTTTTTTGAGTAGCTTCCCTACAAGGAAACTTGGAGGGAAAAGTGCCAAATAAACTCATGGCTTCCATCTCATCCTTGTCAAAAACCACATCACTGAAATCAACAACAATCTGACACACATCATTTAAGTCCTCTTTTAATTTAATGATCTCACTAGTGAACTCTCTGTTTTGCTTCAACAAATTTGCCTAAGAAGCAAAATTTCCAACAGCCAAAACAACATCAAGAACACAATCAGCAGATAAAGTCACAACATGTGGATATTTAGATAAAGGCACAAAATTTTATATAAAAGTCCATCAACAACACAAGTAGCAAGAGAATCGACAACACAATGGGTATCAAAAACTTTAGCAACTTGAGTGACAATAGCATCAACCATATCCACATTAAAAACTAAAGCTTCAAATTTTTTCAAATTCTAAATTTCTGGGAGGAGCTTACCAAAATTTAGCCTCATGGAATTTAGAGTACTGGGTTTAAAAGCTACCCAAGGAAATACAACTACATTCAAAGGCATATTGTGCAAATCGATTGAAGAACCAACTTCCATTGTTGGTGAAATCGCAATTCAAAATACTTTTTTTCTTCTAAATCAACCGGAGTAGAAAAGTAAATAACTAACAATGAATCAATTGTAACAAAGAAAACTAATACAAGAAAGACTTACCAATTGATGGGTAAATTAAAGAGCAAACCGTTATGAAGATACCCACTGAAAATCTGAGTGGCGAATATTGGAAGATGGCAACGGTGAAGATTGAAGAACATAAGTGGCAGTGGAGGGTGGAGAATAAAGGTAGGGTTATTTGATTATAAGGAGAGGAGCAGCGAAGATCGAACCGCCGATGTTGACAGCGGAGATTCGAAGACGGAAGCAACGACGAATGAAGTAGATGAGCGGCGCCGGAGGTGAAAGCAGGACGAACCGACGAAGGGTTTGGCCAATAATGGGATTGGTATTGGATTTTTAGAGTATATATGTTAATTTATTTAATTTTATTTTATTTAAATTTCAATAATGAGGAGAATTTTATTAACATATCACTAATGAGGAGCAACATGATAAATAATGAGGAGAAATAACATTTTGTCATCAAACAGCAAAAGAATTTAGATCTCCTCATTATTACTACCATTTAATGATGAAATTTCGGCTCCTCATTAAAATATCCTCATTAATTACCCTTTTTCTTGTAGTGTGCTTGACATTTCTTCAATTTTGTGTTAACAGCCATCCTGATGGCATCGTGTCTTGCTTGGTTGCTAGGTGATCCAAACATCGAAGTAAGTTTCCGCATGATTTCTCCTGCAGCCTCAAACTCTTCAATCGGCTCTAATAACCTCGACACTCGCCGCCATGATGATCCCACGAGCCAGTTATCCATCACCTCGATCCAGCGATTACGCTGTTCTATCTCAGCTTTTCCGGGTTTTTGGATCGCCACCGTAAGGCATTCAGAAGTGAGTACATGTTGCACATTCTCATATGTGAGTACCACGTTTAAATTACTCTTCCATTTCTTAAAGTTGTTTCCAGATAATTTTTCAGACAGTAAAGCATAAATTTGAGCAGACATTTTTGCTGAAAATAAAATGACATATATTAATTCAAGTTTAACACTACTATATAAGTTTATTTTAGGAATTGTAAACTAAAATTAAGTCTACTCTACCATTCCAAGGTTTTAACCTCACATCTCAGTGCCGCCGTAGGGTAGGTCAAAGAGATGACGGTTAAATCGAGACAATCTCATCAATGAACAACTTGTGAGAATCAAACATCCCACGAGAATCAAACATCCCTTTATTCATTGACTACCTTCCTTTTTTAGCCTAGGTATTATCAAAAATACCCTTGATGAGTGTGACCTACTATATCGGATCTCTTAGTACGCCCGAGTGTGTGCCGTCGTAGGATAGGTCGGTGACCCGACAAGTACCTGAAATCCTATCCTTTCGGAAACCAAGCCATGAATATTGATAGGGGTGAACACCATCCGTAGGGGGACGAAATCAAAGCGCCGCGAGGCGTCATCCTTCTCTCACTTACTTGTTTCTATAGTAGAGGCCGTGGGGTTGGCTGTCGCCTCCCCCGCTCCCACTCAATATTTTGGAAGTGGTGGTGGGTTAACTAACCACGTCTTTTTTATGTTAACATAAAAGCACATCAAATCAAGGATTCCGAATGGTGTTGGTAACGTAGGCAAGCTGATGCGAATCGAGAACGGGATTTGCCCTAGGATCTTCTAAAGGAAATCAATGACGAGCTCGAAACAACGATCTTAGATAATCCAACCTAAGAACGTTGGCAAGAACACCACAACGCTTGCTCAAGGCGCTGATAAGTTCTCTAAGGGGTGGAACTCTACAACGAAGAGATCCTCACTCGCAAGTGATAACAAGTCAAAAGACTTAATCAATTTTTCACTCAAAATTAAACTGTCTTGTAAAAGAACAACATATGTGCCTTATATAGGCTACAGACTCCAAGTCCAATTGCTAATTTAGCAATGTGGGACAAAATAACAATAAATAAAAATAATAATAAAAATAAAAGTCTATCTAACCAATGTGGGATAATAAAGGCCTAATGACTCAAATAAATGCTAAACAGTTTATTCAGGCCAATATCATAAATAATTGCGCCTCTTCTGCATCACCATGAATTTCTAATTTTTCTTCATTCTGAAGTCCTTCATGGATCACATCATTCCCTCCCGGTTGGAATGGATTCGTCTTCGAATCAAAAGGATGTCATACAAGTCAGCATCATGAACCAAGTTTGACCAAACCGCAAAAAACGTCAATGATATACCAGGATCAAAGATATTGTGGATATACAGCTCCAAAGCAATAGTATGTCTAGATGTCGATCCATGCTTCTGCAATATATAGAACATAAGAAAAGTCACTTGGCTGGATATCGATGGTGATGAAGCTCGTAGTGGCAGCAACATAATCATAGAAATGCAATGTAGGATCTTCATAAACACGTAAGGCAAAAGGATCAATAAAAATGTGCGCCGGTTTGCCACCATAAACAACCGGGGATAGTTCATCCAAAGGAAATATAGGGGCAGCATTGGATGTATCCAACAGCCCGGTTTCCTCCTCGTGTGGATGATCCCCATGTACCTGCACAAAAGACAAAATACAGCTGGAACAAGAATTTAGTAGCATAGTTTCTTCTTGTGCCTCATCCACAATCAACTCTTTGCGTACTTCCTCAACAATAGACACCTCTGACATCTCTATTTTCTCTTCCCCAATTTCAGGTTCATCCACCTCCACTGTCACATCGACAACTATAGAACTATTTTCTTCCTCCCTTTCCAAATCCTCCTCACGAATGTTAACAACCTCATCATTTTCCGCTTTAGTCCACCCATTTTCTTTTTGAATGTCAGCCCACCGTTTGGCCTCCTCCACCTGTAGTAGTTCAACTTCTTTTCCCAATCTATCCTGTAACTCTTGCGTCTTAACTTGCATAATAGCCTTAATTTCTTGTTTCAACTTCGCACCGAGTGCACGATTATTCTCCTCAAGGGTCACTGCTAACATGCTCTCATTTCGATCCGCTAACTCAGTTCGACGCCTCTGTTCCTTTCTACGATCCCGTCTCTCATAATGATCAAAATAAGGCATATTCCCACAATTATCTCGTGTTTACTCAGCCTGATGCTCAATCGTAATGATTTTTTTTTTTTGACAGCAGAATTACGCAGGTGTGAAAATTTTCACACCCTGATGTGAAACCCACGTATTTAATGACCAAACGACTACAAATTTGGGAAACCCCAAAAGACAAAAGTTGTAGAACTGAGCGTTTTCTAAAGGATGCCAAATTTTCAGATTTTTTGGAGATAAGGAAGTCACTCTAACATTCATTTTTCAGAAACTGATGCAATCTGTCAAAAATTTCCAGATTGATAGCTGTGACTTAAGGTGCCGAATCCGTTAAAACTACAGAGAATTTGGAAAATATAAAAAGACAAAAGTTGTAGATCTACAAATTTCCTATAAGTTCACCAATTTTCAGGTAATTGTAATTCGTTTAACCCACTGAAAACGAATTCAAACAATGATTTACTGCTGCAGTTTTTCTGGACAGATTGTTCGGAGTAATCGGCGGTTTTAGGCAAGATTTATATTGAATCTGGATTGGGTGTAAAGAGAGCAATTGTAGCACGAGATGTGTTTTATATGTGGTAAAAAGTGCAGAATTTTTCGAGTTGTTTTGGTTTAGGGAACGAACTGATACAAAAAACGGGATCTGTAAAATAATTAGGGTTCTTGGGATGAAGGTTTGAAGAATCTTCAAGTTTTCCGGGTAGGATGGATGAAGATTTGAAGATTTTGGATGTTCTTGGGAGAGAGTGGACGAAATTAATGAACAAAAAACAATGAACTAAATGCAGGAATTTTTTATTTTTTATTTTGGAATTAAGAAACGAAATCAAAACAGAAAAACGGAAAGGGATATTTGATCACCTTTAGTCAACCGAAGGCTCTGATACCAAATGATGCGAATCGAGAACGGGATTTGCCCTAGGATCTTCTAAAGGAAATCAATGACGAGCTCGAAACAACGATCTTAGATAATCCAACCTAAGAACGTTGGCAAGAACGCCACAACGCTTGCTCAAGGCACTGATAAGTTCTCTATGGGGTGGAACTCTACAACGAAGAGAGGCGCTGATAAGTTCTCTAAGGGGTGGAACTCTACAACGAAGAGATCCTCACTCGCATGTGATAACAAGTCAAAAGACTTAATCAATTTTTCATTCAAAATTAAACTGTCTTGTAAAAGAACAACCTATGTGCCTTATATAGGCTACAGACTCCAAGTCCAATTGCTAATTTAGCAATGTGGGACAAAATAACAATAAATAAAAATAATAATAAAAATAAAAGTCTATCTAACCAATGTGGGATAATAAAGGACTAATGACTCAAATAAATGCTAAACAGTTTATTCAGGCCAATATCATAAATAATTGCGCCTCTTCTGCATCACCATGAATTTCTAATTTTTCTTCATTCTGAAGTCCTTCATGGATCACATCACAAGCCTACCCGTCCTATTCGTTGGAACATATGTGACAGTCGGACGAAGTCGGGTCAAGAGAGCTCCATTGAGATAAGAAGGAATCACCCCTCCGCTCGCCGGTGTGGCTTAATTAGTCTTGCCGGACCCCCGTGCATACGTCACACTAGGAGGGTTCAATCGGTCGAGCGAAGCTCAGTTGACCACCCAACCTATAGGCGAACCATTTTTATCCAAGATTTATTGTTCTTTTACCATCATTCAATCTCGTAGACACTACGAATCGAAAACGTGATCTCGTTTGGGCTTTAAGGCGGTTCACCGAGAACACACACCGAAAGGCTTAACGATTTCATAACCCGTCCTCGGATCTTTAATTAGTTACTAAATTAATTAACTACCACGTATTAATTAAATTTCAACTAATTACGCGAGTTTGTATACATGCCTATTTTAATTACCAAAATTAAAATTCTACATGTATGCATGGAGTGGATTTATGATATGATGCATGTTATGGAAATTCCGATTTTATATCTATTTTATGATCAAACACATAAAATATAAATTGCGGAAAATTTAAACACCGAGATGGATTGTTGGTACCCCCGTATCTAATCTATTCTAGGAAAAATAAAGTAAATTACAATCTTGTTGTCTTCATGTCTTCGATCTTCGAACCTTGAACCACGAACCGCGAACCCGAAAGGAGAAGGGGACTTTATTTTATAAAATAAAATAAAATAAATTTTTTTTTGATTTTTTTTATAATTAAAATCCTGCTGTATATTTTTATTCCAATTTTTTTTTATTTTAAACAGCGCCGTTTTTAAAAAAAAAAAAAAAAGGGTTTGATTAGAATCAAACCCTAGCCGTGTCCTATCAAAAAATAACAAAAAAAATTTCAGCCCCGACTCCTATTCATGCCTCGAGTTCCGTCTTCATCTCGTGTTCTTCGTGTTCTTCATCGTTCTTCGTCGTTTTTCCGGAATTACAAAATAAATAAAAACTAGCCGAAAAAGAAGAAATAAAAAAAACTACAACTTTTACATCAATCCTATGCTCAATTGTTACTAAACAAAGGAGCTACAAAATAGATCTAACGAGTAAACAGTACTAACCCCAATCCATCTCTTCAACCAAGACATTCATAAAATAAAAATATAAAACATAATTTTCGGCCCTTATAAAAAAATTTGGGACAAAAAAAATCTACATGTTTACCACTCCTAGATCTAATATTTTATACGTATAAATATAGATCACCTTGGCGACTGATACCACTGTTAGTAATACCATCCGCAACGGAAGCGATTTAAGGATCTAGATCTATAAAATACACATAATAAAATAACTAGATCTATATCTACAAGGGGTTGTAGACCACACATCTTGGATCTCAAAATCCAAGTTGAAGAACCGCAATAGAAAGAATGCAAGAAGATG